>BSBK01010920.1:0-155000 GCA_027943335.1 Chamaecyparis obtusa
CTATTATAAAAATTTATATTATAATAGTAATGCTCTATAATGAAACCTTAAAGGTGATGCTACCAGAAGTGTGAAGAAGAATTTGTCCGGCAGTCAAAATCTTTTAAGGAGGTCGTTAAGACAAGTAAATATTCAAGTTTTGAGTTCCCCATTTTTAAATGCTATGCTATTATTATTTAATATTAATATTAAAAATAATAATTTATAATATATAATGTAAAATTGAAAAAAATAGTCAATTGAATTAATATTAACATAAAAAGAATACAATTTAATATAACACAATTAATATTACCATAAAAAAATACATTTAATATGAAACTTGAATTTGAGAAAAGTAGTGCAATTGAAATTTCAAAATAGGCGAGAATTTTTGGATATCCAATATTATCGCATATCCAAAAATTTTGGATATCTGATTTTATCAGATATCCAGTTAGGCTTGGTATTTGCTTCAAAAATACCAAACGTGTGTTGTCAACCCTTTAGGCATGTTTTAGGAGATAGTTTCTGATATCGAGACTTCGACTATGTAGTTGACGATTATATATCATCATTTGATTGTGATTAAGGTGGTCAGACATACACGTACTTTTATCTTTTCCTTAAAATTTTTGTACTACTGCATTGAAATCTAAAATTTTGAACAATTAGATAAAAAAAAATTCAGACAAGGGCTAGTAGTTTAGAAACTACATTCAATTTCCTACAGATTCTATTCTTACAACATTTCACATAACCATTAATTACCTTCTCTAATTCTGATATGATGATAACCACTCTTTAAATCAATCTTAGTAAAATACTTTACTCCACTCAAACAATCCATTATATTATCCATCCTCAGCATAGGAAACCTATACTTCATTGTTATCTTGTTGATAGCTCTAGAATTAGTACACATTCTCCATTCTTCTTAGGTGCCAACACAACAAGTATAGCACATGGAATCAAGCTTTCTCTAATCAAACCTTTCTGCAACAACTCTTGCATTTGCCTATTAAGTTCTTCATTCTCAATTGGTGTCAATATATATGGTGTTTTATTTGGAAAACTAGCTCCAAGAATCAAATCCCTACAATGACTTATACTTCTTACCGATGGTAACCCATCGATAATATCCTTTGCAAAAATCTCCTTGTATTCATTCAGTAAGTTTTCAATTTCTACTGGCACTTGGTCTCTACTATCTTCTATTTCTCGGCCATTACTCTTTTTGTCACTTGGCCATTACTACCCCAACTCAGCCCCTTAGGAATTATAGAAAAATAGACTTGCTTCTTCTTCATGTCTTTCTCAAATTTCTTTCCATTAACCATGCAAATTCTCACAGTAGTATAGTTTATCTCATCTAGAACCTCAATCAAAGGTAACAATGTTTTCTTTCTTCCATTCACCCAGAGAGTATATTTATTCAATATACCATCATGCACAGCATGTCTATCATACTACCAAGGTCTACCCAATAGAATATGACAACAATCCATAGGCATAATATCACACATAACTTCATCAAAGTAATTTCCAATCTTGAACTTCACAATACATTGCTCACTTACCAACAATTTATGCTCATCCTTGATCCATGAAACATGATAGGGTTTAGTGTGTCTCAACCTCTATAATTGCAACTTTGTAACCATCTCCTCGGATGCCAAATTTGTTGAGCTTCAACTATCAACAATCACTTTGCAACATTTTCCTGCCATCTTACACCTGGTCTTGAGAAGACTTCTCCTCAGGATGGGTTCTTCACCAACACTTTTATCACACAAAGTTCTCCTTACCATCAGGTTTTCTCCAACCTCAAGTCCACTTGGTGAACCCTCAATATTGTCTTGTACCATAGCATTTCTATGACTCTTTTCATTTCCATCAGAGTATCTACACTCAAAGGATCTATGCCCTTCTTTGCCACATCTGAAATGATTACCACTAAAACCATCTCTAAAATAACAGCTACCTCTTCCTCAATATGAAATAGTACCTCCTTGATAAGAACTACCACCTTTCCACTTGGTATTTCTTTTATCTTTAGTTTTCCACTCATATTTATCCTTATCTTGTGTGTAATTATCAAATTTCCAACCTTCACCATAGGATCTCTCTGCCTCTCTGGAATCTACCACCTCTACCTCTCTATCTTTGTTCATGCTTCTTTGTCAAGATATCCTTAGCTTTCAAGGCATATTGATATGCTTCTTCCACACTATCCAATTTCACAAAAATTATTTCATCTTGAATTCTAGATCTCAATCCATTCAGGTACCTTGAAAATTTCTCAACCTCATCATCCACATGTTTAGATCTGATGTCCAATCTATAGAATTCCTCAGTGTATTCCTTCATAGTCATGTCCCTTTTGTCTAAGGTTTTGCATCTTCCTCAACAAGCTAACTTGGTAATTAGCAGGAAGGAACTTCTTCTTCACCCTGTTCACCATTTTCAACCAGGTTCTGATCTTTTAATTTCCTCTTCTTTTTCTATCAGTTTGCAAATTCTCTCACCATAGTAAGGCATGACATTTCAACCTAGTGACTGCAATTTTCACCTTTCTATTATCAGAGTTCTTTCAAACTCAAATAAATTTTCCATTTCATAGATCCAATCCTATACAACATTAGTATCCAACTTTCCATCATAAGGAATAACTTCAACAATAGGCTTTGAATGTGCCCTAGTCAATACTCTCAACAATATTGCCTCATCTTGATCTTCCTTAAGCTCAGGATTAGGGTCTGGTGCCGCTACTCCATCATCACTCACATGATCAAGATGTGCTCCTCTCCTTTGGGCTATCTCCACAACATCTAATATGGCTGCAATTTGTCTTAACATGTCCATTATGGAATTATCAGAATTTCCTCTACCTTGAACCACCTTGACAAATAGGTTTCTGCAAGATCGTAACTCTCTAAAAGTTATAGGTCAAATTCATAGATCTTCCACCATACAACCAAATCCAACTCAAGGTTCTACAAGATCCAATCTCCTTAAGGATGAACCTTATGCTCTGATACCACCTAGGGTAAGGACGGATCCAAAATAGCTAGGGCCAAGGACACACCTAACTATCTAGCCACCTTGGAGAGCAAAATCAATGGAAGAAAACAACATAGAGAACAACACCAAGGAGAGAAGGAACAATAAATGCTTTATTTATTCATCCAATTATCTATAGACATGCCTGGCTATGAGTCCTTCTGGGTTATGGCCAACAAGATTTCTTCTTTTCTATCTTCTATAGATATCTATCTCTCAAATTCTACCTCTTCTACTCCTAGACATCCCTATTTGTACTTTCCAAAATGGCTTTAAAAAGATTCTAGATCATTACATAATAGAAGGTTGACCACCAAAATGGTTTGCACATATCCCAAGACAAAATCCTTACATTAAATTCAAAACCTAAATTAAATACATAAGTCAGCTCCAACTAAGAACCAATCACAGACAAACTTAGTCAAAGAAGAACCAAGCATCAACAAATATTAGGTTCACTCAAAACAGGAAGGAACGCCTAACCAACACTGGACAACTTGGCACATCCAGAAACTCAGCCAAAACTGGACAACTCATCACATATAGGAATGCTCAAAAATGATTGCAACTCGACACTTACTAGAAGAATGAACAAATATGAGCACGATAGCAAGGCAACCCAAAAAGACCAAAATATTTACTTGTTATATGGCTTGGGGATCTTATAAAAAATACCTTTATATTTTTCATATGCATCCTTTAATGATGCCTTGTAGGTGTCTTGTAGTATCTACAACACTATGATCTGTTCACTGATATTGGGAGTTAGACTCACCATGTTGTCCATGGCACTAACATCAACACTTCATCAAATCACTATTTTCCCACTCGGAATCACTATGTTCCTTCTTCACTACAATAGATGGCAGCCCTTCAACCATTCATTTTTCTAGCTATTTGTCCATATTATATAGACAATTTTTGCATCTTAATCTTCTCTATTGCATTTTCCTTTAGTCAATCTTGACTGTTCACTTCATTATTCATTGGTTCTGGATCTCGGTAACACGTTTCCTTTTCATCTAGGAACTTGAACTTTTCTTGAAACTTGTTCCACTTCTTTTTTCTGCTTAGATCTAACCATATATCTTTATCTTTAATTTTCATAACCGTAGATCACTATAACTAAATTTCCTCAGCATTATGATCATCCATCTCATCATAAATAATCATTAAATATATATTCCATCCACATTTAATACCTTTTCCTTTCTCGGTGTTCTTCACTTAGAATTTTGGTTACATCGCTCGATGCCTAAACCTTTCTACTTTACTGAGTGACCAAAATTTTCTTATTAAGTAATTCCTTTTACCGACATCTTACTTAACCATACCAAATCATCTCTTCTTCCTTACCGAATGACTCTGACAAACATAAAGACTTCCTTATAACTAAAGACAACAAAATTACTCTTAGGAGTATCAATCTAATCATCACCTTATTGTTAATAAAAAATATGTCATCAACTTACAAGATAATAATTAATAACTAATCATCAATAACCTTATTATTAATACAGTGGTCCTCTTCACTTCTAACATAACCCAACTTTAATTCACAAATACATTGATCTTATGGTCTGACAAATCATGGGGGACTATTTCAAACCATACAATGATTTTTTTAACCTACAAACCAAGTTTTATTTTCCTCTCTTAAAAAATCCATCAGGTTGTCACATATAAATATCCTATTCAAGATCCCTAGGAAAGAAAAAAGTTTTAACATCCATTTGTTCTTGTGCAATGGGAAATGGGGAGAGAAATGCAACATAGAACATACTAAGTGAATTACTTCCCCATTTCATTGATTGCACATTAGGAAGGAAGAGTATCCCCAATAGGATAAAGAGATGGCTCAAGCAACTAATTGGGAATAAGGATATATCCTTCCTAATGCAATGAAATGAGATTGATCAAGTGACTAAATAGATCTAATAGAAAATTAACCAAAAAGTTGATCAAAACAAACTAATACGAACTTATATTGAGTTGAAATTGATAGAAATGGAAATTAAAAGATAGAATGTACCTACTCCAAAAAAAATTGCCAAAAATGACAGGGACAGGTTGAAACTTGATGTGTACCCATGGACAAGTCGACTTTGGTGACATGTTCCTGACACTTTCAGATGAAATTTTCACAAATTCTACAATTGTTACTGTACTGCCCCAAAAAGATCTAACAACTCTATAACCTATTCCTACACATATAAAAATGGGAAAACAGTTGGCAAAAATGGATTTCCCTTGTTCAAACCTCTATTTAGGAATCAACCTTGAAATATGATAGAAATTGCACAAAGTAAATAGTGTAAAAAGGTGAATTATTTATTTACCTTGCATAAAACAATTGGACAAGATAAATCAAGAGCATAATCACGTGAAATTGGACAAGATAAATCAAGTGAATAAACAAGGTAAAAATCAGAGCAATTGAATTAAATCAAGCATTTATCACATCAAAATTGCAATCAAGCCATAAATTAATTTAATTAAAAATCAAAAGTCATAAATTCAATTTAAAACAAATAAACCATGATAAATCAATCAATTGTGTAATTAATCTAATTAATTACATAGTTCATTTAAATCAAATCAACCCATTCAAGGGGTACACATGGTTAAAGATAATAATTAAATTCAATTAATTAAATCCTATTTTCCCTCAACCACCAAATGGGAGGAAAATTCATCAACCAATAGGATTTAAGAATTGAGCTCACATGGATCAAGCCTAAAACGAATCTCAATCACTCACTTGGAGAATGCATCTTGTCCACTCATTTTGTCCTTTGGTCCCAAGCTTTGAGGACAAAATATTTAAATGGTCTCCAAAGGTGGAACCATGGACTTAACCCTCACCTAATCATGATCAAATCAACTACACCCCCTACCCTTGCCAAAATCCATAAAATCAAGGCATAATTGAAGCATTAATCATCCACAAATCTAAGAATAGCATCAAACCTCTTGCAATTTATAGCTTGAAAGGCAAATCTAGGACTAATTAAGGCTAATTTCATTTGGAATTGAACTTCTTAGTTTCTCTATCATTCATTCTCATTTTAGGACTGTCACTAATGGAAGCTTGCTGAGAGCTTTGCATTAGCATCCCTAAATAGAGATCCATAGAGTGCTTAATTGTCATTTATTTGTTGAAATAGTTTACTCTTTGTGGTAATTTAGTTGATTTATTCATTTATTTGCAATACTAACCCTATGAAGGTGATTTCCTTAGTAGAAAAAATGGCACCCACCATGGGCCATCAGGCCTCATAAATTTATAAATTTGGAGAAGTTGAAAATTTCTTGCAAATCTTGTTTTTACTCTCTATTTTACAGGTTTTTTAGTGCATTTGGGAGATTCTCCACCGCATACACTAGTTTCTCTAGTGCTTACAAGGTCTAAAACATCACTTCTATGGCAAAGTTTTGTGTCTTTACATGGAGTTTTAGCGCATTTGATCTTTCTACTTTCTTATCTCCTTTCTTTCAGCACGTACACCCTGACTCTCCAATGCGTGCAATTTATTCTGCAACGCGTTCAATACTTTCTTGTAACATCTTTGTTGACTTTATTAGCAAATTTAATTTCTATTCCAGCGCATTTAATAATTTTCTCCAGCGTATTTGATTTGTTTAACAGTGCTTTCAATCATTTTAATAGTGCATTCAATAGATTATATTGCACATTCAATTAAATTGAAAATTGACAGAATCTAACTTGCAGAAAATGATTTCTCTGTGTTTGTAGGATGATTGGTCATAAAAAAATAAAAAAACCAGAGACCAGATTTAACAGTGAGGGGAAGGCTTTGACTAAAAAGATCAAAGAGGAGAACATTGCACACATCAAGCTAATTTTGGAGGATTCTCAAAATGAAAATAAGGTACATGGACAATACTTAAAATTTGTAGAAGCTTATAAATCAAAGTTCATCTCATTCAATTGGATTTACTTGCCTTAATCATTTTTTGTCAAAATTTGATAAATAAGGCTTAGATTCAAATTTATTCTTGATTTTCTTCATGTTGGTTGGTTGTGTTGACTAATTTGTTGGAGGAGAAGCAAATGGGAAGGAAAAATCACCACTAGGTGAGTATAAACAATGGAAATTTCCTCAAAAATGCCCCTAGTCTTAGCTAGCTTCAAAACAAGGTAAGCCTAAAACTTGGTTAAGTTTTACTTAAATTGTGGCCTTTTCAATTTCAAAATATAGCAATTAAAGAAGCCTATTATTGTTTAGGGGATTTGACACTAGGCCTATGCTCTTCACTTTCTAAGTGAATTAAAATTCTAAAAATATCAAATTCCTTGATTAAAAGAAAGGCTAAGTAAATCAAACACTAAATTTGAATAACCCTATGTTTGTGGAAAAGAGTAGAAATACTCAATTCCCATTAGTTAGTGGGTTTGTTAATTGAACCTTGTTAAAAGTGTTTGGGAATTGAGAAATAGATAGGGATACGCTCTTCACCTTTTGGTGAATCAAACTCCCAAAACCTATCTCTTCATTTAACTTTATTTCTTTCAATACGAACATGCTAGATCTATAGTGGGCTCGCCTACCAAGATTTACCTTAATAAGGCCGGTGAGAGCGACAACCCAAAGTGGGATACATTTTATTTTTCTGAGAAAATCCAACCCACTCTAAAATAAAATCCATGCATCCTTGTGGAGTGTGTGACAAAAGGATATTAAGCTTTTGAACTTCCTCGAGTAGTCCTTCGGGATTGCACAAAACTTCGACATACCGGTGGTGAAAAGCCTCCTAATTTTGGAGGATGAAAACTTAATACCCATTTTGAATGGAATCTTGATTAAATACCTTGTTAAAATAGCAAAGCCTACCTTGTAGAGCCATGTTTACGAACCAACTTGTGAGCTAGGTAGATTGCTTGAAGTGTCTTTTTGTGCAAAAACCCATGATAACGTCCTTACAAATTCAAACACTTTTTGTGTAGAGGGTTAAAAAGAACAAGTGTATTTGTGATTGCTTACCTTGGAAAATACATACAATAAGTAAGAGATATCCATTTGAAAATTCATCTTATATTTTTAAATCTCTTCATAAAAGCAAACAATTACCAAATTGGGTAAACAATGTCAATTGGGTAAAATGACAAAGTCTAGTTCCAAGAGCAAGACTTTTTACTTCTGAAAAAATTTTAGATATGGTTCATACTAACGTTTGTGGACCTATAGGTGTAAAAATATATTGTGGTGATAAATACTTTATTCTATTTGTTGATGATTACACTAAGATGATGACTGTAATATTTTTAAAAGAAAAATCTGATGCATTTCAGTTGTTTAAGTGGTATTTGGCTAAGGTTGAAAATGAGACGGGTAGGAACCTGAAATGTCTGAGATCTGATCGAGGTGGAGAGTTTATATCAAATGAGTTCAATCTATTCTATAATGATAAAGGAATCAAGAGACAGATGTCTGCACCTAAAACACCTCCACAAAATGGTATAGCAGAGAGAAGCAACAGATCTATCATGGATTGTGCAAGGACACTAATGATCGAGAATAATGTTGCACAAAAGTACTGGAAAGAATTTGTAAGTACATTTTTCTATACCTTAAAATGAGTACAAATAAAAAAAGGTACAAATGTTACACCTTATGAACTATGGCACGGTTATGCACCTAATGCAAAATACTTTAGAATTTTTGGGAGCAAATGCTATGTACTAAAAGAGAATATGAATAGAAAGTTTGATGCTAAAAGTGATGACGGCATATTCCTAGGCTATTCCAAAAAGAGTAAAGCTAACAAGTGTCTGAACTCTAACACTAACAAAATTGTGGAAAGTGTAAATGAGAAGGTTGACGAATATGTGGAGAAAAATGAACAAGAAAGCAAAAGAGAACCTAAAGATTATAGATCTTTTATCTATAAAGAAGAAAGAGAGGCAAGTAACTCACTTGCACCTGATGTGGAGTCTCAGGTAAGCAATGTCAAGCATCAGGGAGATATTGTTGAGCATTAGGAGGATGTTGTTGAGCGACAGGATGATGTTGTCGAGCATCAAGAAGTGGTTGTCAAGCAATCAGAGGCTGAATCTAACAATATTATTGATGAACCTGAAGAGCAAGGAGAAAAGAAAGATGAACCTACTTTGGCATAGTATGTAAGGAGACATCACAAGCCTGAGAAAATCATTGGAGATAAATAAATTGGACTTCTGACCAAAAGCAAGTTAAGAGATCCTACATGTTTATTGTGTGAATTTGAGCCTAAGACTATAAGGGAGGCATTAGAAAATGAAGACTGGATTCAAGCTATGAATGAGGAGATAGACCAAATAGAAAAGAATGATACCTAGACTCTAGTGCCTAGACCAGAAAACAAAAATGTTATTGGAACAAAATGGGTATTCAGAAATAAGCTTAATGAACGTGGAAAAATCACAAGGATCAAAGCAAGGCTGGTATGCAAGGGTTATGCACAAGAAGAAGGAATAGACTATGGGGATACATTTTCCCCTATAGCAAGATTAGAAGGAGTGAGAACTCTACTTGCATATGTTGCCTAAAGAGATTTCAAGGTATACCAAATGGATGTCAAGTCTGCATTTTTAAATGGTATATTAGAAGAAGTTTACATTTGAGCAACCTGAAGGATTTGTTATTCCAAACAAGATACACATGGTTTGCAAGCTGAATAAGGCGTTGTATGGATTGAAGCAAGCCCCCAAAGCATGGTATGAGAGGCTGCACAATTACTTGATACAGATTGAATTCCCAAGCACAAATGACAACAACAATCTATACATGAAAGATGAAGAAGGTAAAGGAATCTTGTTAGCTAAGATTTTTGTAGATGAAATCATATTTGGAAGACAAGATGCCCTGTGTAAGAAATTTTCAAATGATATTCAAATTGAGTTTGAAATGTCTATGTTTGGTGAGATAAAATTCTTTGTTGGTTTGCAAGTATATCAGATGGAGAAAGGTATTTTTATCACACAATCTAAATATGTCAAAGAGATACTGAAAACCTTTGGTATGGAGGACTCAAGGCCAGTAAATACTCCTATGGCTACTGGATAGAAACTGTCTAAAAATGATGATATTGTTGAAGTAAACCAAACTCTATATAGATCCATGATTGGAAAGCTGCAATATGTTGTTCACAGCAGACCAAATATTTCTCTAGCAGTTGGGATTGTGGAAAGATTCTCTGCCAATCCTAAGGAAAGTCATATGATGGCTATGAAAAGAATAATGAGATATTTGAAAGGGACAGAAGACTATGGATTGTACTACAAAAATCATGAGAGATTTAAACTGAGAGTCTATACTGATGTAGATTGGGTAGGAAATATAGATGACATAAAAGTACTAGTGGTGGAGCTTTCTTTCTTGGACAAAGATTAGTTTCATGGACAAGCAAGAAACAAAATTGCATTTCTTGATCTACAGCTAAAGCTGAGTATGTAG
This sequence comes from Chamaecyparis obtusa, assembly GCA_027943335.1. Taxonomy (NCBI): domain Eukaryota; kingdom Viridiplantae; phylum Streptophyta; class Pinopsida; order Cupressales; family Cupressaceae; genus Chamaecyparis; species Chamaecyparis obtusa. The sequence continues at coordinate 10,500 of BSBK01010920.1, forward strand.
CAGTTGCAGTGAACTATTCAAATCTGGTATGGAATAAGCAATTGTTGAAAGGCATGAAAGAGGAGATCACTGAACCAGTTGCCATATACTGTGAAACAACAAGTGCTATCAACATATCAAAGAATCCATTGATGCACAAAAAGAAAAAACATATTTCCATCAAGTATCATTACTTGAGGGAATTAGTGAAAGATAAATAGGTGCAAATGGAATATGTGAATACAAAGGAACAACTAGCAGACATATTCACAAAAGCCTTACCTAAGGAGGCTCATCAATATCTGAGAGGTAAATTAGGGGTTCCTCCCCTAACTGAGGTTGCCTAGTCAAACTAGGAGCACTGCATCAAATGTGTTGCAAAGAATATCTGGCAAATTGATGTAGAAAAGGTCACACTTTAGGAGCAGCCTAGAGTTGTGAAAAGTAAAGCAAAGCTATAATAATTCATAAGCAAGATGACAGAGGGAGAAATATTGTTACTGAACTAACAAGATGACATCTACATCTGAAAGATGCAAGTTCTAGATGTTGCTTTGGCATTATTGTCAAAGAGGGAGAGATTCAGAAATGAAAACACATAAAAGAGGAAATCATTCAAAGAATTAGAGGAATAGAGACATAGAAAAGATTCAAAGGAATTAACTGTGTGGACGGTCAAGCAAGATAGGCTAAGAGGCTAAGAGATTTAGAATTAGAATGAAGAAAAGGATATCACAAATGTTTCTGATGCAAAGACACGTTTTGGATTGGTTGGTGAATCATGTGTTATTCATATGGTGTTGCCATTAATGCTAAAGAGGGAGATTGTTGGAAACTACAATTGAGGCAATTGTTGTATTTTCATTGATGTCAAACCTTAACTGGTAAGACTGTTGCTCTCTAAGAAATTACTATATCGATTGAGTGATGGGAGGGATTAGGGTAAGGGTGATAGCAATAGAACCTAGAGAAAGGTTGAGTTATTTAATACTTCAATGAGTACTTGACTATGTGGCAAAATGATAAGATAATGTATTGTTTATTTAAGTGAGAAGCAAGATTGAACAAGTAGGCTTAACCGAGAAAAAGTGAATAAATCTAGTTTATGCCAAGTGATGTTAGTGTCGACCGAGCCAGTATATGCTGAGTAAATTCAGTGTTGATCGAACATCAATGTATTGCCAAGGGACCCATCATTAGTTGAGGGAAATAGTTTGAAGTGGCGACCAAGCTACGCAGTGATAACCGAGGAGTTGAACACAATATTGACCGAGCATTAGTAATTTGCATTTAAGGAAGAATTTAGATTCCTAGCCGACATAGTTGAATTCTTGGGTTATGTAAATCATGTTGACTTTATTAATTGACTGTATGGAGCATTTAATGCATAGTAAAGCATTTTATTATGATTCCAATAAAGAGATTAAATATGTTTCTAGAAGGATGGATGAAGAACATAATGTTGGAAGGATTCGATGAATTTGACCTAACCCTAAGATCTATGGAAGAGATTAAGCGGCAAAAGATGGATCTACCTATCAAAGAGGTATTAAGGAAACCAAAGTGTGAGGTAGAGTGAGATGTTGGAGTTGTTGATGTTATTGACTAAAAAAGAAGAAAGGTTGAAGGTGAAGGAGTTGATCAGAGTTGTCATTGCTTGAAGGGATTTCAGAGCAGATCAGTGATGGAGATGGAAATGGAACTCAGTTAGTAAGCTAGCATATATGTAACAATTGGATCTATTATTTGCAAAGTGATTTGTATGTTTTCAGATCAAATATTATTGTTACTTTCTAACCATTGTATCAGTCAAAATCCTTTAATGAAGGTTAACCTAACAGTCATTGTATAAATCCTTTAATCAAGGTTGCATTCTAATGAAATGTACTTAAGTCCTCTAACAAGGTGCACTCCTAACAAGGTGGTTGAAATCCTTTAATAGGGTCACACCTAGCAGTGTGTTTGTAAACCTTTGATAGGGTTGTCTTTTCACAGAGCTCACTTTAGAAGAGTGAACATATCAGTAACATGTTACAAAGTGGTTTTTCCAAAATTAAGTTTCCAATATAAATCCTGGTGTCAATACTTGTGTGAATGTTTTGGTTTGAACATTTCTATGTTTTTCAAGTTAAATACTATTGGATAGTGGATTGGACTATTATATGTTTCTGATATACATCTTGAAATGACCGAGTAGTGTTGATTACTAGATCTAAGTTGTTGAAGTGCTTAAAAGTTCAATTGATACATTTGGACCTGAGAACAACTGATTCACCCCCCCTCTTTGTTGTTCTAAATCATATTAACAATTAGTATCAGAGTTGTTGGTGCTTACAGAGAACAACTTTAAAGGTACTTGAAGTAAATGATGAAGATGTATAAAAAGGAGGTACCAAAGTTGAATAAGGATAACTTCCCTACATGGCAGAGTCTGATGAAACTGTATCTAGCTGGTATTGGTGACTCATCAAAATATTATGTTGAACATGACTAAGTTACACCTATTGCACCTTTGACTGTCGAGGAGATGAGAGCTAAAAAAGAACACAATCAAGCAATGTTGGAGATTGCATCTGCCTTAAGCTATCCTAAATTTGAAGACATTAAATATTGCACAAATGCAAAGAAAATTTGGGACACTCTTGCAAACATCTATGGTTGTGACATAAATGTACTAAGGGAAAAAGTTGAAAGCCTGAGAGGTAAGTTTGATGAAATGAAAATGCAAGAAGGTGAGAATATTGCTCAATATTGTGGTAGGATAAAGGAGGTTGTAAATGCTATTAGAGGAGCTAATGGAACTATTGATGATGAGACTGTTATTGGAAAGGTATTGAGGACTTTACATCCTATATATGCAATCAAAATTTTAGCAATTCAAGAATCTAGATGTAACCCCGGTAATGCTCTAACACTAGAAAGTCTTGTTGGTAAGCTTACTGCTTTTTAGCTTTCTAATTATGATAACTTCACTATTGCTAATGTTGAATCTACATTCAAGTCACAAATGGTTTTGCATAAGTCTAAAAAGGAAAAAGAAAGATGTATAAGTGAGAGTGAAAGTGGTAGTGACACTTTTGATGAAGAACTAGAGGATCTTCAAGCTCTTATGGCCGAAAGATTGAAAAGAGGAAAAGGAAAGTATAAAGGTAAGAATTCTTGTTACATTGTTGAAGAAGAAACTGACACTAATAATGATGATTTTGAAATTGAAGTAGTCTATGTTGCTATGAACGATGAGTCTAATGAAGATGAGAAAACTGCACTTGTTTCTTATGTGAGAAAAGGTGATAAATGGATTATTGATAGTGGTTTTTCACACCACATGAATGGTGACAAAAGTAAATTTGATACCCTAGATCATTACAAAGGTAGAAGTGTTAAGTTTGGTAATGATGCACCATGTCCTGTAAAAGGTAAAGGAGTAATTAAGCTGACTGATAAGATCACTTGTGAAAATGCTTATTGGGTTGAAGGTATTAACTATAATTTTCCAAGTGTTGCACAACTTAATAGCACTGGTTACCAAGTGGAGTTTCATCATAGGAAGGCTAAAATATTTGATGTCACTAGTGAACTGATTGGGAGTGGAGAACAGACAAGAGGTAATTTTCTCTATCTAGACCTATCTAAAGATACATTCTTGGTTGCACAACTTGATGATATATGGCTATGGCATAAGAGGCTATTTCATGTTAACTTTGACAATCTGGTAAATATTAGTAAAAAGAAGAAAGTTAGAGGTTTTCCTAGATTGAAGAAACCTGATAATATGATGTGCAAACAATGTCAATTGGGTAAAATGACAAAGTCTAGTTTCAAGAGAAAAAGTTTTACTTTTGAAAAAGTTTTAGATTTGGTTCATACTAACCTTTGTGGACCTATGGGTGTACAAAGCTATTGTGGTGCTAAATACTTTATTCTGTTTGTTGATGATTACACTAGGCTGATGACAGTAATTTTTTTTAAAGAAAAATCGGATGCATTTCAATTGTTTAAGTGGTATTTGGCTAAGGTTGAAAAGGAGATAGGTAGGAACCTAAAATGTCTGAGATCTAATTGAGGTGGAGAGTTTATATCAAATGAGTTCAATCTATTCTACAATGATAGAGGAATCAAGAGATAGATGTCTACACCTAGAACACCTCCACATAATGGTATAGCAGAGAGAAGGAACAGATCTATCATGGATTGTGCAAGGACACTAATGACTGAGAAGAATGTTGCACAAAAGTACTGGAAAGAAGCTGTAAGTACAGTTGTCTATACCTTAAATAGAGTACAAATCAAAAAAGGTACAAATGTTACACCTTATGAACTATGGCATGGTTATGTACCTACTATAAAATACTTTAGAATTTTTGTGATAAAATGCTATATACTAAAAGATAATAGGAATGGAAATTTTGATGCTAAAAGTGAAGAGGGGATATTCTTGGGCTATTCCAAAAAGATTGAAGCTTACAAGTGTCTGAACTCTAACACTAAATAAATTGTGGAAAGTTTAAATGTGAAGGTTGATGAATATGTAGAGAAAAATGAACAGGAAAGAAAAAGAGAACCTAGAGATTATAGATCTTTTGTCTATATAGAAGAAGGAGAGGCATGTAACTTACTTGCACCTAATGTAGCATCTCGGATAAGAAATGTCGAGCATCAGGGAGATATTGTCGAGCATCTAGAGGATGTTGTCGAGCGACAGGAGGATGCCATCGAGTATCAGGAAGAAGTTGTCAAGCAATCAGAGTCTGAATCTGACAATCTTATTGATGAACCTGAAGAGCAAGGAGAAAAGAAAGATGAACCTACTTTGGCATAGTATGTAAGGAGACATCACAAGCCTAAGAAAATCATTGGAGATAAAGAAATTGGAGTTCTGACCAGAGGCAAGTTAAGAGATCCTACATGTTTATTGTGTGAATTTGAGCCTAAGACAATAATGGAGGCATTAGAAAATGAAGACTAGATTCAAGCTATGAATGAGGAGATAGACCAAATAGAAAAGAATGATACATGGACTATGGTGCCTAGCCCAGAAAACAAAAATGTCATTGGAACAAAATGGGTATTCAGAAATAAGCTTAATGTACATGGACAAATCATAAGGAATAAAGCAAGGCTAGTATGCAAGGGTTATGCACAAGAAGAGGGAATAGACTATGGGGAGACATTCTCCCCTGTAGTAAGATTAGAAGGAGTGAGAACTCTACCTGCATATGCTACCTACAGAGATTTCAAGGTATACCAAATGGATGGCAAGTCTGCATTTTTAAATGGTATATTAAAAGAAGTTTACATTGAGCAACCTGAAGGATTTGTTGATCCAAACAAGAGACACGTGGTTTGCAAGCTGAATAAGGTGTTGTACGGATTGAAGCAAGCCCCCAGAGTATGGTATGAGAGGTTTCACAATTACTTGATACAGATTGGATTCTCAAGGACAAATGACAAAAGCAATCTATACATGAAAGATGAAGAAGGTAAAGGAATCTTGTTAGCTAAAATTTTTGTAGATGATATCATATTTGGAGGACAAGATTCCCTATGTAAGAAATTTTCAAATGAGATGCAAACTGATTTTGAAATGTCTATGTTTTCTGAGATAAAATTATTTGTTGGTTTTCAAGTATATCAGATGGAGAAAGGTATTTTTATCACACAATCTAAATATGTCAAAGAGGTACTGAAAACCTTTGGTATGGAGGACTCCAGGCCAGTAAGTAATCCCATGGCTACTGGATAGAAATTGTCTAAAAATGATGATACTTCTATTAGGAATGAATGAAAAGTGTTTTGGCAGTCATTCTGTAGCAGTTTTTGTTGCATCCATGACTTGGATTGTCATTCATGTCAACACATTGATATTCTGGATATTAGTAGGAAAGCAGGTACAGTTTTGTTTTGCACACATGTTTTATTGTAGATTGGAATTTGTGCAATTGATGGTATGTTCTTTGGTGTGTTATTAACCTATGGTTAATAGCACAAAAATAAATTCATTTATTTGTAAGAGTTATGAGCATTTTGGTGAAAGCAGTGTTTAGACAGTGTTTCTGTGTAGCAATGTTTAGAAATCAGAGGATATCTCTTAGCTGGGATGGAATCTAATTTTGCATAGTTAAAGGGATGTTTGAGACTCATTAATGATGATGTGGTTCATAGCACAAACTTGGAGGATATGTTTGGAGAAAGTTACAGTAACTGGAAGCTGACAGTTTTATGTGAATTCTGTGTGTAGTGTGTAGAATTTATTATTTTGTAATTGAGGACCGACTCATTTGTAATTATTTGAGTTTGGTATATAAGAAGGAATTTTTTCCTTATTGTAATGTGTACTATGAAGAGTGAGATGTGAATATATGCATGAAGTGAAGAAAAGAGCTAATTTAGTGATGAACGAAGACTTGTGAGTACAGAGATCTAAAATTGTGATCTTGTGTAGTAGAGAGTGTAGTTTTGGCACAGTGTGAAGGAGGTAATATATTACATATTATTCTATTGAATAATTCTAAGATCTTTTGGACAGCGGGTTCAGAGATCTTCCCTTGAAGTTGTTTGGGCAGTGGGTCCTTCTATCTTCCATAAACTCTTAACCGGGTTAGAATCTTTTAACAGGGATTCGAAATCTCCTAACAGGGATTTATATGTACTGAATGTATTTCATAAGACTCCTAATAGGGTCCATCCTCTAACAAGTAACTTTCATATTAGTGCATCATTTTTTGGGCATCATTCCCACCGGGGTTTACTCTTTTCAAGAGGTTCCCTAGTTAACATATCTTGTGTTATTGTGCAATTGTGTATGATTATCTTTCTATGGTTGATCAGTACATTGATTATATTGTTTAAAGCTGTTGAATGGATAAATTATCTGATAACTGATTCACACCCCCCCCCCCCCTCTTAGTTATCTTGGGGATCTTTACTTTCTAACAATTGGTATCAGAGCAGCAGGTCCTTGAAAGAAAAGTTTAACAACTTAAGGAGATCCATGGTGAATTTTAGAAAAGAAAGCCCTAAGTTTGATGTAGTAAATTTTGATAGCTGGAAAGAAAAGATGAAGACACATCTATTGTGTTTAGGACCAAGTTATTGGTTGATTACGAAGAATGAGAAGACTATCATTAAGGAAGACAATCTAGAGGCAGGAACTAAAGATGAACTAGATCTATTCATGTGTAACAAACTTGCAAGAGAAGCACTTTTATCAGCACTACTGGAGAATGAATATAGTCAGGTAAGATGTTTGAAAACATCTCATGCAATTTGGAAAGCTTTACATTCTACTTTTGAAGGTGATGAACATGCAAAGAAGGCTAGATTACATAATTGGATTTGTGCATTTGAAGATATCAGAATGATGGAAGATGAATCTATTAGAAGCTATATTGGTAGGATGTTTGAGATTGTGACAGGAATAAAGTTTTGTGGAGGTGATAAGAAAGAGAATGAAGTGATATGGAAAATTCTGAGAACTTTGACAGTAGTATTCAAGCAGACAGCGCAGATGATTGAACAAGTGATACCTTGTACATCAAAATTTTCAAGAGAGACTCTTCTTGGAAGATTAGAAACAACAGAGATGAACTTGAGATTTTTATGAGAGCTACCTATAATGGAAACAGCATTCAATGCTCTTAGCATTAGACCTACAAGAAGTACTAGTGTGAATGGAGATTATGCCAGTAGTAGCAGATCTAAGGAAGATAAGAAGATTGAAGAAGGTATTGCATTACTTGTAAAAAGAGAACCAGATGGTAAGAAAATCTTTAAATGTTGGACTTGTCAAGAATATGGTCATTTTGCATCTAAATGTCCTAAAAGAGTTAAGAAGTATAGAAGCAACTTTAAACCTAGGAGATCTAAAGAATGTTATTATGCAAATGATGAAGATTTTGAAGCAGGAATTGAAAAAAATTTGAGTGACAGTGATAATGATAACTTTGAGGAAATAGGATTTGTAGCAATTAAAGAAGAAAGTTTTGAATCTGATAAAAGGGAAGAAAAAGCATCAGTTTCACAAGTTGAAAAGAAATCTGATTGGATTATAGACAGTGGTTGTTCACATCATATGACTGGAGATAAAAGAAAGTTTGTTAAGTTAGATAATTATGATGGAGGAATTGTTAGGGTTGGTAACAATGCACCTTGTTTGATTAAGGGTATAGGATCTATTACTCTTGATGGAAAGACTAACACTGATGATGTTTACTTTGTTGATGGACTAAGACATAATCTACTAAGCATTGGGCAATTGGCTGATAAGGGTTATCAAGTTTGGTTTTCTGAGAAAACTTGTGTGATAAAAGATAAAGATGGAAATCTGATTGGAAAAGGATCTAGAACCAGAGGTAATGTATTTCAGTTGAATCCTACTGAGATGACATGTTTGATAACTAGGATTGATGACAGTTGGTTATGGCATAAAAGGTTTTGTCATATAAACTTTGATAATATTGTCAAGGTGAGCACTACACTTGTGGTAAGAGATTTACCTAGAATTATGAAACCTACTAACATGATTTGCAAAGAATGTATGATGGCAAAGTAAAAAAGGAGTTCATTTCCCAATAAGAAGTTCACATCGGCAGAGAAGTTGGAGATTGTTCATACAGACTTGAGTGGTCCTACTAGGACTAGAGGATTCTATGGTGAAAGGTATTTTATGATTCTTGTTGATGATTTTACAAGAATGATGTGGATTGCATTTTTTAAAGAAAAATCTGAAGCATTTGATAAATTTAAGATAATGAAAAGCAAAATTGAGAATGAATCTAAAATGAAGATTAAGTGTCTAAGATCTGATCGAGGTGGTGAATTTACATCTAGAGAGTTTAACACTTTTTGTGAAATGAATGGCATTAAGAGACAACTTTCAGCCCCTAGAACACCAGAACAAAATGGTATTGAAGAAAGAAGGAACAGGTCAATAACTGAAGCAGCAAGAGCTATGTTGTTTGAAAATGATTTGGCTAAAACTTTTTGGAGAGAAGTAGTGAACACAGTAGTATACACTATGAACAGAGTACAAATCAGAGCAGATACAAACAAGACACCTTATGAATTATGGTTTGGACATACACCCTCAGTTAAGTATTTTAGAATTTTTGGAGGTAAATGTTATATAAGGAGAGATGGTGATATAGGAAAGTTTGATCCTAGAAGTGACGAAGGAATATTTCTTGGATATTCTTTAAAAAGCAAAGCATATAGATGTTATAACAAAAGAACTAAGACTATTGTTGAATGTGCAAATCTAAAAGTTGATGAGAAGTTTAAAATTCAGGAAAGAATGCTTGATTATGAATCTAATGAAGAAGCACAACCTCAGCCTAACATTGAAAATGCAAAATTATTTTTTGAAACTAACAGTGATTTTCTGAATGAAAGTCATACTGAAGAAAATGGAAAAGAAAACAAAGAAGAATCTATAGACGAAACAAGATCAGTAACTATGACACCTAACAGGTATACTTCAAGACATCACCCTGTTGAGCAAGTTATTGGAAGTTTAGATAGAGGAGTTTTGACTCAAAATAAGGTACATTTATGTTTGATTTCTCAAATTGAACCTAAGACTACTAATGAAGCTTGTGAAGATGAACATTGGATCAATGCTATGAAAGAAGAACTAGAGCAGATTGAAAAAAACAAGACATGGGAATTGGTCCCTAGACCTGAAGACAAGAATGTGATTGGAACAAAGTGGGTATTCAGAAACAAGATGAATGAACAAGGAGAAGTGATAAGAAACAAAGCAAGATTGGTATGTAAAGGATATTCACAACAAGAAGGAATTGACAATGAAGAAACTTTTGCACCTGCGGCCAGACTTGAAGCAGTGAGAATGTTTCTAGCATATGCAACTTACAAGAAATTTAGAGTGTATCAGATGGATGTGAAGTCAACATTTTTGAATGGTGAATTGGAAGAAGTCTACATTGAGCAGCCTGAAGGTTTTCCTTTGACACAAGAAGGAGATATGGTATGTAAGTTAAAGAAAGCTTTATATGGATTAAAACAAGCACCTAGAACCTGGTATGAAAGATTGGATAAGTATTTATTGAAATTGGGATTTATAAAAGGAACAGCAGATAGCAACTTATACACAAAAGAAATTGAGAATGGTTTGTTGGTCATAGTTATATTTGTTGATGATATTATCTTTGGAGGAGAAGATGAAGCTAGTGACAAATTTGCAGATGATATGAAGACTAAATTTGAGGTGAGCATGATTGGAGAAATGAAATATTTTTTGGGATTACAGATAACACAAAGCAAGGAAGGTATATTTTTAACTCAGACTAAGTATTTAAATGAATTATTGAAAAGATTTGGAATGGAAGATTCTAAACCTGTTGGAACACCTATGGTAACTGAACATAAGTTATCTAGCAAAGATGAGACACCAGCAGTTGAGCAGAAAAAGTACAAATCTATGATTGGAGGATTGTAGTACTTGACACATACAAGACCTGATATATTACATTCAGTGGGGATTGTAGCAAGATTTCAAGTAGAACCTAGAGAATCACATTATGTAGCAGTAAAGAGGATACTGAGATATCTGAAAGGAACAGTGGATTATGGATTATGGTATGAGAATTCTGATGATTTTACTTTATGTGCCTATACTGATGCAGATTGGGGAGGCAGCGTTGATGAAAAGAAAAGCACCAGTGGTGGAGCCTTTTTTCTTGGAGGTAAATTGGTCTCTTGGCTAAGTAAGATGCAGAATTGTACTTCACAAAGCACAGCAGAAGTAGAATATGTTGCAGCAGCAAATAATTGTAATCAAATTATTTGGATGAAGCAGATGTTGAAAGATATTGGAATAAAGTTTGATGAGCCTATTGTTATACATTGTGATAACACCAGTATAGTGAGTATGTCAAAAAACCCTGTTTTACATTCTAAGACTAAACATATTGAGATCAAGTATCATGTTGTAAGAGAGAAAGTTGTAGAAAAAGAAGTAAGATTGGAGTACATAAGTACAAAGGAGCAGATAGCAGATATATTTACAAAGCCTTTACCTAAGGATACATTTGTGTATCTGAGAGGTATGCTTGGGGTTATGCCCCAACCTATTTTTGAGAATTGATGCAGATGATTGCATTCATCCAGTGGTATATGAGCCCTATCTTTCTTCTGGATTGGACGTTGGAACTTCCTCTATGGGGGAGATTATGAGCTAAGTCATGAGGACTCTTGTTATTGTATTTTTCTGAAAAGTGTCTTTTGACATTAAGTTGTTGTTGACTTAGTGATAGAATTTTTGTCATCAATGTCAATGGGGGAGAGATATACATGAAAAACATTGTGGATTGTATGAGAGAGCTGAATAGGAAAATGAAGCAAGATTTGATTTGATATTTTGCAGTGATGTTGCAGTATTGGATTATCGGAACATTGGATTTTTTTAATCTATGTTGTCATTAATGCCAATGGGGGAGATTGTTAGGAATCAATGCAAAGTGTTTTGGCAGTCATTCTGTAGCAATTTTTTGTTGCATTCATGACTTGGATTGTCATTGATGTCAACACAGTGATATTCTAGATATTAGCAGGAAAGCAGGTACAGTTTTGTTTTGCACACATGTTTTATTGTAGATTGGATTTTGTGTAGTTGATGGTATGTTATTTGGTGTGTTATTAACCTATGGTTAATAGCACAAAAATAAATTCATTCATTTGTAAGAGTTATGAGCATTTTGGTGAAAGCAATGTTTAGACAGTGTTTCTGTGTAGCGATGTTTGGAAATCGGAGGATATCTCTTAGCTGGGTTGGAATCTGATTTTGTGCAGTTAAAGGGATTTTGGAGACTCATTAATGATGACATGGTTCATAGCGCAAACTTTGAGGATATGTTTGGAGAAAGTTACAGTAACTGGAAGCCGACAGTTTTATGTGAATTCTGTGTGTAGCGTGTAGAATTTATTATTTTGTAATTGAGGACCGACTCATTTGTAATTATTTGAGTTTGGTATATAAGAAGGAATGTTTTCCTTATTTTAATGTGTACTATGAAGAGTGAGATGCGAACATATGCATGAAGTGAAGAAAAGAGCTAATTCAGTGATGAAGGAAGACTTGTGAGTACAGAGATCTGAAATTGTGATCTTGTGTAGCAGAGAGTGTAGTTTTGGCATAGTGTGAAGGAGGTAATATATTACATATTATTCTATTGAATAATTATAAGATCTTTTGGATAGTGGGTTCATAGATCTTGCCTTGAAGCTGTTTGGGCAGTGGGTCCTTCTGTCTTCCATAAACTCTTAACCGGGTTAGAATCTTTTAACAGGGATTCAAAATCTCCTAATAGGGATTTATATGTACTGAATGTATTTCATAAGACTCCTAACAGGGTCCATCCTATAACAAGGAACTTTCATATTAGTGCATCATTTTGTGGGCATCATTCCCATCGGGGTTTACTCTTTTCAAGAGGTTCCCTAGTTAACATATCTTGTGTTATTGTGCAATTGTGTATGATTATCTTTCTATGGTTGATCAGTACATTGATTATATTATTTAAAGCTGTTGAATGGATAAATTATCTGATAACTGATTCACCCCCCCCCCCTCTCAGTTATCTTGGGGATCTTTACTTTCTAACAACTTCTGAAGTAATGCAAACTCTGTATAGATCCATGATTAGAAAGCTGCAATATGTTGTTCACAGTAGACCAGATATTGCTCTACCAGTTGGATTGTGTTAAGATTCTCTACCAATCCAAAGGAAAGTCATATGATGGCTGTGAAAAGAATAATGAGATATTTGAAAGTGATAGAAGACTATGGACTGTACTACAAAAAGCATGAGAGATTTGAACTGAGAGTCTATACTGATGCAGATTGGGCAGAAAATGTGGATGATAGAAAAAGTACTAGTGGTGGAGCTTTCTTTCTTGGACAGAGATTAGTTTCCTAGACAAGCAAGAAACAAAATTGCATTTCCCGATCTACAACTGAAGCTGAGTATGTAGCAACTGCAATGAACTCTTCAAATCTGGTATGGATTAAGAAATTGTTGAAAGGCATGAAAGAGGAGATCACTAAACCATTTGTCATATATTGTGACAACATGAGTGCTATAAACATATCAAAGAATCCAGTGATGCACACAAAGCCCAAACATATTACCATCAAGTATCATTACTTGAGGGAATTAGTACAAGATAAACAAGTGAGAATAGAATATGTGAATACAAAGGAACAAATAGAAAACATATTCACAAAATCCTTACCTAAGGTGGCTCATCAATATCTGAGAGGTAAATTAGGGGTTCTTCCCCTAACTGAGGCTTCCTAGTCAAGCTAGGAGCACTGCACCAAATGTGTTGCAAAGAATATCTGACAAATTGATGCAGAAAAGGTCACACTTTAGGAGCAACCTAGAGTTTTGAAAAGTATGGAAAAGCTATAATCAGTCATAAGCAAGATGACAAAGGGAGAAATATTATTACTGAATTGACAAGATGACATGTACATCTAAAAGATGCAATTTCTAGATGTTGCTTTGGCATTATCTTTAAAGAGGGAGAGATTCAGAGATGAAAACACATAAAAGAGGAAATCATTCAAAGAATCAGAGGAAGAGAGACATGGAAAATATTTAGAGGGAGTAACTCTGTGGACGGTCAAGCAAGCTAGGATAAGAGGCTAAGAGATTTAGAATCAGAATGAAGCTAAGGATATTACAAATGTTTATGATGCAAAGACATGTTTTTCATTGGTAGGTGAACCATGTGTTATTCATATGGTGTTGCCATCAATGCCAAAGAGGGAGATTGTTGAAAATTGCAATTGAAGCAATTGTTGTATTGTCATTGATGCCAAACCTCAACTAGTAAGGTTGTTGCTATCTAAGAAAGTACTATATCTATTAAGAGATGAGAAGGATTAGGGTAAGGATGATAACAATAGAACCTAGAGAAAGGTTGAGTTATTTAATAATTCAATGAGTACTTGATTATGTGGCACAATGATAAGATAATGTATTGTTTATTTAAGTGAGAAGCAAGATTGAACAAGTAGGCTTAACTGAGCAAAAGGGAAGAAATCTAGTTTAAGCTGAGTGATGTTAATGTCGACCGAGCTAGTATATGCTGAGTAAATTCAGTGTTGACCGAACATAAGTTTTTTTCCCAGGGAGACAGCATTAGCCAAGGGAAATAGTTTGAAGTGGTGACTAAACTACAGAGTGATAACTGAGGGTTTGAACACAGTATTGACCGAGCGTCAATAATTTACATTTGAGGAAGAATTTAGATTCCTAGCTGACATAGTTGAATTCTTGGATTATGTAAATCACGTTGACTTTATTAATTGACTGTATGGAGCCTTTAATGCATAGTAAACCATTTTATTATGATTCCAATAAAGAGATTAAAGATGTCTCTAGAAGGATGGATGAAGTGTTGGAAATATAAGTGGGAAAGTAATACTGAGAGGGGGGGTGAATCAAATATTACCTACTTTTATCCCTTTAATCTGATAAAACTTTATGCATGACATAAACAAAACTTGATCATTGTAAGCAACTAAACATATAAAGCAGCATACATGAAATCACTCATAACACCATGATTTTGGTAACCTAGAAACCCTTGAAAGGTAAAACTGGGATGGGGATGACACCCACAAATCTTCACTACTACAGTAATAAGTTTTGCCTGTTAAGGCTTACAAAATGTGATCAATTCATGATCTACCCTATGAAAGGTCTGCTCTGTCAAAAGGTAAAAGACTTGTATAGTCTACCTTGTTAAAGGATTTATAAACTTACAACAAAGTAAGCACTCGGTAAAGAGATTTACATAAAGTTTGTTAAGACTACTCAGTTAAGAGATTTACCCCGATACACTGGTCAAAATGTCTCAGTACTTGATCTTTTAGTTTGCACTTGTATGCAGATTATAGATCTCCTCTTTACTATATGTTTATGATCTCTTCTATCTGATCTTTCTTGATTTTGTCATTTCACTGCTTAGCTCGGTCACTGGACTCTGTCTGAATACTTAACTATTCTGAATATACTTCTCTGATCATTCTCTCATACTCATTTGATCTCAATATCTCTTCTCTCTTTGATTCACACACACTCCTCATTATTTTAGATCTTTCCCTTATATAATAACAAAAATGTTTTATCGTTTCAAGATCTACGGTTCAGATTTATTTCTATTGCCACCTAAACTATACAATTTTTTGATTGGCTCTAGGTTTTACATAGGGATCAATGATAATAAAATGGATGTGTAATTACCTCCATAATTACCTCAATAGGCAAAATACAAAACATCATTATCACCAAAAATGGTTTACCTCGATCATTGTGCCATTCCAAACTTGTATGTCATTCCTAGCTAACTCGACAAAAGTTATTCCTGGCACTTGGCATTAACTGTACTCGGCATTAGTTGAACTTCTCTATCACTCGGTAATCATTGATATATGTAACTCAGCAACAACTATACTCAGCATATTACAAACACATAGTGACCATGACTTTACTCGGCAATACTACTGCTTGATAAGTATACAATATATAATTCGGCCTTTACAAAATGACTCGGTCGTAGTGATGACCGACCATCATTGCCTAGATATATGACTAAGTGATGACAAAACTATAGAGATCTACAATCTCCCCCTTTGACATTAGTGGCAAAAACACTTTGTCATGACATTTGTATTTACAATTACAAAAATATGTTTGTACTAGCCTAATACTCCCCCTGAGATATATATACATTCAAAAATTTTGTTACCTGTCCATGTTCAGTCCTTGTCCATACTTGTGTCATGATGATTCCCCCTTGTTTTTGACATGACTAATCTCTTCATCAGTGGGTAGCTCACAAAATTTCTCTAGAAAAGGTTTATGGAGCACCATGATCATGTAGAGTGCATTTGTCCAAGCAGTTGAAGCAATGTTCAAAAATTTTGTCTGCACTTCTAAATTGGCAGCTAAACTAATGAGACTCTCAGCTATGGACAAATGTGGATCACTCTAGATCAATTCTTTAGCCTTCACTAACTTTCTCTGTATATCCTCCAGATGAGGTGTCAAAATAATTTGAATAGAGAGTAGGAAAGAATGAATCTTGCCATCATTAGCCATCAACTCGGCTAACTTACCTTGTGTCTGCATGATTTTGACATAATGTGAAACACTAGTGTCTGCATCCAAGGTTAGGGACTGACTTGTAGCTTTGATCTCTTTCTTGAGAGTATCAAGCAATTGTTGATTCTCCTTAGTGAACAGTTCAACATTACATATTTTGACCAATAGAGAGTGTCCATTCACAACTAGTCCCTTGGTCTCCTTTACCAAATTGGACAGCTCAACCTATTTCACTACTATCTCGACAGATATCTTCTCCAACATTTTTGTCTCAAACCATCGTTCTGACCATTCAAATAACTTATCACTTGCACAACTAACTTCATTATTTACTTTTTGGACAATGTGTACAAGTTGTTCCAATATGGGAATGGAACTATTTACATCTGGTAAGTCATATACTTCATTAAATATATCTTTTATTTCATGAAGAACCTAGTTTTGTTGATGCTCTCTTCAGAGTTTTCCTTGCCTACTTTTCCTTGTCAACAAATATTTCATTATATGTAGTTGCTCATAAGAAAGGTTATCTGTATCCCATTTAGGAATAACAATGACTTCATCAATTGTTACATCATCTTTCTCCTTCTGTACTCTTGGTGGGGTGTTTCCACTTGGCATCTGTACAAGAGCTTTTATTGCCTCTTGCTCCTTTGGCTCTTGTTCTTTAATGAATTTTCCCTTGATATTTTCTTCTCCTTTCCCCTTATCCTTGGCATGAGGACTAACAGCTTGTTCATCTAATTTGATTCCTTGTTCATCTTTACTGTGTTGAAGACTTTGAATTTTGTCTTCTACTTTGTCTTCTTCTGTGGCAGATGGAGATTGAGTTAGTTGTACTGACTTGATGGGATCCTTGGTAGGGATTGTACCGACTAACTTGTCCATAGTAGCAACTCCAGGTAGAGTAGGATTCTTATCAGTAGATTGCGTACTTGTAATGGTGGGATAATCCATGACTTGTAAGAGTACAGTGTTACTACCTGGCAGGGGTGTGTCAGTTGTTTTCATGTTCTTTAAATCATCCTCAATTAAGAATGAATTCTTAATGGAGCTCTCCTCTGGTATGTCAACAATGTGAACTTCAGATGTATCCTATGTTTTCACTTCCTTAGGAGTATCAATCTCCATTTTATTTTTCTTTGTTTCAAGTTCAACAACTGTTGAAGTAGTAGCATCCTTTCCTTCATCCTGGGCAGGTAACAATCCAAACAATACCTTCCAAATCTTAAGACTTTCTTGTACAACATCTTCAACCTTGTGTTGAAGAATTAGATAGGCTCTAAGTTTAGGATCAAACTTGCCTCTGTATTGCTCAGTTATATGTTTGATGTTTGCAGGGGTGAGAGTGGATTCAACTTGTGCTAATGTACTCTCCCTTATTTCCTTCTTTGTTTGTAGAGCATACTCCCATTTCTATGCAACCCTATTGCATTATTCTTTTGGAATCCTATTTTCAATTTCGATTGGCAGCATCTTGAAAATGCATAACATTTCAAGAATAGCATCCTCAACTTTCTCTTTATCTCCAATGCTCATTTTTCCAAACTTTAATCTTTTCACCTCATCCACTGCTGCAGTGCTAGTAATCTTAAGACATAATTCATCAACAGTGAGTTGATGTGCACCCTGTTGTGTGACCTTCCCCTTTATTCCTCCATCACTTTTGGTTTCTTCATCATCATCTTGTGTTAGAACAAGTTTCCTTCTCTGCTTCTTCATAGCCTTAGTTGGCACTGACTTGGGTTGTGTGGATTTTTGCTTGGTAGATGCAGGAGGCATCTTAGGAGTCTTGGCAGTAGTTCTTCTAGTTCAAGGCCTTAGTGATGGTGTCTCTGACACTTTACATTTCAACACTCTTCTCTTTGGTGGGGACTCGGCAATTACTGGTTTCTTTTCTTCTTCTTATTCTTTCTCACTACTACTAGTGGCACTCTGTTCATCTTCTCCCAATCCTTGGGTCAACTCTAGTGGAGCGTCCTTTTAGATTCTTTAACATACTCTTCCAGATTTTTCACTATCTTCTTTCTTTTCCTCTCAGTGGTGGCAGCCAATAATCCCAAAGAGATCTTGGATTTGGCCTCTTCAAATGTTCCAAAGTAAGGTGCCTTTGTATCAATTTCTTTAGCTAAGAGAGCTATGATTGTAGTAGTAGCTTCATCTATGTTGAGTTCATAGGGTAAAGGCATTAACCATGAAACCCTAGGTAGGACTGCCTGTGCATAAATAAAGTCTGTGTCTACTAGAAAACATATATCCTTACTGTATTTCTCAATCAAAGACATAGGGACTCTAGTCCTATTTCTCATTTTCTTCTTAAACTCAATGAAATCATTATCCATTATACCTTCAAAATCATCACCAATCTGGTTTATAAAATCATTGATTTGAATAGTGATGGGCTTCTTCTTATCCCATGTTACATCTCCATGTGTAGGAAAACACTTCTTGACATAAAAGAATAGACAGATCAGTAGGGAACTGAACTTACACATAGAATTCTTCACCGTCCTAATGGAGTTCAAGTTCTTGGCAAGTTGAGTCAACTAGAGCTTGGCAAGGTCATACGTGTGTCCTTTTTTAATTATCTTCCTTGCCTAGTCCACTACCATACAGGGGACATTGTCCAACTGACTAGATTGATAGAACTTATGCAAGATGACTCTAACATCAAAGTAAATTTTCAGATCAGTTATGGTGCAAATTGTCATTCTGTATTTGTTCCAAACTGCCTGGGTGTTAGCTTGAATATCCTCTTTTCCTGCAAATTTCATCATTCTCTTTCCTTCAATTGTAGGGTAACCAGTGACTTTGTGTATCATCTCCTTTGTGATCTTCACTGGTCCATCTTCTAGCCATAAATACATGTCGTGTACTCGACCCAAAATGATCTTTATCCATTCCACTTTGAAATTTTTCAAGAAATTTAGGGCATGCACTAAACCTTGATCGGCAACAACCTTATGTTCCGGCTTTAGCATTCCATTGACACATAATTTTTCATATGCTTCCCTAATCTCATAATCATTGATTTCTCCAATTTTGCAAATATAGTAAGACCTAATGTTGTTCATCAATAACACATTCTCTGGAATAGAAGATAGGGCTCCGTTTAAATCTCCTTTAATAGCACTTTCTGACATTGTCTTGAATACCTTCGGTTTACAAACTTCATTCCTTACAAGTTGCACATTGAAAACTTCCATCCCTTGTTTCTTGACTGGTGCAGATGAAGATGATGCCATTTTAAACTGTAATTTTTGAAAAGAAAATATTTTCTCGGTAAAGTACCTTTTTGTCAATAACCCTGTAGATGAATTTTGCTAACGACACACTGAGAAGATTCAGAATCGCTTTGCTTAATCTAGTTTCACAAACTCTGAATTGCTCTCTAAAGTCTCTAATAGCCTGGTGAAATGAAATTAATGGCAACTTTCCACTTTATAGAATCCAAAAAATAGAATTAGGGCCTCATAAATGCTCCGTACAGGTTTTGGTAGATTACAGATGTCTCGGCAAACTCACGAGCTTGGTCGATATAACCATTGTCATATAGCTCAGTGTACATAGCATTTCAGCCATAGCAGGTGCTCGGCATACATTGATAGCTCGGTCAAGACACTGATGCTCGACATCAAAAATGAAATTTTCTATTTTGCTCAAATATGTCCTAATTCATCTTTATCTATGCTGATGTGGACTTTTTCTCACTTCTATGTTAGGAACTGATGAAAGATAAGACTTTACAAGACTCAGTTCTGAACATACCTTTCAAGCTTAATTAGAAGAAGTGTGATCACCTGATCCATTGGAATTGATGATCGCAGATGTGCTGGCTTCACTTGAGTTTTCTTCTTCTTTCTTCCTCCATGTCTTTTCCATCTGATTCTTCAATTTCTCATGGATACCTTCATTCTGATTATTATCATTGCTCGGCATAGGTGATCTACAATCTTTCTTTAAGTGACTGACCTTGTTACATTTGTAATAGACCATGCTTCCATTCATCCAGCTTTTAGATTTGCCTCTAAAATGAGTCTTCATGCAATTTGCTCTAATATGTCCATATTTACCACAATAATGGCAGTTATACCAAGTGTTGTAAACCCAATTGTAACAATTATGCTTTGTAACTGGCTTGGTTTGTTCATTTGATGACCACCTTAGTCTAGATCTTCATTCAAATGCTTTGTGTCCATACTTCTGGCAATTGAAACAACTTCCTTGAAACTTGGGTGAGGTGGATGAATTGCTAGCCTTAGATCTACATTCATGTGCTTGATGTCCATGCTTCTTGTAGTTAAAACAATGTCCATTAAACTTAGGCTTAGAATTACACTTACCATGTTTGCTTCTGCATATGTTGGTTGTATGTCCTAGCTTTCCACAGTGATGACATGTGGGCTTGGTGTTCTTTGATTTTGCAATCTTTTGTTCTCCATTCTTTGATGACTCTCCTTCTTCAGTAGATGAATGTTCATTCAGTCCAAGTCTAGATCTATCACCGGATCTTTGAGGTGATCTTAACAGCTCTTCAAAATATTTTGCAGCTTCATTGGATTTGTTCATCCTTTCATTGATTTCCTTATCAGTTCTCAAATCATGTTTTAGCTGATCATTTTCAAAACTTAGTTAATTGATTTCCATATCTTGCCTACCTGATTTAACATGTCTAGTTGATTATTAGTCAACCTTTGCATGTCACTTGTTCTTTCATCTAGCCTGATTGCAATTTGTCGTTTGTCTTCCTTAGCCATTGTCTTATCATCTTCATCTTTCTTTTTATGTTCCACTAATTCACAAAGTCTGACAGATTGAATTTCTTATTCTCTCCTTAGAGTTCTAATGTCATCATTTAGTATGTTATTCTTCTCTAGTAGTTATTTTATAGCTTTATCACTCTCAGCAGAGTTACCATTGTCAAATAGTCTAGAGATGTCTTCTTCTTTGAACTGTGGCGCATTCTGTTGAATTGCAATCTCTCTTCTCTTGCTTAAGGATTTCTTCAATTATCCTCTGGCTACTTCTAGTTGTTGTAATGCCAGTTGTACTTCAATCTTTTGATTCTCTATGATCTTCCCAGTTTATAAGCTTCCATTTTAAGATCTTTTTCCTCAAGTGGTTAGACTTCCTTAAGAGAAACCTTACTACTCTGATACCAATTGTTGGAAATATAAGTGGGAAAGTAATACTAAGAGGGGGGGTGAATCAGATATTACCTACTTTTATCCCTTTAATCTAATAAAACTTTATGCATGACATAAACAAAACTTGATCATTGTAAGCAACTAAACATATAAAGCAGCATACATGAAATCACTCATAACACCATGATTTTGGTAACCTAGACACCCTTGAAAGGTAAAACTGGGATGGGGATGACACCCACAAATCTTCACTACTACAGTAATAAGTTTTGCCTGTTAAGGCTTACAAAATGTGATCAATTCATGATCTACCCTATGAAAGGTCTGCTCTGTCAAAAGGTAAAAGACTTGTATAGTCTACCTTGTTAAAGGATTTATAAACTTACAACAAAGTAAGCACTCGGTAAAGAGATTTACATAAAGTTTGTTAAGACTACTCAGTTAAGAGATTTACCCCGATACACTGGTCAAAATGTCTCAGTACTTGATCTTTTAGTTTGCACTTGTATGCAGATTATAGATCTCCTCTTTACTATATGTTTATGATCTCTTTTATCTAATCTTTCTTGATTATGTCCTTTCACTGCTTAGCTCGGTCACTGGACTCTTTCTGAATACTTAACTATTCTAAATATACTTCTCTGATCATACTCTCATACTCATTTGATCTCAATATCTCTTCTCTCTCTGATTCACACACACTCCTCATTGTTTTAGGTCTTGCCCTGATATAATAACAAAAACACTTTACCATTTCAAGATCTACGATTCAAATTTATTTCTATTGTCACCTAAACTATACAATTTTCTGATTGGCTCTAGGTTATACATAGGGATCAATGATAATAAAATGGATGTGTAATTACCTCCGTAATTACCTTAATAGGCAAAATACAAAACATCATTATCACCAAAAATGGTTTACCTCGATCATTGTGCCATTCCAAACTTATATGTCATTCCTAGCTAACTTGGCAAAATTTATTCCTGGCACTCGACATTAACTATACTCGGCATCGGTTGAACTTCTCTATCACTCGGTAATCATTGATATATGTAACTTGAGAAAAACTATACTCAGCATATTACAAACACATAGTGACCATGACTTTACTCGGCAATACTACTATTCGGTAAGTATACATATATAATTCGGCCTTTACAAAATGACTCGGTCGCAGTGATGACCGACCATCATTGCCTAGATATATGACTAAGTGTGAAGCACTAATGGTCAACAAAACTATAGAGATCTACATGAAGAACATAATGTTGGAAGAATTTGATGAATTTGACCTACCCCTAAGATCTATGAAAGAGATTAAGCAGTAAAAGATGGATCCACATATCAAAGATGTATTAAGGAAACCTAAGTATGAAGTAGAGAGAGATGTTGGAGTTGTTGATGTTATTGACTGAAAAAGCAAAAAGGCTGAAGGTGAAGGATTTGATCAGAGTTATGATTTCTTGAAGGGATTTTTGAGCATATCAGTGATGGAGATGGAAATGGAACTTAGTCAGTAAGCCAACATATATGTAAGAATTGGATCTATTATTTTCCAAGTGAGTTTTATGTTTTTAGATCAAATATTATTGTTACTTTCTATCCATTGTATCAGTCAAAATCCTTTAATGAAGGTTGACCTAACAGTAATTGTATAAATCCTTTCATCAAGGTTGCACTATAATGGAATGTACTTAAGTCCTCTAACAAGGCGCACTCCTAAAAGTGTGGTTGAAATCCTTTAACAGGGTCACACCTAGCAGTGTGTTTGTAAACCTTTGATAGGGTTGGCTTTTCACAGAGCTCACTTCAAAAGAGTGAACATATCAGTAACATGTCACAAAGTGGTTTTTCCCAAATTGAATTTCCACTATAAATCCTGGTCTTAATACTTGTGTGAATTCTTTGGTTTGAACATTTCTATGTTTTCCAAGTAAAATATTGTTGGATAGTGGACTGCACTGTTATATGTTTCTCATATACATCCTAAAATGACCGACTAGTGTTGATTACTAGATCTGAGTTGTTGAAGTGTTTAAAAGTTTAATTGATACATCTGGACCTGAGAAGAACTGATTCACCCCCCCCCCTCTCTGTTGTTCTAATTCATATTAACAATTGGTATCAGAGTTGTTGGTGCTTACATAGAACAAGTTTAAAGGTACTTGAAGTAAATGATCAAGATGTATAAAAAGGAGGTACTGAAGTTGAATAAGGAAAACTTCCCTTCATGGTAGAGTCTGATGAAACTGCATCTAGTTGGTATTGGTGACTCAGGGAAATATTATGTTGAACATGACTATGTTACATCTGCTGCACCTTTTACTACCAAGGAGATGAGAGGTAAACAAGAACACAATCAAGAAAAGTTGGAGATTGCATCTGCCTTAAACTATCCTAAATTTGAAGACATTAAAGATTGGACAAATGCAAAGAAAATGTAGGACACTCTTGCAAACATCTATGGTAGTGATATAAATTTACTAAGGGAAAAATCTGAAAGCCTGAGAGGTAAGTTTGATGAAATGAAAATGCAAGAAGGTGAGAATATTTCTCAATATTGTGGTAGGATAAAGGAGGTTGTAAATGATTTTAGACAAGCTAATGGAACTATTGATGATGAGACTGTTATTGGAAAGCTATTGAGAACTTTGCGTCCTATATATGCCATCAAAATTTTAGCAATTCAAGAATCTAGATGATAACCCTGGTAATACTTTTACTTCTGAAAAAGTTTTAGACCTGGTTCATACTCACCTTTGTGGACCTATCGGTGTACAAAGCTATTGTGGTGCTAAATACTTTATTATGTTTGTTGATGATTACACTAGGATGATGACTATAATGTTTTCAAAATAAAAATCTAATGCATTTCAGTTGTTTAAGTGGTATTTGGCTAAGGTTGAAAAGGAGACATGTAGGAACCTGAAATGTCTGAGATCTAATCAAGGTGGAGAGTTTATATCAAATCAGTTCAAAATTGGGATCTTCTAGATCCAGCTTATTGGACAACCACAATGAATGATCGAATCAACCAAATGAATGAAGAGTATCTCTTCAATCTAGATATTTATAATAAATTGAAAACTGATTTTAAACAGATAATGGATCAACCTTCTCCTAACATAAAATCTAGATTGAAAAAAGAGTGGACTCAAATCAAAATTTGGTGTTCGCTTTTCCAAAAGAAAACTATTCGATTCATTAAGAAGAAATTGCCATATTTTATGAAAGTTATTCATTTTAGGGTGAAATTAATACTTATTGATCTCAAAATAAGTATGTTCAATATGATCGAATCCAATTTGGAATTTTGCATGCAATTGAGTAGAAGTATTGAAGCAATTAAAAAAATATTCAATAGCAATGACCCAATTAGCAAAAACGCCGAATCCAAATGCCAAGGAAAAGAAATTTCCCAGGCATATGTATTTCACAAAAGAGTGAACATATCAGTAACATGTCACAAAGTGGTTTTTCCCAAATTGAATTTCCACTATAAATCCTGGTCTTCATACTTGTGTGAATTCTTTGGTTTGAACATTTCTATGTTTTCCAAGTAAAATATTGTTGGATAGTGGACTGCACTGTTATATGTTTCTCATATACATCCTAAAATGACCGACTAGTGTTGATTACTAGATCTGAGTTGTTGAAGTGTTTAAAAGTTTAATTGATACATCTGGACCTGAGAAGAACTAATTCACCCCCCCCCCCCCTCTATGTTGTTCTAATTCATATTAACAATTGGTATCAGAGTTGTTGGTGCTTACATAGAACAAGTTTAAAGGTACTTGAAGTAAATGATCAAGATGTATAAAAAGGAGGTACTGAAGTTGAATAAGGCAAACTTCCCTTCATGGTAGAGTCTGATGAAACTGCATCTAGTTGGTATTGGTGACTCGGGGAAATATTATGTTGAACATGACTATGTTACATCTGCTGCACCTTTTACTACCAAGGAGATGAGAGGTAAACAAGAACACAATCAAGAAAAGTTGGAGATTGCATCTGCCTTAAACTATCCTAAATTTGAAGACATTAAAGATTGGACAAATGCAAAGAAAATGTAGGACACTCTTGCAAACATCTATGGTAGTGATATAAATTTACTAAGGGAAAAATCTGAAAGCCTGAGAGGTAAGTTTGATGAAATGAAAATGCAAGAAGGTGAGAATATTGCTCAATATTGTGGTAGGATAAAGGAGGTTGTAAATGCTTTTAGACGAGCTAATGGAACTATTGATGATGAGACTGTTATTGGAAAGCTATTGAGAACTTTGCGTCCTATATATGCCATCAAAATTTTAGCAATTCAAGAATCTAGATGATAACCCTGGTAATACTTTTACTTTTGAAAAATTTTTAGACCTGGTTCATACTCACCTTTGTGGACCTATCGGTGTACAAAGCTATTGTGGTGCTAAATACTTTATTATGTTTGTTGATGATTACACTAGGATGATGACTATAATGTTTTCAAAATAAAAATCTAATGCATTTCAGTTGTTTAAGTGGTATTTGGCTAAGGTTGAAAAGGAGACATGTAGGAACCTGAAATGTCTGAGATCTAATCAAGGTGGAGAGTTTATATCAAATCAGTTCAATCTGTTCTGCAATGATAAAGGAATCAAGAAATAGATGTCTGCACCTAGAACACCTCCACAGAATGGTATAGCAAAGAGAAGGAATAAATCTATCATGGATTGTGCAAGGACACTAATGATTGAGCAGAATGTTGCACAAAAGTTCTAGAAAGAAGTTGTAAGTATAGCTTTCTATACCTTAAACTGAGTACAAATCAAAAAAGGTACAACTATTACACCTTATGCACTATGGCATGGTTATGCACCTAATGTAAAATACTTTAGAATTTTTGGGAGAAAATGCTACATACTAAAAGATAATAGGAATGGAAAGTTTGATGCTAAAAGTGATGAGGGCATATTCCTAGGCTATTCCACAAAGAGTAAAGCTTACAAGTGTCTGAACTCTAACACTAACAAAATTGTGGAAAGTGTAAATGTGAAGGTTGATGAATATGCAGAGAAAAATGAAAAGGAAAGCAAAAGAGAACCTAAATATTATAGATCTTTCGTCTATATAGAAGAAGGAGAGGCAAGTAACTCACTTGCACCTGATGTAGAGTCTCAGGTAAGCAATGCCAAGCATCATGGAGATATTCCCGAGCATCAGGAGGATGTTGTCAAGCATCAGTAAGAGGTTGTCAAGCAATCAGAGGCTGAATTTGACAATCTTATTGATGAACCTAAAGATCAAGGAGAAAATAAAGCTAAACCTACTTTGGAATAGTATGTAAGGAGACATCACAAGCCTAAGAAAATCATTGGAGATAAAGAAACTGGATTTCTTACCAGAACTAAGTTAAGAGATCCTACATGTTTATTGTGTGAATTTGAGCCTAAGACAATAAGGGAGGCATTAGAAAATAAAGATTGCATTCAAGCTATGAATGAGGAGATAGACCAAATAGAACATAATGATACCTGGACTCTGGTTCCTAGACCAGAAAACAAAAAAGTCATTGGAACAAAATGGGTATTCAAAAATAAGCTTAATGAACGTGGACAAATCACAAGGAAAAAAGAAAGGTTGGTATGCAAGGGTTATGCACATGAAGAAGGAATAGACTATGGGGAGACATTTTCCCCTATAGCAAGATTAGAAGGAGTAAGAACTCTACTTGCATATGCTACCTATAGAGATTTCAAGGTATACCAATTGGATGTCAAGCCTGCATTTTTAAATGGTATATTAGAAAAGAAGTTTAGATTGAGCAACCTGAAGGATTTTTTGATCCAAACAAGAGACACATGGTTTGCAAGCTGAATAAGGTGATGTGTGGATTGAAGAAATCCCACAGAGCATGGCATGAGAGGTTGCACAATTACTTGATACAAATTGGATTCTCAAGGATAAATGACAACAACAATCTGTACATGAAAGATGAAGAAGGTAAAGGAATCTTGTTAGCTAAAATTTTTGTAGATGACATTATATTTGGAGGACAAGATTCCCTTTGTAAGAAATTTTCAAATAAGATGCAAACTGAGTTTGAAATGTCTATGTTTGGTGACATAAAATTCTTTGTTAGTTTGCAAGTATATCAAATTGAGAAAGGTATTTTTATCACACAATCTAAATATGTCAAAGAGTTACTGAAAACGTTTGGTATGGAGGACTCAAGGCCAGTAAGTACTCCCATGTCTACTGGACAGAAACTGTATAAAAATGATGACACTGTTGAGGTAAAGCAAACTTTGTATAGATCCATGATTGGAAAGATGCAATATATTGTTCACAGTAGACCAGATATTGCTCTAGCAGTTGGGATTGTGGCAAGATTCTCTACCAATCCTAAGGAAATTCATATGATGGTTGTGAAAAGAATAATGAGATATTTGAAAGGGATAGAAGACTATGGACTGTACTGTAAAAAGCATGAGAGATTTGAACTGATAGTCTATACTGATGCAGATTGAGTAGGAAATATCGATGATAGAAAAATTACTAGTGGTGGAGCTTTCTTTCTTGGATAGAGATTAGTTTTCTAAACAAGCAAGAAACAAAATTGCATTTCCCAATCTACAGTTGAAGCCGAGTATATAGCAGTTGTAGTGAACTATTCAAATCTGGTATGGATTAAGCAATTGTTGAAAGGCATGAAAGAGGAGATCACTAAACCAGTTGTCATATACTGTGACAACACAAGTGCTATCAACATATCAAAGAATCCAGTGATGCACACAAAGACCAAACATATTACCATCAAGTATCATTACTTGAGGGAATTAGTACAAGATAAAGAGGTTAGAATAGAATATGCACGAATACAAAGGAACAAATAGCAGACATATTCACAAAATCCTTACCTAAGGAGGCTCATGAATAACTGAGAAGTAAATTAGGGGTTCTTCCCCTAACTGAAGTTTCCTAGTCAAGCTAGGAGCACTACATCAAATGTGCTACAAATAATATTTGACAAATTGATGCAGAAAAGTTCACACTTTAGGAGCAGCCTAGAATTTTGAAAAGTACAAAAAATCTATAATCAGTCATGAGCAAGATGATAGAGGGAGAAATATTGTTACTAAATTGACAAGATGACATCTACATCTAAAAGATTCAAGTTCTAA
Organism: Chamaecyparis obtusa; assembly: GCA_027943335.1. Classification (NCBI taxonomy): domain Eukaryota; kingdom Viridiplantae; phylum Streptophyta; class Pinopsida; order Cupressales; family Cupressaceae; genus Chamaecyparis; species Chamaecyparis obtusa. The sequence continues at coordinate 38,920 of BSBK01010920.1, forward strand.
ATTTTTCTTTGGCATTATTGTCATAGAGGGAGAGATTCGGAGATGAAAACACATAAAAGAGGAAATCATTCAAAGAATCAAAGGAAGAGATACACAAAAAAGATTCAGAGGGAGTATCTATGTGGACAATCAAGAAAGCTAGGCTAAGAGGCTAAGAGATTCAGAATCAAAATGAAGCTAAGGATATTACAAATGTTTATGATGTGAAGACATGTTTTGGATTGGTTGGTGAATCATGTGTTATTCATATGGTGATTCCATCAATGCCAAAGAGGGAGATTGTTGGAAACTACAATTGAAGCAACTGTTGTATTGTCATTGATGTCAAACCTTAACTGGTAAGGTTGTTGCTATCTAAGAAAGTACTATATCTATTGAGTGATGAGAAGGATTAGGGTAAGGGTGATAACAATAGAACCTAGAGAAAGGTTGAGTTATTTAATACTTCATTAAGTACTTGATTATGTGGCACAATGATAAGATAATGTATTTTTTATTTAAGTGAGAAGCAAGACTAAACAAGTAGGCTTAACTGAGCAAAAGTGAAGAAATCTAGTTTAAGCCGAGTGATGTTAGTGTCGACCAAGCCAGTATATGTCGAGTAAATTTAGTTTTGACCAAACATCAGTGTATTTCTGAGGAAGACAACATTAGCCAAGGGAAACAGTTTGAAGTGGTGACCGAGCTATGTAGTGATAACCGAGGAGTTGAAAACAGTATTGACCAAATGTCAGTAATTTATATTTGAGGAAGAATTCAGATTCCTAGCTGACATAGTTGAGTTCTTGGATTATGTAAATTGTGTTGACTTTATTAATTGATTGTATAGAGCATTTAATGCACAGTAAACCATTTTATTGTGATTCCAATAAAGAGATTAAAGATGTTTCTAAAAGGATGGATGAAGAACATAATGTTGGAAGGATTCGATGAATATGACCTAACCCTAAGATCTACGGAGGAGATTAAGCGGAAAAAGATGGATCTACCTATCAAATAGGTATTAAGGAAACCTAAGTGTGAGGTAGAGAGAGATGTTGGAGTTGTTGATGTTATTGACTAAAAAAGTAGAAAGGCTGAAGGTGAAGGAGTTGATTAGAGTTGTGATTTCTTGAAGGAATTTCTGAGAAGATTAGTGATGGAGATGGAAATGGAACTCAGTCAATAAGCTAGCATATATGTAAGAATTGGATCTGTTATTCTCAAAGTGATTTGTATGTTTTCAGATCAAATATTACTATTACTTTCTAACCATTGTATCAGTCAAAATCCTTTAATCAAGGTTTCATTCTAATGGAATGTACTTAAGTCCTCCAACAAGGCACACTCCTAACAGGGTGGTTGAAATCCATTAATAGGGTCAAACCTAGCAGTGTGTTTGTAAACCTTTGACAAGGCTAGCTTTTCATAGAGCTCACTTCAGAAGAGTGAACATATCAATAACATGTTACAAAGTGGTTTTTCCCAAATTGGGTTTCCACTATAACTCCTGGTGTCAATACTTGTGTGAATGTTTTGGTTTGAAAATTTCTATGTTTTGCAAGTTAAATACTATTGGATAGTGGACTGGACTCTTATATGTTTCTGATATACATCTTGAAATGACTGAGTTGTGTTGATTATTAGATCTGAGTTGTTGAAGTGTTTAAAAGTTTAATTGATACATCTGGACTTGAGAACAATTGATTTGTCCCCCTCCCCTCTCTATTGTTCTAAATCATATTAACACATTATTCTTACAACATTGAACATGAGATTACCATGCTCAACCTATGTGACACTAAATAAGGAGATGGTGAATCTTTCCCAGGGTTTTCCTTAAAAGGTGGAGAATAGTTTTCGCAAGATACCCATGAAGTATCCCTGAAAAGGAGAAAATGGAAATATTTAAGAATAACTTAAATGTGGAGATGAACTATAGGCTCCAACTTCAATGTCCCCCTACCTTTGAAAAACTTATTGAGAATGGGATTAAAATTGAATATGTGTTGGTTAAAAGGGGAGAAATCAAGTTGTTCATAGATAATAAACCCTATACCAACACTATTAACAATCATAATGTATCTAATTATAAATTTAATAAAGGAGCCAACAATCACAATGATAAACCTAGACTATGGTTGAAGAACAATAACAAAAATCTTGTGAATGATGGAATTGTGGAATCCCCCAACTTAAAGGCTTCCCCCTTTAATTTATCAAGTGGGGCAAATTTGACATATAATGTGAATCAAATGAACAAAGCTCCTTTCAATAATACCAATCCTTACAATAACAACAACAATGCCAATAACAATCCCTTTAATAATTCCAATGTCAACAAGCCTAAGCGTTTCTTTTCCACATATAAAAAGAGAAAATTCACCTTTTTAGGAGAATCATTGGAAAATGCATTAAGGACTTTGGTGCCTAACAAAATCATTACCTTACCTGAATTGAGACCATATGAACCCCAAGTTAAGCCAAATTGGTGGATGATTCTCACCATTGTCAATACCATTGTAATAAGGGACATAAAACTAATGAATGCATGAAATTGAAACATCTTGTCCAAGACCTAGTTAATGATGGAACGATAAAAGTGGAAGGACCTCAAAACAATGAAGTTCATACGGCCTTCAAAAACCCTATCCTAAACCATGAAAAGGGTGAGTCATCAAACACCAACCCTAATAACAAAAGAGGTAATGAGAAGGTCAATTTTTCTCATACTTATGATAACACCAAAAATCTGATTGTGGTAAAAGAGAAGCCAAGGGAAGCAACATCTAATGTTGTAACTAGGGGGCAAGCATCAAAAATTACTCTACCGAGAAATGCCCTAATGATTTTCCTACCAAATCAAACTTCATCTTCATCTTCAAAACAATATAATTTGGTAGACCAATTACAAAGAACCCCTGCTCATATCTCTATTCTAGAATTACTCAAGCTCTCATCAACTCATAAGAAGATTCTAGAGAAAGCCTTGGTAGAAACTAATGTACCTCTAAATTTAGATGCAGATAAATTTCAAAACATGGTAGGACATCTTGTTTCACCCCATTGTCTATCCTTTTCAGAACAAGATGATATGTCTCTAAACCACCCGCAAAATCTTCCCTTGCATATAGAGGTCCTAATCCACAAGCATAGAAAGAAAAGAGTCTCATTGATGGAGGAGTCGGCTTGAACATTTGTACTCTAAACTTGGTAAAGGCCTTAGGATTTTATGAGGAGGCTATTGATCCAAATAAATAGATAACCATAAAAGCCTACGATGATGAAGAAAGAGCTTCCAAATGGGTCATAGTACTTCCTATTAGAGTTGGCCCAATGCAAAAAGAGACCATTTTCCAAGTCCTTGACCTAAAGTTGACTTATAATATCCTATTAGGGAGGCCATGGATCCATGAAATGAAGGCCATACCCTCAACCTACCATCAATGTCTCAAATTCCCGTATCTAGGAAAGGAAGTCATGGTAAGCGGGGACTCAAACCCCTTTCAATATTGTAATAACATGAAGTCGATTAATGACTCCTTAGTCCCACATAATGCAAAAGGGTCTATTTCCCAAAGAATAGAGAAAGTACAAAGCTCAAAAGATCTTCCATCTTTGAAGGGAAAATAAAAAGAAGGAAAAGAAATTGTTGTTGAAAATAACCAAATTCCTACTAACCTAACTACATCGACAAAAGGAAAAGTGAAGGTTAGTGAGGAGAGTGCTCTTGAGAAAAAGAAAGAAGACCAAGCCAGATCTATTCAAATCTACACCAAAGATGCCCATAATCAAAAAATGGATCATATGATAAAAAACTTTGAAAAGCAATGTCAAATCAAACAAAAGGTTGTAGGTGAATATTCCTTATCCATGATGGATCTACCCTTATCTCCAAAATCATATGGAAGACCATACAATCTACCTCATAAATACAATTATCACTTTGTGAGGTCAAGTACATCCTCATCCATGGATGAAGAAGATAAAAAAATCCTAAATTGGTTATATAAGGATGAGGAATCAAGTGCACGTGAAAAGCGCATCCAAAATATAAGCATCCACATACATCAATATGGGAAAGGATTTCAAATAATGTAGAAAATGGGATACAAGGGACAAGGGCCTTTAGGAACAATAAATAAAGGACTTGTTGAACCTATCGAAATGACATGGAGAGATAGCAAGGAGAAAACTAGGTTAGGGTACCTAGAACAAGGGTACACTCAAAAGAAGTATGCATTGGTTTATGACCAAATCTTACAGCTAGGTTCCCAAAGTGATGAAGACTCAAAAAATTGGGAATGGGACTCATTGTCAAGTGAGTCATGCCAAGATAAAGAAATTGGTGTCATCTATACCTACACTCCTAGCAAGGGAAAATAACAAGTCTTAGAATCAAATCGGAATCAAGCATCAAGTTTTAGCCAAGTGGTCTTAGATAATGTACCAATTCAGGAAATCGAGAGAAATCAATGGGTAGGAGAACCTTATGTACCCTCATCAAGACCTACTATGGAAGAATCTAACCCTAGGTTTAATCCGCAAGATTTTTACCCAGCAGAAACCTTAGAGGATTCTAGTGAGGAAGATTTTGACCCTAGTTCTCTAGAACATCTTGAACAAGCACATATTATAGATTTAAGTGATGCAATGTTTGAACCTTCAAATGAAGTCATGTCCATAAACCCCATTGGACTAAACCAAAGCATTGATCCTTTGACCCTTATCTATCCTGAATTAATTGAATGGGATTCCATTGAACCAACCATCCTTCCTACATTTTTGAATGATAACTTGGTGTCCCAATACCTTAATGCGGTTGAGCCTTCTTCTACCACGGAATATCAAGAAGAAGTGATAAAGGGGAGTATTCAACCTTTCAGTTCAGAAAAAATTCAAAAAATAAATGGAAAGAATTTAATGTTGAAAACCACATTGTGGTAACGTTAAATCAAAAAGAAAAAGAAATAAAGAACATTTCCAATGGTGAAAACCCAACAGAGGCACCAAAGGAAGAAGGGTTGGATACTTTTCCAAAGTGCTATGAAGAAAGATCACCCATCTTAATTGAACCAATAGAGAAAGTGATAATTGGGTCAAAATCAGAGCCAAGGATCATACACCTAGCAGCATCTTTATCTAGTGAAGAAAGAAAGTGTTGGTGTAATTAAATATTAGTAATTACACTTTACTTAAGTTTACTTAGGATAATGCATTTGCCTATTAGTTTTCATTATGACACCTAGGAGTTTGCATTTCATTTTAGCACATGGTTAGGAGAATTTCCACTTTAGGTGTCATAGTTGTCATCACATACCTCTTTGTGTGTGAGATCCACCTTTAGTGTTCTTATCACATTATCATCCTCTCATTGTTGCACATGTTTCACATACTTTGATGTGCAATGGAGGATGATCCACCTTTGGTGGACATGTGATTCCACCATGTCTAGTTGATAGCTTATCACTTGCATATCTTCTAGTTATCATGCATTGCCTATATATTGAGGCATTCCTACATTGAATCAATCAATCTATCTATCTATTATTCATTATTTGATCATTTGATCATATCATATTTTATCTCTCTTGTGTTATCTCTTGAGCTTCTAGATCTTGGCATTCATTCTTTTCCTTAGGCAAATTCTTACATGGTATCAGAGCCATAGGAGTTTTATTGCATAGCCTATTTTTGTTAGGAATAAGGTGTCTCAACCTTGGATAATTCCTATTCCTATTATTTGTTTTGTAAATGTATTTTTTGCAAATAATGAAATTAAGTGTGAGTGTACATGTCTAGTTGGCATGTTGATGTGTCACTCCACTTGATGTGTCTGCATCTTGTGTGTAAGGAGATCATGGCTGAAACAGTTATGATAGATTCCTATGACGCGTAAGAGCTATTTAAGGAATGTGCTACGACAGGTGTAAGAGCATCTTATGACTTGGGCCTATTTGGGTGCCCAAGAAGAAGTGGTTGGTGTGTGTAAGAGAATATGCCAAAAATAGGTTGGTATGATAGATTCTCTTACACTTCTCTTGTGACTATTATTTTTGGCGGATTCTATGACAACTTGTCATAGTCTATTCTAGGGATGGATGCCTATTCTTGAGATTTCATGTAACAGCTGGGTACATGTGGCTTTGTGCATGGGTCTTGGTGGTTGGATGCCAAACTCCTTTTTTGGGTATTTGTTGGGTCCTAAGGAGTCTATATATATGATGTTGCTTCTATGGGAGAGACATAAGTTTGATAGGTGTACTGTTATGTAGCTAGACTAGTCTCTTATCTCCTAAAAGAACTTGCATTGCAAGTGTGTTGTAGTCTTTGTGTTGAAGATAATACATTGTGCAAGTTTTGGAGGGGTGGGGTTGTTTTACCGAAAGGCTTTTCCCCACTGGCATATCTTTGTGTTTATGTGTTTCAATCTTCTCTATCTATTTTCTATGTATGGTATATGCTGCAATAGCTTTGTTAAAGTAGTTAACGAATCTAAAATTGTAAGGATTTAAAATAGAATTTTCACAATACTTTCCTTTAGAGATTAGTGTAGGAAGTCGTTTCCACACCTGAGTTTCCTTACAAGTGGTATCAGAGCCTGATCAAATTTTGATCCTAGTTGTTGGGTAGGGTTTTTTGAGCTAATCTCAAGTTGAGTAGGAGTTTTGTGCAAAGCATTCTGAATCTTATTTGTAGATTGAGATGGTGAGTTCCTCATACAGTAGAATGGAGGTGGAGAAATTTAATGGCACTAATTTTGAGTTGTGGAAACTCAAGATGGAAGACATGCTTGAAGACTGTGATCTATGGGAGGCTACTTCACTTGATGAGAAACTTGTAACGATATCTCAAGTGGATTGGGAGATCAAGGATCAGAAGGCTAAGGGTCTCATCAGACTCTATCTAGCAGATGTCATTCTTCTGAATGTTCTTGATGAGACTACTACAAATTATTTGTGGCAATGACTTGGGTCTATGTATCAGGCCAAATCTCTGGTGAATAATTTGTTCCTGAGAAAGAATTTTTATTCTTTAAGAATGGAGGAAGGTGGATCCGTAACTGATCATCTCAACGCATTCAATTTATTGATTGCATAGTTGGCATCATCCGGTGCCAAGATCAAGGAGGAGGATCGTTGTATGACGCTGCTTTGTTCCTTGCTGGATTCATGGGACCATTTTATGATGGCTCTTAGAAGTACTATAGTCACATTTCATATGGATGATGTGGTGTCTTCGCTGCTATCTGAGGAGATACGAAGAAAGACTTCAAATTCATCTAAGGAAGCCCTTATTGTTTGCGGGAGATCCAACAACAGAGGAAAGCAGAATGACAAAAAGTCAAAGAAGGGTAGATCCAAATCCTGTGGGAGTTCTAAGACTCCTGGAAAGTCCAAGATGAAATTTTGGAACTATGATAAAACTGGGCACTTCCAGAGGAACTGCAAAGAACCGAAGAAGAAGAAGAAGAAAGGCTCAGATTCAGCTTCCAAAAAATCTCAAGAAGATGGAGATGCTTTTATTGCAGCTTTGGCAACCCATGCATCTAATGATGTGTGGTTAGTTGACTCAAGTGTTTCTTTTCACATGACCTCTCATCAAAACTAGTTCTTGAAATATGAAGAGTTCGATGGTGGAAAGGTGTACTTGGGTGATGATTCTCACCTAAAGATAGTTGGATGCAGAAGGGTCACTATCAAATTTCCTGATGGATGATTAAAGGGAATCAATGAAGTTATGCACATTCTAGGTTTGGCATGAAACCTATTATCTGCAAGTATGTTGAATGATGTAGGTGTGCAAGTTGTCTTTTCGAAAGATGGATGCAAGATGATGAGAGGTTCTATGGTGCTCGCTAGAGGTACTAGGAGAGGTACTTTGTTTCAGCTTGAAGCATGCATTGCTCAGTGAAATAGTTCTTCTGTGTCAAAGAAGAGAGCGGCTATCACTTCATCCCCACCATCTGAACAAGTAGTAAAGAAGACTGTGGCAATGGGTTCCGATGGCACTGCAGTAAGTGTACCTAAGGGTGCAAACACTTTGGAAGGCAATATTCCTATAGAAAAGATGATGTTGTGGCATATGAGATTTGGCCACATTTGTGAGAAGGGTCTTAGGACCCTGAAAAATAAAAACCTCGTTGAGGGGTTAAATGATTGCAATCTCGAGTTTAACTTCTGCGAACACTGTGTCTATGGTAAACAAAATCATGTTCAGTTTTACTCCAGTTCTCACAAATCTTCTAATGTTTTGGATCTTATTCATTCTGATGTATTTGGTCCTATAAAAGTTCCTTCAATCTCCAAGTCTATATTCTTTGTATCTTTCATAGATGATTATAGTAGAAGGACATGGATTTATTTCGTTAAAAGTAAGACACAAGTCTTTAGTCGGTTCAAGGAATTTAAAGCCCTTGTAGAGAATCAGACTAGTAAGAAGATTAAGTGTGTGAGAACTGATAATGGTGGTGAGTTTTGCTTAGCAGAGTTTGAACAGTTCTGTAAAGAATGAGGTATCAAGAGGCATAAGACAACTCCTTATACCCTATAGAAAAATGGAGTTACCGAGAGAATGAACAGGACACTGATGGAGAAGGCTAGGAGTATGCTTAGTGGAGCTGGTCTAGAACAAAGGTTTTGGGATGAAGCTGTGGCCACTGCTTGCTATCTGGTTAACAGATCTCCTACATCAGCTCTTGTTGGTAAGACACCCATGGAGGTGTGGTCTGGTAAGAAGCCTTCAATTAGACATCTTTGTGTTTTTGGTTGTGAAGCTTATGCACATGTTCCAAAGGAGAAAAGATCTAAGTTGGAAAATAAAGTTGTCAAATGTATTTTCATCAGATATAGTGTTGGTGTGAAAGGATACAAGCTTTGGGATCCTGTGACTAGTAAGGTGTTGTATAGTAGAAATGTTATTTTCAAAGAGCTAACATCTTCTCCTATTGTGCTACAACCAAATGAAAAAGAAAAGGAAAAAGATGTTGTTCAATTGCCTCCTACCCCTGAGAAGACTGAACAGAGGGACCATGTTGGGTCTAATGATGAGGAGAGCTCTAGCAGCTCTGATAGTTTGGAAGAAGAGGAAGAACAACCTCAACCTTAGCCCTTGAGGAGATCCATGAGAGAAAGATAGCAACCAGAAAGGTTTGGTTATTCTATGTTAGATTCCAGTTGTGCCTTTTCTTTGATTACTAACACTGATGAGCCTAGATCTGTGAAAGAGGCTTTGGGCATGGAAGATGCAAGTTCCTGGATTGAGGCTATGGATGATGAGATGGCTTCATTGGAGAAAAACAAAACTTGGGACGTTGTACCTTTTCCTAAAGGGAGAAAATTTGTTGGCTGTAAATGGGTGTTCAAGAAGAAATTCTGTGTAGATGGTAGTTTTGAAAGGTACAAAGTTAGATTGGTTGCAAAGGGGTATTCATAGGTAGAGGGAATAGATTATGGTGAAATATTCTCTCCTGTTGCAAAGTTGACATCCATTAGATTTATGTTATCTCTTGCTACATCATATGATTTAGAGATAGAACAGATGGATGTGAAGATAGCTTTCCTTCATGGTGATTTGGAGGAAGAGATTTATATGTCATAGCCTGAGCACTACATTGTTAAAGGTAAAGAATCCTTAGTTTGCAGATTAAAGAAATCTCTATATGGTTTGAAGCAATATCCTAGGATGTGGTACCTTAAGTTTGATGCCTTTGTATTGTCAATTGGATTTGTAAGATCGAAATCAAATCATTGTGTTTATTTCAAAGTTGAAAATGATCACCTTCTTATTGTTGCATTATATGTTGATGATATGTTGCTATTATGGATGGGTAAGGGTATGATTTCTGATTTTAAATCTCAGTTGTCAGCACAATTTGAGAAGAAAGATCTTGGGGTAGCTAGGTACACCTTGGGTATGGAAATTAGTAGAGATAGGTCTAACAAAAAACTTTGGTTGAGTCAGAGTAAGTATGTGAAGTCTATGTTGGACAGGTTCAGCATGGCAGATTGTAGACCACTTTGTGTTCTTGTTTCTGTGGGAACAAAGTTATCTGTAGATGATTGTCCAAAATCTCCTAGTGAGGTGGAGGACATGAGTAGAGTACCTTATGCTAGTGTAGTGGGTAGTCTTATGTATGCTATGGTCTATACTAGACCAGAAATTGCCCAAGCAGTGGGAGTCCTAAGTTAGTTTATGCCTAACCCTAGATGGGTACATTGGGATGCAGTTAAGCGAGTATTCAAATATTTGAGGGGTACATCAGATTACTCCATATGTTATCATGGTAACTCTTTTGGATCTCCACATTTAGTTTGTAATTGTGGGTTTGTGGATTCAGATTGGGCAGGTGATATTGATAGCAAGAGATCCACCAATGCTTATGTGTTCACTATGTTTGGTGGTGCTATCAGTTGGATGAGTAAGTGACAACCTATGGTTGCTTTGTCCACTACATAAGCTGAGTACATGGCTGCTATTCATGCTTGTAAGGAAGCCATTTGGCTTAGGAGATTGTGTTCTGATGTTGGTGTTGATGCAGAACAAATTACTATTTGGTGTGATAGTCAGAGCGTTATTTGCCTTGCAAAGAATCCAATTTTCCATGCCAGAATGAAGCACATGATGTGAAGTTTCACTTTGTGAGAGATATGGTGGAAGATGGAAAGGTAAATTTCGAAAAGGTAGATACTATGAAGAATTTTGTAGATGCATTAACGAAACCAATGGGCACTGAGAAGTTCAGATGGTGTTCAGAGTCTATGGGCCTTTTGGCCTATAGCGGTTAAGTTCTTGTTATGTTCCTGTTGCTCTTACAAGGTGTTCGACAAGTGGGAGAATGTTAGGAATAAGGTGTCTCAACCTTGATAACTCCTATTCTTATTATTTGTTTTGTAAATGTATTTTTTGCAAATAATGAAATTAAGTGTGAGTGTACATGTCTAGTTGGCATGTTGATGTGTCACTCCACTTGATGTGTCGGCATCTTGTGTGTAAGGAGATCATGGTTGAAATGGTTATGATAGATTCTTATGATGCATAAGAGCTATTTAAGGAATGTGCTATGATAGGTGTAAGAGCATCTTATGACTTGGGCCTATTTGGGCACCCAAGAAGAAGTGGCTAGTGTGTGTAAGAGAATATGCCAAAAATAGGTTGGTATGATAGATTCTCTTACACTTCTCTTGTGACCGTTATTTTTGGCGAATTCTATGATAGGCTATCATAGTCTATTCTAGGGATGGATGCCTATTCTTGGGATTGCATGTAACAGTTGTGTACATGTGGCTTTGTGCATGGGTCTTGGTGGTTGGATGCCAAACTCCTTTTTTGGGTATTTGTTGGGTCCTGAGGAGTCTATATATATGATGCTGCTTCTATGGGAGCGACATAAGTTTGATAGGTATACTATTATGTAGCTAGACTAGTCTCTCATCTCTTGAAAGAACTTGCATTGCAAGTGTGTTGTAGTCTTTGTGTTGAAGATAATACATTGTGTAGGGTTTGGAGGGGTGGGGTTGTTTTACCGAAAGGTTTTTCCCCACCAGCATATCTTTGTGTTTATGTGTTTCAATCTTCTCTATCTATTTTCTATGTATGGTATATGTTGTAATATCTTTGTTAAAGTAGTTAATGAATCTAAAATTGTAAGGATTTAAAATAGAATTTTCACAATACTTTCCATCAGAGATTAGTGTAGGAAGTTGTTTCCGCACGTAAGTTTCCTTACAATTTTGAGAGATTTTTATTGCAGGTCAAAATTGGAGCTTGCTAGTGTAAATTAGAGGTTGGCATCACATTGAGGAGGTACAAAAACCCCTAAATCAAATTTTGTTTCATCCAAATCAGACATCTGAAGCCAAATCTAGAGCCATTTGAATTTTCAATATTCGGTGGCGGCGATTCAAAAAAAATAATTTCAGAGGCGATTTTCAAACAACGATATCTCAGTCATCCGGACTCCATTTTTTGAGAAAAATTTTTTGTTTTGGGGTAGAATTTCACGATCTACACAATGGTGCATGTGATTTTTAATCTCTATTTCTGATATTTTTTGAAAATCACAAATCCTGATTTTTACAACTTTAGAGGCTTTGTTCGGGCTCATATGGACACATTTTCAGGTGTTATTTTTTTTTAAAGTTCATGATTTTTTGTCTACTTTCCAGATCTGGTATTAGTTTGGATAAATTTTGAGTAGACATATTACTTTCAGAATTTGGTCTATTTTGGCCTATTTTGCACTTGTAATTGATTAGATCTTTGAGGGATATTGTGTCTTATCTTCTTGAGTCTACTATAGCTTCATATTTTTTGATGTAAACATAAAAATCAGAAGTCCACTTTGATCCATTTTTACAAGTGGCAATTGTACTCGCACTAGTTATAAAGTGCCAAAATTATCTATTTTGGGGGGGTTCTTTGGTTCATTGCATTTTGGGGGTGCATGGATATTTTTATCTCATTGTTACATGTGAGAATTACATCATGGATGGTTTAATTAAGTTGACAAGAGGGAACTATAAGAAATGGAGTGAATTGGTTCTTTCTCATCTTAGTGAGCATAACCTATTGTCCTATTTGTATGAGTATAGACCTAAAAGTCCTTCTTTCAATGGTGACTCTTCCTCAAAAGTTATTAAGGTTATCTATTTGAATATGGATATGGATGTTATGGATTCCCTTGATGATTATGAAGATGAAACAATGAATATTCCTAATCTTTGGACTATTATTTGGGAAATATATGGAGATCCACATATTCCTCCACTTCCAAAACATCCAGAACCTCCAGTTGCAGCTCCTTCTCCTCCTATTGAGATCACATCTATTTTCTCTCTTGATGATTCTTGTCTTCCTATAGCCATTGGCTCTTCTAATTCAATGCAGCAATATATTCATTTTCTTCTAGTTATAGTTCCATGGGATGCCTACTTGACAGACATTACAGGTTTGTTTGTGGAGTCCTACATTTCAAATTTGGGAGACTTCATTGATGACATTCATCTTCTCTTTGTTGAGTATGATCCTTCTTTAGTTGTTGCGAGGGAGCATGTTGACCCTCATCTTCATTCTCTACTTGATCATTCTTTCGAGGGTGACATGATTGTGGATACTTTGATACAACAGTTGGAGGAGGTCACTTTATCTTCAAAGGAGACACTTGTGTCTTTGGTACATGTTCTACATTCATCCTCATTTGATCATGATTTTTCTTTTTTAGCAAAGTGGCTTAGTACACATGATTTGGAGGAGGCACCTTTCAGCTTTGACATACGGACACTTGAGAAAGTTTCAAAGATACCATACTTTTTGAGGTTTCTTCCTATAGATTGGGGAGGAGGATTCACCTATACACCTTTGTTCCTGTTTCTTCCTAAGGGGAGGAATGTTGTTCTACACTCATGGAGTAGTTTCTACATCAAACCTGGAGCATCTACCATTGGTGTTCATTTTAAATTTAGGGGGGGCTACTTGGTCTCTCTTCCACTGCTTCTGTCTTATGGGGGAGGATATTTTCCTCACATGAGGTCTTCTCTCTAATATTTTATTATTGTATTCATCTCTCTTTTTGGGGGAGGGTTTTTCCCATGAGGTTTTCCCTCTTTATCCACTTTATGAGAGATTGCATTTTTCTTATTGTACATGGGTACCTAACATGGCCTATTAGCCAGGACCCATCTTGCATTGTAAGCTTAAGTGCATTCCCCTAAGTTGCACTTAACGGGGGGTGATGGTGTAATTGAATATTACTAATTACACTTTACTTAAGTTTACTTAGGATAATGCATTTTCATATTAGTTGTCATTGTGACACCTAGAAGTTTGCATTTCATTTTAGCACATGGTTAGGAGAATTTCCACTTTAGGTGTGATAGTTGTCATAACATACCTCTTTGTGTGTGAGATCCACCTTTAGTGTTCTTATCACATTATCTTCCTCTCATTGTTGCACATGTTTCACATACTTTGATTTACAATGGAGGATGATCCACCTTTGGTGGACATGTGATTCCACCATGTCTAGTTGATAGCTTATCACTTGCATATCTTCTAGTTATCATGCATTACCTATATATTGAGGCATTCCTTCATTCAATCAATCTATCTATCTATCTATTATTCATTATTTGATCATTTGATCATATCATATTTTATCTCTCTTGTGCTATCTCTTGAGCTTCTAGATCTTGGCGTTCATTCTTTGCTTTAGGCAAATTCTTACAGAAAGGACTTCATAAAATTTTCAAAGGAAAATAAATAAATTTTGCATGGTCATATGATGATATGCCAGGATTAGACCCAAATTTAATCATGCATCAATTGAATATAAAAGGAGTAAGCCCAATGAAGCAGAAACTAAGAAAGATGCATCCACACATAGCTTTTCTTGTAAAAGTAGAGTTGGAAGAATTGTTGAAAGTAGGGTTTATAAGATCCATTGATTATGTCAAGTGGATCTCAAACATTGTGCATGTTTCCAAAGTAGAAAAATCTATCAGAATTTCCATGGACTTTAGGGATCTTAATCTTGCAAGTCATAAAGATGACTTTTTGTTACCAAGCATAGATACCATCGTAGATCTAACAACAGGACATTCAATGTTCTCACTTATGGATGGTTTTAGTGGTTATAATCAAATAAAGATAGCACCCAAAGATCAAGACAAGACAGCATTCACATGCGCATGGGGGACATTTTGTTGGAATGTTATGCCTTTTGGTCTAAAGAACGCCAGAGCAACCTATCAAAGGGCCATGACGGCCATATTTCATAACATGGTGCACAAGTTCATGGAGGATTATGTAGATGATATACTTGCTAAATCTCAGTCAAGGGAAGAACATCTACCCATCTTAGAGAAAATATTTGTAATATTGTAGTAATTTAAAGTAAGGTTAAATCCAAAGAAGTGCACATTTGGTGTTCAATCAAGAAAGCTACTAGGGTATATTATTTCCACAAAAGGAATAGAGGTAGACCCCACCAAAGTAAAATCCATCATGGAAATGGGGGTACCTAGAAAAATAAGCCAAATGAGATCTCTTCAAGGTAGGATTCAATCCATTCGAAGGTTCATCTCTCAATTAGTAGAAAAATGCCACAATTTCACTCAACTCCTTCATAAGGACACAGTTTTCAAATGGGATGCAAAATGTGAAGAGGCCTTCACTTTGTTGAAGAAATATATAATGAATCCTCCAACTTTTATGCCACCAATAAGAGGCAAGCCCTTAATTCTATACATCTCAGCTATAGAACATTCATTAGGAGCACTCCTAGCTCAAGAAGATGAATCAGGAAAAGAAAAGGCCATATACTACATAAGCAGAACATTGGTGAAATATGAGTTGAACTATACCTTCATTGAAAGAGCATGTTTGGTCATAGTTTTTTCTTCCCAAAATTATGCCACTATATGTTATGCCACAAGATTTGACTCATTGCAAAGATTGATCCCTTGAAATACCTTCTCAGCAAAACAGTATTGAATGGGAGACTAGCCAAATGGGTCATCGTGCTAAGTGAATTTGATATAGAGTATGTGGATCAAAAATCTATCAAAGGACAATTCATAGCTGATCAATTAGAAAAATCACCATTACAAGATGAACATCTAATTCAGGTGGAGTTTCTAGTTTCTGAAATTGTAAATGTTGAAGCAAAAACATGGCAATTATATTTTGATGGTTCATATACACAACACGGATCAGGAGCAGGCATACTTTTGATTTCTCCTCAAGGGTCTACAATTTTGAAATCATAAAAATTTCTATTCCCATACACAAACAATATAGTTGAGTATGAAGCATTGGTCATTGGTATAAAATTGGCATTAGAATAGAAAGTGACAGAGCTATAAATCTATGGAGATACCCAACTAGTTATTAATCATATTAATAATGAGTATCAAACTAAAGATGACAAGTTGATACCATAAAATAATATGATTAAGAATCTCAAGAAATATTTCACTCTCACCACATTTGAGCAAGTACCAAGAGATAATAATAAAGCACCGGATGCAATGGCTACTTTGGCATCACTTCTCCAAATACCAAATCAAAGTGCCAGATATGAATTCCTGGTAGAAGAAGTTGAGAAACCTACATTTGACCCTACCCATCCTCATACCATTTGTTTACTAATGGGACATGAATCACCTTGGTATGGAGCCATTTACACCTACTTAAAAGAACAAATCCTACATGTGGACCAAACTAGGAATCAAAAGAAAACCTTTATCTGACAAGCCTCTCGTTATACTTTAATATCCAATACGTTGTATTATAAGAGTCTAGATGGAATGCTTCTAAGATGTTTAGAAAAAGAGGAATCAAATATAGCCTTATAATAAATTCATGAGGGGATTTGTGGGTCACATTCAAATGGTTTAACCCTAGCTAGGAAACTTCTTAGGATAGGATATTTTTGGCCTTCAATGGAAAAAGATGCTTGTCACTTTGCAAAAACTTGTCATAAGTGTCAATATCATGGGAACTTGATCCACGTACCAGCACAAGAGCTTCATCCTATGACAACACCTTGGCCCTTTTATCAATGGGGTTTGGACTTAATAGGGATGATTTATCCACCATCTTTGAATGGTCATAAATTAATCATTATTGCAATAGAATACTTTACCAAATGGGTGGAAGTTGTACCCTTGTCAACTGCTATAGGAAAGAAAATATCCTTGTTCATTCTAAGTCACATAATTTGTAGATATGGTGTACCACATGCCATCATAATAGACAATGCAAAACATTTCAAAAATAAGGATTTAAAAGAGCTATGTACAAAATTCCACATGATACATCACTCATCTTCAATATATTACCCCCAAGGTAATGGACAAGTAGAAGCAACAAAAAAAAACATTCTGAAAATATTGAAGAGAACTGTGGATAATTTAGGTAGAGATTGGCACATACAAATAAACCCAACCTTGTGGGCTTATAGAACAACTATCAAAATGCCAATGTGAGCTACACCATTTTCCTTAGTCTTTGGAGTAGAAGCAATGTTACCTTTGGAGGTAGAAATTCCATCTTTAAGAGTATCCCTACATGGTTTGATAAGTGAGGAAAATTATAGGGTTGCTAGATTACAAGAACTAGAATTTCTAGATGAAAAATATCAACAAGCCTTCAATCATTTGAAAGTGTATCAGAACTGAATGTCAAGGACTTATAACAAGCATATCAAATCAACGACATTCCAAATAGGTGACTTAGTTTTGCAAGAAAATCCAAAGAATCAAGCAGAAAGAGAAAAGAAAGGAAAATGGGAAGAAAATTGGTTAGGACCTTTTGTGATCACTTCATCTTTTGGGATAGGCACCTATAAATTAGCTGATTGTGATGGAGAAGAATTACAACAACCTATCAATAGCATTCATCTAAAAATGTTCTACACATAAACCAAATGAAAGGGTATAAAAAAAAAGAGTATCCGAAAATTAGATGGAGAGAATCCTATTTATTGTGTATAGTCAAAAGAGATCCTAAAAATACCAAAAACATTGAAAAATAGAAAAAAGAGAAAACAAAATAGAAATGCAGAAAAGATCAAAAATAGTGGAAAATTAAGCATGAAGAAAGCTGAAAAACATTCAGATATGATCCTCAAAAGATGTTGTCTTGGTGAAAACCTAGAAAATAGGAGCCTTGATGATATGAAAAAAAAAATTGAAAAAAGAGAAAATACAAAAAAATAAGAAAATATAAAAAAGTGCCTTGGTGAAAACCTAGCAAATAGGCACCTTGGTAGCAAAAAAAAAGAAAAAGAAAAAGAAAGAAAACCCATTTAATTGGTGAAAACCTGGTAAACATGCACCATTGGAAGTCCAATTCAGTCGCATACCTAGCATTCATCCTTGTAAATATTGCATTCATCATCATTTCTATATACTGCATAATAAAACCCCACAGTTGCATTTGCAAGTACCTAAAGATTTTGGTCACCTAATTTGCAAATTGTCCCAAGTCCAACATCATAAACACATTAAATTGGGGGCAATCTACTCTAAAGGAAAGAGGATTCATCAAAAGATAACTTCAATCAAACACCAAATCAATTCATCAAAGCACAAATGAAACATTCAATCAAATCCTAATCTTAACCCAATTTTCAACTCAATGCAAAAATTGATCCAAGATCTCACAAAGACCTTATCTTTATCAGGATTAAAAATATGAAATGGATGGAGCTATACTTAAAATATGGATTTGAAAAACAATGCAATTTTTTTCTAAAGTGTTGACTTGATTGATGAAATCATGTCTTTCTAGCGAATCGATGAAAGTTTTTAAACTAGACTAGCTATGATGAAAGCACGATATCTTATTGATTTCTGAATGACTGTCTTAAGATCAAAGTTTTAAAGAATGTATTATTTTTCTAAGGAAATTATCATCAAAGAATCATCGAGGACTTGTACATATGATGAAACTAAGATCTTTGTTTGTTTACACAAAAGGATACCTTGGATATTTTGATGTTAAATATCATAATACCAAAATACACTTGCAACATAGAATTTGACAAAATCAGTATTCGTACTCTCATGATTGACTTCCAGTGATAGTCGCACCAAAGGATGGGAAAGCAACATAAGAGGTGAAAAATTTATTCATATCATCATAGTTCAACTAGTGATGATTGTACTAAATTCGGATATCACAAACTGCTCAATGATAAATAAAACCTCCAAATTTTTGAATAGTGACAGTTAGTTGCATATATCCTAGATTAAATGCATTTAAAGTATTTGACTTTCTTAGAATAAAAAAAAATTTGCAAGAGGAAAGTATAAAGGGGGTGGAAGTTAAATCAAAAAAATCAAAGGAACATCAAAAACTATATGGGATCGAGTGTGTTGGAAATCAAAAATAAAAAACAAGGGTGCATTGCATTAGTTCACTTACATTTGTTAGATTCAGGTAATCTTGCATTCACTTAGGACTTCTCCCTAAGTTCAATTAAGCTCATCACAATTAGCTTGCATTAGTTTACATCATTTAATTTAAAGTTCATTAGGTGGCATTGCATTAGTTTGCATTCATTTTAAAGATCCATCTCATTTAGTGTGCATTCTTTTTAAGAAATCATTCATATTAAATGATTAAGCTCATTTATGATTACAATTCATTAGATAGCATTCATTGCATCCATTAAATAATTTTATCCAAATAGACATAATTTCATCATTAGTTGCATGTCATTAAGTTCATTCAAAATCATTGCACATTGCATCATTCATCTAAAGCTCATGGCATTTGTATTCATCATACATTATATATCATTGTATTTACATTCATCAACATCATTCATCCATATAACATATAACATTTAGTGTCATATAAATCATTAATCATTAAATATCAATATTCATTCATTCCATCATCTAGGTACATCACATTTTGCATAAATCCATTACATTTACATATCTATTACATTTATTATCCTTCCATATCATTCAATAGATACATCCATATATCCATAAATACCATTATATTGCATTAGTAATTAAATCATTACATCATCATATAACATATTTATGTATCATTTGCATCTGTAAACCATTAAAACATCATATATCATAATCCATATTGCATACATTCACCTATTATATGGCATACATAAGACAACCATCTAAGCATAAATAGAATATGTGCATATGTATCATCAACTGCATTTAGGAAAAAACCATAAAACAAATCATGTAAGAGATAAAATCATATAGAGCTGCATATCATAGTAAAACACCTAAAAAATGAAGTCCAAAACATGATGATGTCACATAAAGTAAATATGTCAACTAAGTATCAAAGTCCATGGTACCATCATCAAAGCAATAAACATCACGAAATCAAAGTCCATTAGAGTATAAACAAGTATCAACAAAGCATAAAGAACATCAACTAATCAGAGAATAGAAATGGAGTCCAATGTCTCAAGATCAAAAATGGATCATCATATACATCAATAAATAAAGAATATATATCATCTCAAAAGAACAGTCAATTGGCTGAACCACCAGCACCATCTGCACCATCTGGACCACAATCAGGACCACGATCACTATCAAGAGGCCTGCTAGAACTAGCCTATAGCCCATGATGACTCATGGCAGCCATAAACACATGCATCATGCTACCAAGCTGATTGACATGTTGTCTAATCTGAGATACATCCGACTATAAAGCCTGAACATCTGATGCAGACGTTGGAGCCTCTAAATTGGGAGCCTATGACAGAGGAGCCTAGAGAGGAGGAGCCTATGGTGGAGCAATAGAAGAAGATGGAATGGATAAAGATGGAACAAAAGAAGAAAGGACCGAAGATGATGGCATAGAAGAAGAAGCAGGAGCCTGTGGAATAGTCGGTGGAATAATCTATGGAGGAGCCTTTGCTGGTATACCCCATGCCTGATCTAATAAAATCTGAGCGGCCTAAGTATCCACATCAGCTGCTACCTAACCACCAACCTGTCGGAATACTCTCAACATATGTCAGCTCCATCTGGCTACTGGATCACAACCCACCCAATGAGGGACTCTACCCACACCACCACCTCAGACTCTAGCTCTACCACCCCTCATAGGAACTCCACTAGCCCTCAGAGGGATGGGTGTAGCATCAATCATAGGGATCATAACTCTACCTCCTCCAACCACTCACCTACCCCATCATCCCCAATGCCCTCATCATCATGCCCCACCTCTATCCCCATACCCTCCATCATCATTGGACTCCTCCTCTATGCTTGGCACTCGCTCTGCCAGATCTATGAATCTTGGAAATGGGTTTCAAGCAAACCAATCAGCATAATCATCAGTCATACCAGCATCAATCACATAATCTTTCATATCCCAAGGCAGGTGACCCAACTACAAGACCTCCTGATGAGTCATCCTATAGTCAATCAGTAGCCCCCAAAGTGACCTCTCCACCTATACTCAGGCATATCATGTCAATCTCTATGGCATACCCTATGTATGACCATACTATCGTAATACCCTGAGGAAACAAAATATCTTGATGATCAATGGAGTGCACCCTATCATCCACCAAGGCATGCACATAAATGGAAGCTCAGATGCATCCTCTGGCTAGGCCTCACAACCAATATATGGTCACCATACGAACTGATCTACATCATCAATAACCTGACGCTAGTAATCAAGCTTGCCCAAATGGGCCTGCACAACTATCCCCTCATACATCCATGCAAACAGCCACCCTAGATCACGGTGCCTAACAAAGATAGGTCTAGTCACTAGGATGTGCTCCCAGGTCCACCGCTATAACAAAATAACTCCTACAGACATAGTCACCCCACGATGGTATACTAGATGGTGCAACTCATGATATAGTTGAGCAAGCATGCAAGTGCCCCAATCAAATCGGTGAGGCTAGGTGATCAGATCCTCAAGAATGCATCCCCAACCAATTGCAAAACCATGCCCTCGGTGATCAAGAATGAGAAGCCACCAATCAGAGTGCCCAACACCATAGGAAGAACTAGGAAGGAAGGGAACTGGGCCCACTAAATACTATCATCTTTGATAGTATCATCCTGAAATTCCTACCTACAGGTCATGCCATCGTACACCTGATCATAGTAAATCAACTCTCCATGGGTTGGGATGCAAAGGATGTGATACACATTCTTAGGAGTGATTGTCATCTCTCCCATGGGGAAATGAAACGTGTTATGGTCAGAGTGCCACCTCTCTACCATAGCTGTGATAAGTCCTCAATTCACTTAGAATCGAGGTAGGACAAGTAGAAAGGAGAGACTGCATCTACCAATGAGTCGGTGATTTTGACCGCTTTGGTCATCAATCATCTAGAATGGCAATGGATACAAACCTCTAACAGTGAGAAACTTAAGCTCGACCTACAAAAGAAAGTTTAAACACATCAGTATTTGAAAACATTATGTTTTGAATCATCCTAAGTTAATCAAACATTTAAAAATTATCAAACCACAATCAATTTTCTTGATTCTATTCAGAGAGGACAGAAAATGTAACATCACCCATCATCTAAATTGAGATTGACAATCAAAAATTCAAAATAAATTGACTCAAACTGACATCCTACAACTTGATACCAAATCGGGCTTGTTATCTGAGTCAATCAACTGATTGACGACATTGGATAGTCTAGAAAATTGACTTATTAATTTATATTTTTTTACCAAATAGGGTAAGTGTTATTTTAATGATTAAAAGCGCTAAAAGGAAAAAGTGCAATTTTAAATAGTGTATGTGTAGGACAAAATTATGAAGGCATTATTTTAATGTGTAAGGGCTAAAAGAATTAGTATGTGCTACTAAAAGATATACCTGTACGTGCTACTTAATAAATCAAAAGCGCATTCAAGTTTCTACGCACCAAGGAAAAATTTAAATGCGAAAGAACACCTAATCCTAACATGTGTACATGCAACTTAAAGTTGTGGATGTGCTGAGGAAAATTGCAAAAGTGTTGAAACACAGGTGTACATGCTATTAAAATGATCAAATGCACTATTTAATTTGCAAAAAGAAAAAAATAGGGTTTCTATCATAAAAATTCAATTTTTTTCAATTAAAGTACATTGAATCAACAAAGCAAGTTCATAGGGTACATACCGAAGGACCATAGGTCAGTGACCGCAGGTATTGGTGCCCTCGCTTGAATCGATGCTCGTGAATCGGGATAACCATGACAAAAAAGCTCCAAAGGGTCACAGAGGAAAATTCAAAAGGGAGAGTGAAAATGAATAGTAAAAATGACTTTTTACCCCTATATATAGGACATTTTGACCTAAAAAGGGCATCTTTGACCAGAAAAAGATCGGGGACCCAAATTTTTCACAAATTCTGCCAAATCAGGGGTATTTGTCATCAAACGAACGCAAATACATTATCAAAAATGAAATTGAAATTCATTACAAATTGACCTAATTAACGCAAAACTAACCTAAACCATCATATTTTTTCAAACAACTATCAAATTTCATTTCATTTTTGAGGGGGCATACACTCGGATAATCAAGAATGACATTAGTATCATCAAACCAAGGGCACGACCATCAAATCAAAATGTAATCTTTTATCAGAAAAATTTTTGCTTATCAATTGAAAGGGGCATCAAACATCAAATTAGATCGAAACAGGTACCATATCAGATAATTCATCATCGAATTGACCATCAGAACATCAAATCCAATCAAACTTCATCAGAATCTACATCTTATACCAAACATCAAAATTGACCATCAATGGAATCAGGACTTCATATCAAGGATGATCACAACATTCTTTGAATCGGCATGCTTCACATGTCGACTCAAAGAGGGGCATTTGTAATTACCTAAAATTGGACAAGATAAATCAAGTGAACAAACAAGGCAAAAATCAGAGCAATTGAATTAAATCAAGCATTTATCACATCAAAATTGTAATTAAGTCATAATTCAATTTAATTAAAAATCAAAAGTCATAAATTCAATTTAAATCAAATAAAGCATGATAAATCAATCAATTATGTAATTAATCTAATTAATTACATAGTTTATTTAAATCAAATCAACTCATTCAAGGGGTACACATGGCTAAAGATAATAATTAAATTTAATTAATTAAATCATATTTTCCCTCAACCACCAAATGGGAGGAAAATTCATCAACCAATAGGATTTAAGGATTGAGCTCACATGGATCAAGCCTAAATCGAATCTCAATAACTCACTTGGAGAATGCATCTTATCCACTCATTTTGTCCTTTGGTCCCAAGATTTGAGGATAAAATATTTAAATGGTCTCCAAAGGTGGAACCATGGACTTAAACCTCACCTAATCATGATCAAATCAACTACACCCCCTACCCTTGCCAAAATCTATAAAAGAAAGGCATAATTGAAGCATTAATAATCCACAAATCTGGAATAGCATCAAACCTCTTGCAATTCATAGCTAGAAAGAAAAATCTATGACTAATTAAGGCTAATTTCATTTGGAATTGAACTTCTTAGTTGCGTTATCATTCATTCTCATTTTGGGACTGTCACTAATAGAAGCTTGTTGAGAGCTTTGCATTAGCATCCCTAAATAGAGATCCATAGAGTGCTTAATTGTCATTTATTTGTTGAAATAGCTTACTCTTTGTGGCAATTTAGTTGATTTATTCATTTATTTGCAATACTAACCCTATGAAGGTTCTTTCCTTAGCATACACTCATAGTAAAGTGGATCAATGCACAAGAACTATCTTATCAAGGTCAAAGAGACAGAAACATCAAGCTCCCAAGTGGCTCAAGTCTTCATCAAATCTGAAACTGAGATAAGAGAGGCATCACTCGAAAGAGAGAGAAGCATGATCAATATCCTAGTAATGGATTTCCTTAATATGGATCACATAAAGGGAAATCATTGCAAAAGATGTCATTGAAGGTCTTGCAAGCTATGTTATGCTAGTCAATCCATCAAGAATTATCATTCCCTAAGGAAAACATTATCTCCATTAAGAGATACAAAAAGAGAATGATCGGGCCTAAGGAAAGAATTGTTTCCATAGGGATTAAGAAAAGTGATCAGACCTAAGGAAAGCATTGTCTCCTTAAGGATCAAGGAAGGATGATCATTCCTTAAGGAAAGTATTGTCTCCATTAAGGGATCCAATGAAAGGATGAACACAAGGAAATCATTGTCTCATTAGCCATCAACAAGAGAGGTTGAATTGAATCATTATGTACATGTGTAAAAAATGTGAAACATAGAGTGGAGTGTATGCCCCCATGTTAAAGCAACTTCAAATGCCTTAAGGGGAGAAATGGCTTTAAAAGAGAATAGATTAAACCCATTGTGTGTGTGAAAATTGTACCTGATCTGTAGACACAACACTCAGTAAAACATTAGAGGTTAGTGATAATCAAAATAGTGCAAAATTGAAATCTAATTTAACCAAGCGATTTACTGCCTTCTAATAGGTGCGAGATTAATGTTCTCAGATTGTAATCAAGATCAGTGAACTAGACGACACCTAAATGAAGGATTTGAATGCAAAAGATGGATATGAAATTGAATGCAATTAATCTATATTTTTGATATTTTCTATGCAATAAGAATAATAAAAACCGATATGAATCTATGCTAGATGAAATTGATATGCTATGAATTGATCTATCTAACAATGATATGCAAAGCTATGAAATTCTATGCTATGATATGAAAACTATGCAATTGAAATTGATCTCACAAAGCTTTGAATTCGCAAGTTGATTCTTTCAAGCTCCAATTGTGCAAATTCTCCAAATCTGATATGCTATGATTCCTGTAGAGTAAGTTTGCAATTTGCGAGATGATTGAGAGATTTTAGAGATGATTGAGAGATGAATTATGAAGAGATGAGCCTTGATTTTATAGAAATCCAAGGCTTTGGAGGTGCATGAGAAAAAGCCATAAATCACTCAAATAACTCAGGTTGATTTTTGAGTTATTTTTAAATAAAGACAATTAACTCACAAAAACATGCAAAAGCTAAGCTTTAACTCAAAATAGAGTTTAGCTTTAATTGATAATTGATAGTTGTTTGCTTTTATGATTGTGCATGTTTTATTTATGAATTAATTTAATAATAAAGTGATTTATTTCCAACTTAACTGCTTTTAAAAATAAAACAATTGATTTATGGGTTAATCAATTATTTAATCAAACTTTTATTAAAAACTATATTATTAAATAATGACAACTTGCTTTAATTAATTAAATAAGAATTTAATCAATTATTCATATGATATTAGATTTATTGTCAAAATTAAATAATACAATTAATAATAGATATAATTAAATTTAATTACACAATTAAGTGGCAAGATATTAAATCTAATTAATTAAATATGAAAATATTCAATTAATCAAACTTTAGGATAAATGTGATTTATTGCCAAATAATTATAAAATTAAAGATAATTATGATGATTAGGAATATTACTAGAAATATTCCCCAATGAGAATTTAAGATAATCAATTATGATTCGATGATGTTTAGATGTGCCTTAGATTAGGACTTTGATGTCGATTTCATTCGAATTGAAGATGTAGGAGATTAATGAACTTATAGCCCATTTTTGGGGTATTACATTTTGCCCCTATTTGAATTACTGTGCGAAGCGCAGTGGTTCAAAGATAGTCTATGTTTGATAAAGATATGAAACTGATTCAAAAGATAAACCGATCTCAAGATAGAAATCGATTGAAAGATATTGAGATAGGAGTTGATTGATATTGAATTTGATATGAAGATAATAGGTCTTGAATGACCAAAGATAATATTCACTGTAGCAGCAAATGAACGTATGATTGCGAAAAAGTGTCAAAATGCCTGATTCTGAACCTTAGGATTGATAAGAAGTGAGTGACCCGTTCTAGACTCGATTGTCTTAGCAGAACTAGCAATTATCACATCTGAATCCTTCAGTTGCCAAAGAACCAAGGAAAGAACACTATGATCTGATGGTTGCAAAAACTGATACAGTTTACAAGATTAGGAGAATACCAGATTGATATGGATCGATGAATCTGATATGCCCCAAGTGATGATAGATTTTCCCCGAGCGATGAGGTCTTTTGATGAATCAGCGACTAGACATGATTGTTGTCTTGATCATTGATGAAAGATATTGATAGACTTGATCGATAGAATTTTGATTTACAGACTTTGAATTGATGTGCAATACCATGCCCCCTTCGGGATTAAAATTGAAATCTGACAAGAAAAGTCAGCGTTGATAGTTTAGAAGCATGTTAATTGATTGGAAAAGTGGTTATACACATTCAAGAGTGCATTCTGCATCGTTTAGAGGTCCTAGAGACCAAGGTTGACTAGGTTTGACCATGAGTTGACCATGGTTGACCAAGTTGAAATTTTGATAGTTTGATGTAAGATAATCAGTTAAGTTGAATACTGGATTTTTGTGATGATTGAAGGTTGATTATGCAAGTAGTAGACAATATGAATGATCTCAGATTTTGATTTTGATCCCGAAAAAGGATTCTACCTGCTATTTCATTGGATGGACCTTCATGTAAGATTCAGCTCTTGTTAGATTTGAAGATGTGATTTGAAGAATTGTTTAAGCATTGAAGTTTGTTTAATCATTGTGAGATCATGCAAACATGCAAAATGCAATGAGACATGCAAAATGAAATGCAACCTAAGACCTAGGACCTAGTCACTGATCATATGTCAATTTGTTATCATCATTGAACTTTTAGGTAACCGGATAAATCAATACAATGCCCACTAGCCATGAAACCATAGATATATGAATATCGATTTGTATGCGCAAGAATCAATACAACACCCACTGGTTAACAACCATGGATATATGAATATTGATTTTATTTTTGGAATGTCGGATTAGATATAAGTACCAAGGCACAAACGCCAAGATGACCTGAATATCATGTCCATTTTGATATAGCAATTTGTACAAGCATCAAAACATAAATGTCATGATGACCTGAGTACGCCTTGCGTTGCAAACACATCAAATAGTCAAGAGATCATTCTAAATCCCATGTGAATTACCCATAGTGACCCTTTATCATTCACATCCTTAGGCAAGATTGCGTTCCACAGTAGAAGAAAGAACTTACTCAAAAAGACAATAGTTAGATCAAACTTCCTTGAATTGTCTGGGTATCAATGGTTGAGGTACGCATGGCCATCTAATTCGAGATAGAGGCTCTTATAGTCGGACACCATTTCAATTCAAAATTTCCAAAGTTGTTAGATTTTCACATACAAGTAGAAGACAAAGAAAAGATTATGCCCCCAGTCATCACTCGCTAAATCCTATAAAGGACATCATCGAAGAGCTCGAAGGGACACAATATGCAAAAATCTCAATGCGAATCAGTAAGCATACAAGGAGATAAAAGCATGTAAAATGCATAGATTGTTTTCAGTTGAGTTTTGATGTTTGATTGTTGTAGATGCAAAATCCTTTCTGGAGATGAGACTGACTAACTGACTCAACTTGAAGCTTCGAAGGACTCTGACTGGATATGACATGTCTAAGATACATTGGAGACCATAGGATATGACATTGATTGCCTCCAAATTTGAACATTGATAGGATACAGACGCTTGAGCTGATTGGTGTACAGACTGACTTATTGAAACCAGGAAATACAAAAACAAACCGGGAGATATGTACAAACTAAAGCAAGACTGAAAGCTGGGAAAGACCAAGATTGTGCTGATAGATGGAGCATTTGGAACAAGTGGCGCCCGTTTGCCGGGTTTTCACCATCTTGGCAGAGATTCTATTTTTGCTACCAAGGCGCCTGTTTCCAGGTTTTCACCAAGGCACTTTTTCTTTTTTTCATTTTTTTTGTATTTTTCATTTTTTCAATTTTTTTGTACTTTTGATATTTTTTTATTTTTTTGTGAATCATCAAGGCACCTATTGCTAGGTTTTCACCAAGATGTTCATTTTTTCAGGACTTTTTCCAATTTTTAAGATTTTTTCAGGAGAGCTGGATTGATCATGAGATGCCAGTCTCTTCCTGTTTTATTCACTGTTCTGTGCAAGATCTTTAGGAGATTTTTGTTTGAAGCCTCAGCTTGTCCATTCCCTTGAGGATAGTAAATAGAAGACCAATGTTGTGTAATCTTGAATTTAGCACATAAGTCATTTAGATCTTTGTTTTTGAATTGTCCCCCGTTATCTGTGATTATAGAGTGAGGGATCCCATATCTGCAAATGATGTAGTTCAGGATGAGCATAGAGATCTGTTTCCCCATTGCTTGTGTTAGAAGAACTGCTTCTACCCATTTTGTAAAATAATCTGTAGCTGTGATGATATGGGTATGTCCATTAGAAGAGTGCGAATGGATAGTGCCTATGAGATCAAATGCCCATTGTTGAAAAGGCCATTGTGTAGTAAAGGGAATTAGATCTCTCCCTGGAGCATGAATCAAGTTGCCATGTACTTGACACTGTTGACAATTTTTAGCAAATTTAATAGCCTCTTTCTCCATTTCAAGCCAATAGTACCCGGCCCTAATAATTTTTCGAGCTAACGTTAAACCGTTCGAGTGTGACCCACATATACCCTTGTGGACTTCCTCTAATGCACGTTGAGACTCTTCCCATTCTAAACATCTAAGTAGTGTACCATCTAGACCTTGTTTGTACAAATCATTACCAATGATGACATATCGGGATGCGGATCGGATAAGGTTTCATTTCTCAAAATGGTTAAAGGACTCAGGGATGATGTGGTCATGGAGATAGGAGAACAATTTTTTGTAGTGGGATGAATCATAACCTACAATGGTGTAGATCATGCGGGTTTCAGGGGAGTCATATGCAGGATAGGATAGGGCTTCCACCAGGAACTCGTAGCGTAGCTCATGTTCGGGCTGCTGTAAGAGAGTAGATAGTGTCGCCATTACATCGATAGCCTTATTCTCTATTCTGGGTATTTGCTCAAATCTGATAGAGATGAAGTATTTCTTTAAATCATCTACCATTCTCTTGTAAGGAATGAGCTTTTCATCTTTGGTTTGGTACACCTCATTGACTTGGTGGATAACCAATTGTGAGTCTCCATGGATGTGCATCTCTGTAACTCATACCATTGAGAAGTGCCTCATATTCAGCAATATTGTTTGTGCAAGGAAACTTTAATCTGAATGCTTTGGGTATCGAGTATCCTTGAGGAGTGATGAACAATATGCCTACTCCAGATCCATTCTATGTGTTGGAGCCATCAAAGAATAACCGCCATGCTCTAGAAGAGAGGTGCATGATAGAGGAATCAGGAAATTCCATTTGCATGGGTGTATCATCAAACAGTGGTGCTTCAGCTAATTGATCAGCAATGACTTGTCCTTTGATAGCTTTTCTTTCAACATATTCAATGTCAAATTCGCTCAAGAGCATGACCCATTTAGCTAGTCTACCTATGAGGGAAGCTTTGCTTAGGAGATATTTCAGTGGATCAATTTTAGCTACCAAATGAGTGGTATGAGCTAACATGTAATGTCTCAGTTTCTGTGATGCAAAGATCACAGCGAGACAAGCTTTCTCAATCATAGAATAGTTATTTTCATACGCCACCAATGTTCTGCTTATATAGTAGATGGCTCTTTCCTTTTTGTTCTCATCATGTTGTGCTAGCAATGCCCCCAGTGATGTGGCTATTGCAGAGACATACAAGATCAATGGCTTCCCATGAATAGGAGGCATCAAGATAGGTGGATTTGATAGATACTTCTTGATATGGTTAAAGTTGTTCTCGCATTCTTCATTCCATGCAAAGGTCACGCCTTTATGTAATGTTTTTGTAAAAGCTTGTGATATGTCAGCTAACTGTGATATGAATCTTCTGATGGACTGTACTCTCCCTCGCAAAGTTCGCATTTGACTGATACTCTTGGGAGGTTGCATCTCTATGATAGCTTTCACCTTAGCTAGATCGATCTCAATGCCTTTCTTTGAAACTATGTATCCTAAGAGCTTTCCAGAAGTGACACCAAAAGCACACTTCTTAGGATTTAGTCGGAGACTAAACTGTTCCATTCTATCTAGGATCATGCTCAAGTCTATTAGATGTTCAGTTCTAATCATGGATTTTGCCAAGGTATCATCCACGTAATCCTCCATTGTTTTATGCATCATATCATGAAAAATAGATGTCATTGCTCTTTGATATGTAGCTCCAGCATTTTTGAGTCGGAATGGCATAACATTCCAACAGAAGGTTCCCCACGCACATGTGAATGCAATTTTCTCTTGGTCTTCTAGAGCAATTTTGATTTGGTTGTATCCAAAAAAACCATCCATAAGGGAATACATTTCATAGCCCACAGTCATGTCCACTATCATATCAATGTTAGGTAGTGGAAAGTCATCCTTAGGGCATGCTCTGTTCACATCTCTAAAGTCCGTGCACACTCTGATTGAACCATCTAGTTTTGAAATAGGTGCAATGTTAGAGATCCACTCAGCATAGTCTATGACATGGATGAATCCATCTTTTAGGAGTTTTTCTAGTTCTACTTTGACTAAGAGTGCAACATGAGGATGCATCTTTCTCAATTTTTGTTTGATTGGTTTTACTCCAGGAGCAATGGATAGATGGTGCATAATGAGATTGGGATCCAATCCTGGCATATCTGAATATTTCCATGCAAAATTGATCTTTTTTTTCTGATAAGAATGTAGTGAATTTCTGTTTCTCTTCTTCTGATAGAGATTGTGCTACATGTACCAATTATGGTTCCTCTGTTGTACCCAAATTGATGGATTGAGTGGGCTCAATTAGAACTGGAGATCTATCCTGTAAATGACTCAGAAGGAAATCAAATATCTCATCCTTAGGTGCCTCAGAGAGGTTTTCACCTTCAAATACATCTTTTCTTTTTACTTTTGTCGGTTCTGAGACTGCCACAAAGTGGTTTTCACCCTCAGAACTCTTTTTCTTTTTCTTTTTACTCTTGTTTTTCTGACTAAGATATTTGATGTCCGACTCAGTCATGCTGACGCTCGGTTCACTGATGGAAGTACTCATAGGCTCAATTGCATTGAGGTAGCAGGCAAGGGCATAGTCAGTCGGGAAGGTATAAATACCATGGTTTGGGTTTGTGGAAGTTTGTCCGATAAGATCAGGGCGTTGGATAGTCAAAGCGGGAAAGGTTTGGGATATGGTGTTCACAGTCATGGATATGTCATCATTGGTCCTAACCCGACACTCAAGTTCAAAGGTAATATTACAACTCAAAATGTTCAATTCATGAATAGGCTCAACATCATCATGGGAGTCCTCTTCAGCCATAGGTGGATCAGACACGTTAAGTTCATTGTTTCGCTCTAGACCTACATTGGGTTGAGATACATATTGGTGAATAACATCAATATATTTCTCTGTTATAAGCTCATCTTCTTCTGGAATGGCACCCCATTCATAGTCATTTGACTCAGCTTCTGATTCAGGATCTCTAGGAAATCTTAGAAAATGTGTGAAATCAGGATGAATACCCCAAGAAGGATTACCCTCAGTTTCTGACTTGAATTCATATTCATGGGAATCAGTGTCAGAATAACTACCCCCTTCTTCTTGATCAGTTTAATCACCTTTGAGATTGGCTGGTTCTTGTGGTGTAACCATCTCTTGCGCTACAGTAGGTTCTTGTGTTTCTACTACATTAATTCTTTTGATAGGATCATCTGTATCATCAAGAAGATCTTTGATTTCTTTAGGCAATTTTTCATAGGGGATAAGCTCAGAGCTATCTGAATCATCATCAAAGGGTTCTATTTCTTCTTTCTTAAGAAGGGGTTCTCCTGGTGCAATTTGTTCTATGACATGAGAACAACCACCTTTGAGATGATAGGGTTTCTTCTTAAACCCTAAGCCACCAGTATCTTTGTTGACTCTACCAATATGTGAAATGGGTGTCACAAGACCCTTTCCTGTGATTCCTAGAGGTCCTTGACTGGAATATCCCATCTTGGCTATCAATTTGTTTCCTGGACCATATGAATTAGAAGGGATTTTAGGTGCTACAGATTCACTAGTTTGAACAATTTTGGATTCAGAATCCTCTTTATATAGCCATGCCAGCACAGCTTCATCCTCTTCAAATTCTTGTTTGGATACTTGCTCCACCACAAAATTTCTTTTCTATGCTTCCATAGGTTCCTTAGGTTCTGATTTAGACTGCTTCAAGGATTGTCCATACGACTTAGGTGAGATTGGGAGAGATGTCAGAGATAAGACTGGCTCTATAGTGTATTCTCCCATCCCATTTTCTTTGATATTGATCTCTTTAGAAATGTCATCCATCTTAGATGTGGAAGCAACATTTAGCTGCTTGATGGAAGATTCTTTGTTATTGGGAACAAGCTTATCGGCACTTTCCTTCAATGTATTGCAATTTTTACTCAGATCTACTGGGATAGTAACCTCCACTCCTTCATAGGGAAATTTCAAGCATTGATGGTACGTAGAAGGAATAGCTTGTATTTCATGTATCCAGGGTCTCCCTAGAAGGATATTGTAAGCTAATGGTAGATCAAGCACCTGACATGTGGTATCTTTGATGACTGGACCCACTCGGATAGGTCAGACAACGGTGCCTTTAGAAGCTCTTTCTTGTTCATCATAGGCTTTTATGGTGATCTTCTTTCGAGGATCAATAGCCATCTCTAAGAATCCCAACTGTGTGATTAAGTTGTAAGAACAAATGTTGAGGCCTGCGCCCCCATCTATCAACACACGTTTGACTCGACGGTTCTGGATCAAGACTTCTATGTGCAAGGGCTGATTATGTGGGTGACTTAGGGAGTTGTCAAGTTCCTCTGAAAAGGAGATATATTGCGGAGATGTTAGATGACCAACCATAGTCTAGAACCTGTCTACATCTAGATCATCAGGAACATTAGAGCTAAGCAAAGCTTTGTCTAGGATATCTCTGTGAGCTGGAGATATTCAAAGTAACTCAAACATAGAGATTTTGGCATTGGTATGCTGGAGTTGTGGGATGATGTTGTAAGATGTAGGTCTTGTATCCTTTGGATTGGAAGATTTCGAGGCAACCTTCTGTTTAGAAGCAGATGTGAGATTGAAAGGTATCTTAGGGACATTAGATGAACTTGGTGTTTGTCCTTTCAGATGAGCCTAAGCTTGTGATCTGGTAACCGCATTAGCTGAGGAATGATTTCTATCTCTTCGTACAATCGTGATGACATTGCAGCTCTCAGAGAGATACGGTTCAACCATATTGATGACAGCATTGTTTCCAGGGTAGGCATAGTTGACTTTTGCCCCCATGTTAGGCTGAGAAGTGGAAACTCCCTTGCCATGTTGTGGAAATGGTTCTGTAAATGTTGTGTGATCATTATTGCTAGTAGGATTATCGATCGTGATGTCCCCTTGATCTAGCAAGTCTTGAATGGTATGCTTCAAGTGGAAGCATCCATTAGTTATGTGGCCTTTAGTCCGATGGAAAGCACATAATGCATTATCTTTCCACCAATATGGTTTTGGATCTGAATCAGGGTTTCGGATTGGTGGTAAAGAGATCATGTTATCAGCTATCAGGGTTCTCAGGGTAGATTCCAAAGATTCTCCCAGGGGAGTAAACTTTCATTTATTATCCCATCGTTTGAATGGCTTCTTTGGAGATGGTTCAGTAGATTTTTTCTCTGAAGCTTCAATGGCTTTGGTGGCAAGGGTGAGATTGTAGGCTGGTGCCTTTGATGGGGTGTAGATAGTGTCAACAACACCATCAGAGATGATACCTTTGTTTCTATTCCAGCTCTTGTTTTTATCTTTTGAGCTAGATCCAGATTCAGACGTGTCCTTTTGAAGTGTGATTTCTCCTTTCTTGACAAGTACTTTCTCAATCTTGATTGCATTATCCACAATTTTATCAAAAGATACATGATCTTGCATTTGTAATGGATAATTGAGATATGGAACAAGGTTATTGATAAAGATTTCAAGTTTCTCCATTTTGAGAATTTGTCTAGCATATAGAGAGAACTTCTTTCTCCACCTCTTGAGGAAAGTTAGGAATAGATGTCACGTAAGAGTTACAAAGAAGAGTCTTTTTTCCCACCAACATCATGGAGCCCAAAAAGAATAGGTAGATTTTTTTTGCATCATCCCCCATAAGAAAAAATAAAGGTGCATTTATTAATAGTGGTGGATGCATGACATAAGATGTAACAACCTATAGAAGAAATAAGATACAAATAGAGGAATATTTATGACATTTTGATTCCTTTATCACCTTACACAAATGGAGCAACAAGGTTCATCTAAATAAATATAAACAAAACATATAAATTTAGCACATGGTGGGCGAAGCACACTATAATAGAAAAAACACAAAAAAATCCACCATACAAGAGGAGCTAGTTAAGTGTATCACCTGCCCCCCCTATCTTGGTTTGTAGTGTTTAGGGTAGGTGAGAAACATGAAAGAGGATTAACATCAAGCATGGTAGATAGAACAATATCCGGTTCTCAACAAGGACCATGTTGTGAAGATGGGTCATTTGTCTCATCATTATTATGAAGACAAAGTTGTTAAATCATGATTAACATCAATAAGCTCATACATATCATTAGAATCACTAGTATGAATATCATTGTTAGATGAATCAAAAGCATCATCATCAAGAGTGTCTTCTTCATCCAAATTAATTTCAATATAGAATGTAAGATATGAATAGAATCATCATGTTTTTTCAATTTCTTTCTTTTTAAGTTAACTTCCTTCTTTGGTTCAAGCATGGGTTGATCAAATGGAATCAAGGCATCAGTAGGTGTTTTGGGTGAAAAAATGTTTTGGGAAGCATGTTGACGAACTCTAGCATGATGTTTATGGTAGTGGTCATGAGCATGATGATTACATTTGGTTTTGCTGGAAATTGGGTTTTGTTTTAGATCAAGCAACATCGTATCCTTTTCTTCTTAAGGGAAAGGAATTAAAGGAACCACTTTGGGTTGAGAGATAACACCAGAAGGAAATTTATAATATATAGGAGGTGGAAAAGAGGCATATATAATAGGTTTAGGTGGTGTAGGAAGAAATCCACATCCAAGACAAGGAGATGGAATATCCTTAGGTTTTCTAAGCTCACAAGTATTTTAGATTTTGTAGGCTCGATATGATTGGATGATGTTATCACAATCAGGTTGGGTTAGTTGAAGTATAGAAGGCCAAAATAAATCAAGGTCAATAGAGTCTCTAAGCACTGAAGGCTGATAGTGTAATACCCTAAAATTGGCACCTAATAAATTCAATCAATTTTGGTGCATTTTCATCAATTTTACATCTCCAAAGTCCTAGTTTCCTAGGCAATTTTCTCTCTCCTACCTAACTTAATTCAACTTGATGTCAATTGAAAAGACCCTAAATTGCATTAATCAAATATTAAAATTAATTCCTAAAGTCTTCAACTTTTATTAACTAAATTACCCCTATGATAAATTAATTTAATCCTAAAGTCCTAAGTACTTAGAATTAAATTAAACCCACCCCATTTGGTTAATATACATGAAAAGGGAATTAATAATTACTTGTTATTTGAATGGACATTCATTTTTTAATTAACAATTCATAATATTTGAAAGGTCACCCTCTGTGGCATTTTCCATCCTTTTATTAAGTAATTTATGTATTTTTGTCTCAAATGGGAATGAAGGGTCAGGAGTTTCAAATCAAGAACCCCTTCATTCTCTTCCCGAGCTTTTCTATTTAATGAGCCTCATTTCTTCATTCAAGGAGAGAAATTTTTTAGAGTAATTGAACTATAGTATTTTTGTGTCTCAATTTCAAAGCTTTTAATTGCATTTTATTACAATTTTCATTTAGTTAATATTGCATATTCATATACTTAGTTTGGCTTATTTTCTCATAGCTTAATCTAATCTCATATTTCTTTCAAATACTTTAGAATAATCTGCACTTCATATTTCCTTTCAAGCTATTTAGATTAATATCATATTTCTTTTAAAGAATCTTAGATTAAATTGCACTCATTCTAGTTCAATTCAATTCTTTTTCTTATCATCATAACTTTTGAAAATCCTCCATTGTAGAATCAGTCTTATGGTTGTTGGCTCTCCAATCTAAGAGTAATTAAACACCTCATCTACATAGGAGGCAATAGGTCGCTTCATGATAGATTTCAAATTGAGTAATTCATACTCTCTCTTGTAATTTGATAATGTGAGTAATGACCATGTTGCGTGTGTAGTTGGATTTGAGGTCCACATTCCACCACATACATTTTGGCACCCACCGTGGGGCAGAAAAATCAATTTTTGGTCTCATTCTCATTTTTTTTATAGGAAATTTAAGCTTTGTCGTGCGTTCGTACTGTCTATGTATAGATTCTTGCGCAACAATCCAAAGCGTCTCACTCAAAGATTCTCTCCTTGTAGCACTCTCTTGCGTAAGCTGATGCATCTTCATGGGGTGCCCTGTACTTTCTCATGCGCTATGGAGTACTTCCTCACGCGAGATTTGGATACAGTGGTTTAAAATTTTCAATTTCTGTCTTTCCTGTTTTAGATTTCTGACAGTTTCCTATTTGCTGTTGTTTATTATTTCTCTATTATTTTCATAGCGTAACAATTTTTTGCAGGACGTTTGACCAAGAACATAAAACATGCTAATGGTTTGATTGTAGGATGATAGTCAAAGACTTGCTAAAATGTTGTGTTTGTTTCTTGCTTTCATTCACATAGTCTAAATAGGGCTCCATTAAAATTTCTTGAGGATTTTGATAGTGAGTAGGGAATTTGGCTCTTCATTACATGGAGGTGATGACCATGAATGAACGCAAAATCCTAATGATCTTACTAATATGACAAATTCTTGGGGAAGCAGAGAAAGGTAGTGAATCTTTACGCTTCTACTTGCTAGGGGACTATGCTCTTCTCTCTTTAAGAGAAACAAAAACCCAAAAGCTTGTAGTTGTGGTGGAGTGAAGCTAACTCGATGATGAATCTTCTTGATTTGTTTGGGTAAGGAAACGGGATAGAGAAATATGCTCTACTCCCTTTGGGAGAACCAGAAAATCCGACCCCCGAATCTAAACCAAGTCTAGTGTCACCTTTAGAGGCCCTGCCAAAAGTTGAACCTCCGAGAACAACCCAAGTGACTACGCACCTATCACTGGTGATTCTACCTCACTCTAATAAAGAATGTTTTGTTGAGTCCAAAGACTCCAAAACCATGTTAGCTTCCTTCTCAAGACTTTGACTATCATCTTGAGAAGGCTCTGTCTGTTATACTAAGCAGCGTCACTCCTAGCCCTACTTGTGGGGGCGTATGACTTTCAGGTGTTAGTGTGGTTATGAGGCCTCAACCCTCTATTAGGGGCACCAAAGGTTAGCATGAATAAAAGCCTATTAAAAACTTTCCTTAGCTAGTGGCCTACCCGGTTCACCTCAGAAAGGAGTCATAATCTTTGCACAAGGAGGGGGAAGAATCTCTCCCGTAGATTCCCATCATAGGCATACACCTGGACACTTGAAGGTGGTCGCGACACTGGCACCTACTACAAGGGTAACCTTTTAACATACTCTATTGAGTCCTTGGAAACACCAAAAACATGAGCACCCTCTAGGGGGTGACACGGTTGTGTGAGGTGCACATATGCGCATCAGCAATGGGGCAAAGGTTTTGTCTTCTCACCACTTTTTTGTAGGACTAAGATATGTGTTTGTTATCGAGTTTAAACATTGTCTATTCATTATCAAACAAAGACTCCCCTGATGTTATCAAGTTGCTTTGTTCTTGATAGGTCTGTTAAAGACTGCTTCTTGTATCACAACTGCTTGATTTGAACCTTTGTGTCTTTAAACGAATGCTTGAAATCCTAAAATGAGATTGTTGATTAAACTACTCTTCAAACCTGTCAAGAAACTAGATTTTCTGTTAGACATCAATTCAGGTTGTACCTCAAAATTCAACTTTAACCTCAAAAACTATGTCAGATTGTCAGATTTTGCAATTTTCCCATGCGAAGTTTCACTCTTTAGAGCACTTTGTCATGTGAGACTTTGTTCTCTCGCGTGAAGGTTCATGTTCTCTCATGCGGCCTGGTACTCTCTCGTGCAAGACTATAGCCTAGTTTGCAAAAATAGAGACCTGTTTGCCATTGACTGTTTGACTTTTTATCTTATCTACTTTTTGTTTGAGGTCTATTTTTTTATTTTCCTGTCGTTCACTGTCAGAAACTAGTTTTTTTGAGTTAGGAATCGATCGATCTTTTCTTTGACTCATGTCATCTCTCATTGGTTTTCCTTATCTCTTTATTCCTTTTGTATCTCATGTTGCAATAGTCTTATCTCAGCTATTCTAGCCACCTCTTTTGACGATTCATACCAGGTCCATCTTGCATCTTGGTTGTTCTAGCCTTTATCTCCTTTGCATTGTTCTTAGAGACCGAGTCTAGCATTATCCTGAGTCCTCTCTCCTTTAATCTTTATCTATGACTATCGTGACTAGAAGTGGCAAGCCTTATCCCATTCAGAATCCTAATCAAGGTAGAAGCCAACCTCCTAATCAAGAAATAGATCCTCCTAAATCTGTTGCGAAATCTAAACTTTGTGAGATATCCTCAATTTCCTCATTGAATACTTTGAAAGATAGTCCATCTCAACCATCACCTCCAATGTTTCAAAAGTGTTTTAATCCATTGTTTGAAGCACAACCTGGTTTCTCATTTCAAGACCAAGACAACTCATTCTTCCAAGAGAACTCCTTGTTTCACAACTTTGGAAGACCTCTTCCTCGGACTAATCCTATTATTATGTATCATCTTAAAATGGAAGTACTTCCATGATAAGAGCATTTAACCCTTTGAGTAAGTAGATTGGGGTCATGTCAAGCACCTTGATCAGGTCTTTGCATGTATTTGGCTTTCTCCCCACTTTCCACTTCTTCCCCACACTTGATTTCTTCATTATAGGTGAAATTAAGGTTAGGATCTGAAGGATTCTCCTGAATTTCCCTCTTCCATGGCTCTATTTTCTAGGTAGGATTTAGAAATAGATCTTCCTAGCCTTCATCATAGTAATCATAGGATTTTATGTCTATCCCTGACATTCTGTCATGTTCTGGCAACAGTTGTAGGTTTCTGGGCATCCTCGGGACCTCCTGACTTGGTTCTGAGTTTAACTGGGACCAAGGTCAAATTCAAGGTCAAACTTGACTAGGTCAGGGTCAAGCTCAAACCTGACTAGGTCAGGTCCAACCTTGACTTGACCTCATTCTTCAAATTTCCAATTTCTAGAATTTTTGGGCTTCAGGCTTTCGGGAGATTTATTTTTTTGCCTCCAGGTCGACCATTTCGGGTTTCAAGATGGTAAATCATTTAATTTCATTTAATCTAGGTATATTTTCTAAAGGTGAGGACCTAATTGGTATTTAATTCTCCAAGTTGAACCCTCTAGAGGATTGTGCCCTAGATCACTATAAAAGGAGGCCTTCCTCTCTCATTTTATCATCCATCATTCAAATCTTCTTTTGCCATCAAGCATTCAAGCTCTCAAGCTGATCAAGAAAGCATTCCATTCAAGCATTCAAGTCCTCTTCTCCATCCAAGTTCTCCATTGAAGATCAAGGATTTAGAGCATTCAAGCCATTGAAAGGATTTGGTTCAAGTATTCAAGATTTATCACTCAAACCCTAGATCTAACCATCATGATGGTGTGATCTTCCTTCAAGATCCTTTTGTTCATCTTCAAGATCTATTCATTCTTCCTTCAAGGTGGATTCCAAGCATACAATTATGGAGGTTTGATTTACATTTATTATTTTGTTCAAGCTTTCATATCAATATACTTGTTTACATTCAAAATACAATTGCATATCTATAGAATTGCATAGCTTCATTGTTAGATCATTTTCTACTACTTGCTAGCATTTCTATTTCAATTTCAATATTAAGGTTGATTCCAAACTTGGGTTTGACCAAGGCAAACCCCTCAAACAAACAACAAAAATCCTCCTTTTCTTGTAGGTACAGGTGTAGAATTTTAGATCTAAGAGTGAATTTGGTACCCTTTTTGGCAAACTTCTAAGATCTATGAACAGAATTCGAATCGGACTTCAAATAAAGAATGTAGTATTTGACCTTTTATGAGGGTCAAACCCAAGCTGAGCCATCTTGGAGAAAGATTTCTGGGTTTTCTCTGTCTCGGCATTTCCTGTCCAAGACAGGTTTCAAATTTTCTTGAAAGTGTACACAGATATCAAAATTCAACATTTTCCAGATCTACCCCAATTTGAGGTTAGTATTTGTATTTCAATTATTCTATATTCCAAACATCATATCCTCCATAGGGAAATATTAGATTTACTCTCTTTCTTTTCCATATTCATCCATAAATTGATTCAATTGTGTATTAACCTTTTTGGTTGATCAAATCGGATCTCTTTCTTTGGGGAATTTGGGTTTGAGAATAGATCTCATATTTCCCCCTTTACATTTGAATAGAGGTGAATCCATTTTACCCCTATTCATTTTGGTGAACCTGACATACTTACTCTCCTTTTCTTTTGTGGAATTAGATGCCCTATTATGTTAGATTTTAGATCCTTTCTTGCATTTAGTTTATGCTCTTGCATTTTAAATTCAAAAATACAAAAAAATCTATATATTCAATAAAATACAAAAACATTTCTTGTAGTTCATTTATTATGGAGATTGTTAAGATGTTTTGGTGCATGGCTAAGTTATTTATTACTCTTCTTTTAGCATCTCTTTACAATACCTATGATGTTTATGAGAGTATCATTCACTTCATTATGTTGATGACCCTTCACCTAGCTCTTGCTTATGCTTTTGTGAAGTTGACCGACACTAGTTTGCCTACATTTAAAACTTTTCTTAGGGATTTATGTGGTAGCCTTATTCATCTTGTAGATTATGTGAAGAATTTGGTAGATGACACAACATCTCCTAATCTTCCTAATCCTATCAACCCTAATCATCATCTTAATCCTAATCCTATCAATCCTAATCATCATCCTAATCCTATCAATCCTAATCTTAATCGTAATCTTCCTATTCTGATACCTACTTCTCCATCTGTTAATCCTCGCTCTTCCCATACTTATGATGGGATTCAAGCTATTGTTCAGGATGTGGATGTGCAAGATTTCTTTGATTTACCTTCTCCTCCTATCCATGATGATATTAAAAGAAAGGGTAAAGAAACTTTCTCAAAACCTATTATCCCACCTTATACAACCTTTACTCATGAACATGATAAGCAATCACCTCCTGTAGAAGCTTTACATAATATGTACACTACTAGATATAATATGGTGACTAAATAAGGTTATAAAGGTTTAGGGCTAGGATTTAATGAACATGGTATTAGGTTTCCTATTCATATACCCCCTAAACTGGATATGTATGGTGTTGGTTGTTCGATGTCTCAGGTTAAGGTAGGTGATGTTAAACATCATCCTCCTCTTCATATTCTTCTCCCCACTCCTATATTAGATAACTCTACTACTCGTCAAGAAATTGCTAAAAAGGTATATGTTGAGCGAATGAATTCCAAGAAAGAAATCTTTAGACCTATGCCGATAGATGCTCTCTATAAATATAAATTTCCTTTTCATTATAGTAACAAGCATTTACTTGTTGATTGTAAAAATTTCAAGTCATATGTTAGAGAAAGAGCTACTTTAGGGATTATATCTCACTCTTGTGCAGTTATACAATTCCTTCATAATTTTGATATAGGGCATTACCCTCCTTTAAATATAATGTAAATGTTCTTCTCTTCTTGTCTCATGACTGGGGGGCAAGAGGTGTATCTTCATCTAGTCTCTTAGGATCCATTAGGTTTTTTATTAGGGCTTAATTGGTATTCTTTCTCTCTTCTTTTTCTATGGCTTTGCATTATGTTTTTAATCATCCATAGAATCTATATTTTTCTTTTCAAGATATCTTTTCTAAGACATTTGTTTTGCAAAGGTATCCCTTGTCTCTAGGGGGCAAGGTACCTCTTTTTTTTTCTTCTCTTTGTCTAGGGAGCTACTTTCCTTAGCTTAGTGGTATTTTTTTATATTGCAATATTATTTCAACCTATTGATAGTTGTTTTGACTATGGATAACTTTCTTATATGAGAAGTTGTTGTTATAGGTCGTCACTTCTTTTCTATGTTGCAAATTATGTTATTTATAAATTCTCACCCTTGCTTGGTGGTAGAGTTGCTTTCCTCATTCCAAATATTCCTCTTCCTCTTGTTTGTAGGGGGCTTGATGATTGAATCTTTGTTCCCGCCTTTCACAAGATGATATTTTATCTAACATACTCCTCTTTGGTGGGGGTCTTGTTGATAAGATCTCTTTCTTTGAGGACCCTTTTCCATGAGCGACATATCCTTTTTCATGATTATCTATATTCTTGGATGTAGGGGTCAATATCCCTCACTATGGATATAGTATACATTGTTGTAAACAGGATATCTCCTTGCATTGTGAAGTAGGTATCCTCTTCCATTATTGTTCCTACACTTGGGGGGGCATGGATGCCATCTCCTTCTTTTCTATTTTTTTGGGATTCACCTCTTTTCTTGGGTAAGCAATATCTATCTATTATGTGACATTCAATCATACATGAAAATTATGGTTTGCATTGAGGATCTATGACCTTGATAATAACCTCTTTTGTTGTTCGACATTGGGTTTCCATGGTTGATATATCGCTCACATTAGAAACTGATCAATGTGCTCTACCTCATAAGGGTTACCTTCTTTTCACCTCTTGTATGATATCTCTTTGCATTCATCCCTTCCATGGCCTCATAGGAGTTGTCACCTTCTTGGCTTGGACTAGGTGTTGTTTCAGGATATTGTCTTGATGCTGAAGAAAGGCTTTAACCTTGTTCTTTTCTTTCCTTAACATGTCAAAATAGTATGTTTTTTCCATACTGAGGAGGGGGGGCATATATAGGGTCTCCCTTGTACTATAGTTTTTTTATTTTTACATGCTAAATCTTGGATGGTAACACACATAAGTTGCTAAGTCCTAAAAAGACATGCATTTATATGCTAAATCTTCTGATGGTAACGCACATAAGATGCTAAATCCTGAGGAGACACGCATTTTTAAAAATTTTCAATATGCTAAATCCTCTTAAGGTAACACACATAAGTTGCTAAATCTTGAAAGGACACACATTTCCAATTTCAAATATGCTAAATCTTGGAAGGTAACGCACATAAGTTACTAAATCCTGAAAAGACATGCACCTATATGCTAAATCTTCTGAAGGTAATGCACATAAGTTGCTAAATCCTGAGGAGACATGCATTTTATATTCATAGTGATATAAGAAGGTGGATCTATGGGTATTCCAGAAGCTGTTAGAAGATGCATTACAATTGAAAGCACAGTTTATGGGTGAACCTATTAGGCTCTCCCTCCAGGGTGATTCACAGTAAGGTGGGCATCTTATTGGGCAAGGTAATCACTTTCTCCTTTCTCTCTTTTCTACTTTCATGCTAGTAGGACAGGATCATGAAGCTATGTTATTTATAGTGTTGCTCTTGTCTTTCTTATGTAAACATTTATGCTTTTATGATAGCTTTCCAAATATGATATTAGTAGGAGGAATATTTCTTAGCAAGGTTTCTTATGCTAATTGATTTGGGTTGTTTAGTGCTAACCCTTGTTCTTTTGGTTTTCTTGTTTTGCACCCTCGTGCGTATGTTGATTTAGAATCCTTAGTCTGGAAACTTTTGTCCTTAGTTAAGTGTTATTTTATCTCTTTGTGAATCCACATGGATCTTCTCTTTCTTTTCCTTTACCAAGAGTTTGCATCGAGTCCATACTCTTGCTAAAGTGGGGGCTTAATGTATCATCTTAAAATGGAAGCACTTCCATGATAAGAGCATTTAGCCCTCCAAGTAAGTGGTTTGGGGTCATGTCAAGCACTTTGATCAGGTCTTTGCATGTATTTGGTTTTCTCCCCACTTTCCACTTCTTCCCCGCACTTGATTTCTTCA
Organism: Chamaecyparis obtusa; assembly: GCA_027943335.1. Taxonomy (NCBI): domain Eukaryota; kingdom Viridiplantae; phylum Streptophyta; class Pinopsida; order Cupressales; family Cupressaceae; genus Chamaecyparis; species Chamaecyparis obtusa. The sequence continues at coordinate 83,469 of BSBK01010920.1, forward strand.
TTCTAGGTGAAATTAGGGTTAGGATCTGAAGGATTCTCCTAAATTTCCCTCTTCCATGGCTCTATTTTCTAGGTAGGATTTAGAAATAGATCCTCTTAGCCTTCATCATAGTAATCATAGGATTTTAGGTCTATCCCTAACATTATGTCCTGTTCTGGAAATAGTTATAGATTTATGGGCATCCTTGGGACCTCCTGACTTGGTTCTGAGTTTAACTGGGACCAGGGTCAGATTTGAGGTTGAACCTGACTAGGTTAGGGTCGATCTCAAACCTGACTAGGTCAGGTCCAACCTTGACTTTGACCCCATTCTTCAAATTTCCAATTTCCAAAATTTTTGGGCTTCGGGCTTTCGGGAGATTTATTTTCCCACCTTCGGGTCGGCCATTTCGGGTTTCAAGATGGTAAATCCTTTAATTGCATTTAATCTAGGTATATTTTCTAAAGGTGAGGACCTAATTGGGATGTAATTCTCCAAGGTGGCCCCTCTAGAGGATTGTGCCCTAGATCACTATAAAAGGAGGCCTCCCTCTCTCATTTTATCATCCATCATTCACATTTCCTTTTGCCATCAAGCATTCAAGCTCTCAAGCTGATCAAGCAAGCATTCCATTCAAGCATTCAAGTCCTCTTCTCTATCCAAGTTCACCATTGAAGATCAAGGATTTAGAGCATTCAAGCCATTAAAGGGATTTGGTTCAAGTATTCAAGATTTATCACTCAAACCCTAGATCTAACCATCATCATGGTGTGATCTTCCTTCAAGATCCTTTTGTTCATCTTCAAGATCTATTCATTCTTCCTTCAAGGTGGATTCCAAGCATACAATCATGGAGGTTTGATTTACATTTATTATTTTGTTCAAGCTTTCATATCAATATACTTGTTTACATTCAAAATACAATTGCATATCTATAGAATTGCATAGCTTCATTGTTAGATCCTTTTCTACTACTTGCTAGCATTTCTATTTCAATTTCAATATTAAAGTTGATTCCAAACTGGGGTTTGACCAAGGAAAACCCCTCAAATGAACAACAAAATTCCTCCTTTTCTTGCAGGTACAGGTGCAAAATTTTGGATCTGAGAGCAAATTTGGATACCCTTTTTGTCAAACTTCCAAGATTTGCGAATAGAATTCAAATCGGACTTCAAATAAAGAATGTAGTATTTGACCTTTTATGAGGGTCAAACCCAAGCTGAGCCATCTTTCAGAAAGATTTATGGGTTTTCTCTGTCTTGGCATTTCCAATCCAGGATAGGTTTCAAATTTTCCTGAAAGTGTACACAGACATCAGAATTCAACATTTTCCAGATCTACCCCAATTTGAGGTTAGTATTTGTATTTCAATTATTCTATATTCCAAACATCATATCCTCCATAGGGAAATATTATATTTACTCTCTTTCTTTTCCATATCCATCCATAAATTGATTTGATTGTGTATTAACCTTTTTTGTTGATCAAATCGAATCTCTTCCTTTGGGGAATTTGGGTATGAGAATAGATCTCATATTTCCCCCTTTACATTTGAATAGAGGTGAATCCATTTTACCCCTATTCATATTGTACCTATTCACCAAGGGTTACTGTTATACACTAAATTTGCACCCTTAGTTCAAGCTCTCGTAGTCTTGATAACTCAGTATAACAAGGGAATCATCTCAAGGTTGTGGGACCTTTTGCTAACTGAGATGAGACCTCCAGGTTCTAGGCTGGTTCCTCTTGGATAGTCACCCAGATTTTCTCTTAACATGAAAGTAAACTTTGAGGGGAAAGGGTTAGAAGGAGTACATGAAATGAAATGACTAAAAGCAAATCTACCTACTAGGTGATGCACCGAAATGAAATGAATACAATACACTGGCTAAACTAGCATGAAGGCTCCCAGATCTAATAGAACACACTCTCTCTAAACAGGCTTTCATAAGTATTTCACAGAGGGGCCAGGGCAAATGACACAGGCTGTGACCTGCAAGAAGATGTTCTCTTCAGCAAAAGGGTACAGGAATGAGACAGAAAGATAGGGGCTGAACTATACCCACAAACTCAATCCAATCAAATCAATACACAATAGTAAACCTATGAGCTGAAAGAAAGAAGGGGTCTGGAACTCCAAGACTTCTCTAATATAACCAGTATATTACATTCAATAAGAGAAATATAGATAAGGAAAAGACCAGAGGGTAGAACAAACTACCACAGATAGCCTCTATTAAACCTGAGATTTCAATGAAAGATTACAAATTGTAAGAGCCAGAGAGTAGAACAAACGCCACAGGTAACTCCCAAGAAAGAGAAAAACTCTTTTACAGATTGCAAACTCTGAGCACTACTGGCTCCAAAAAACAATATATACCAACTCAACTGCACGCAGGCAGGAGTCCCAAAAACTAACCGGGGTTACCAAATTTACAATTTAATAATAAACCCCAGGCAGTCAAAAACTGATCATAAATGCTTCTATGAATATCATGGTGTATCAGATATTTGTCTGCGTGTCCATCCCTGAATTGATCATGCCTGTAGACAAAAGACCGGGATTCAACAACCTCCCTGCAAGCCCATACTGCCATGAATGCACAAAATCCGATCCCATATTCAAAAGGACCCAAAAATGGCTGACTAAATCTCTCTACACAAAATCTCCCAACAACAGCCTCCAAAAATCATCAATTTCTCAGCTACCCGCACTTGCAAATGTCTCTGCAGAAGAAACCCCGCAAAAAAAGGTCACACCGCTTTAAAAAGTCACTGGTCGCATGATCGCATGAGCTAAAAAAGCATCATGCGATCATGCGACAAGCCTCACTGAATCACCAAGTCGCTTGACACATAGCTACGGTCGCATGATCACATGGGCATCACACTTGCCAAACCCTGCCACGTGGCCCAATAGGAGCCGACCACACGGCTGGACCCATGACCACACCGCCTTGAAAAAGTCAGCGGTCGCATGATTGCATGAGCTAAAAAAGCCTCATGCGATCATGCGACAACCTTGAGAAACTGCCTCTGCCTGCATGAAACCCATCGCAACCGCTAACAGCTTGTCGCATGGTCACATGGGCTCGAAAGAGCCCATGCGATCATGCGACCAACCATAAGATGTCCCTTGATGACCGCTGGTGGCACCACCGAAACTATTGGCGCTGACTGCAAGAATAACCTTGGGTTCACCTTTCCTTAGTTGTTGAATCACTTGATATTTTAACTAACCCCAGCTCTTCCTGGCGATTACGTGACTGAAGCCACAAAATTGGGTCCACCTTTCCACCGCTTGAAAAGTTTAGGCCCAAGACGCACTGCAAACTTAACCCCAACTTCACCCCGGGTCACCCTCTTCCTGGTCGCCAAGTTGCGGGAACTTTTCCTTAACCCTGGGTCAATTTAGTGACCAAAAGAAATCAGCCAACCGCGTAACCGTGATCTTGCCTTTTAAACCCCAAGCCCAGAACTGCAATGTGTCACTCCCCCATTCAGTCTAACTACCACATAAGCATCACCTCGGCACCCTTGGCATAGGACCCACCGTAACCGCTAGATTCCCATCCAATGGTTGTCGCATGATCGCATGGGATCAAAAGATCCCATGAGATCATACGACCACTGTCGGATCTCCTCGCACTTGCACCAATGTAGAAACCTTGGCCCCACTAATTGTCTGTCGTAGTTGACGGTTTGTTAGATGATCTTATGCGGTCATGAGACCACATGCAATCATGCAACCAACCGTAAGATGTTAACTGTCGAATCGTGAACCACCCCCACCGAAACCACTGACGGTTTGTCGCGTGGTCGCATGGGCCCAAAAGGCTTCATGCGATCATGCGACAAACTACATGATGCTAATTGATGACCACTACTGCTTGCGAACTGCTTAAGATCTTTCATGATACCGCATCAATGGTTGTCGTATGATCTCATGGGATCGGAAGATCCCATGTGATCATGCGACAACTGTCAAATCTTCTCTGCATTGGCACGGCTTGAGGAACTAGGACCCGCCCATCGGAGTTGTGCGCTTAGGGCCAAAAACATAGAAGGTGTCAAGAACATAGAGGGTTTTTGAGCCAAGGTCAAAAACACACTAAATTTTCAGAGCAGAGAGGTTGAAAACACACCAAATTTTTGGACCAAAAGGTAGAAACATCCCGAGCCTGCAGAGAGGAGGTCAAAAACACACTGGGTTTTTCACACTTGAGTAGAAAACACACTGGACTCTTGACATTAAAAGGTATAAAACACAGAGAGCTCTTGACACTTGAGCATTTCTTTAGGAAAATAGGAACTGTGGCCAAAAATGAATGACAGGAAAATTTTGGGCAACATTTTGGCAACCTCTACGGGATGTCATCCTGCTAGACATAGACCAATTTCCTTGATGTAATCCATTGGGCATGGAGTCATTTCTTGAGCACAAAATATCTTCTAACGGGGGGAGGGGAAAAACTGAACCAGCAAGACAAAACTTGTGCACGAGCACTTCTTGGAAAATAGGAAAACTAAGCTAGAAAGCTGGAGAAAGAAAACAAGGAAATCTATCCTAACCTAAACTAACCAGTGCAGAGACCTGGTTAAACAAAGCCATTCACTGGTTGTGAAAAGTACCTACCCTTCCTCAATAAGACATTTTGCACTGAACACATGAAGATAGCTACAAGGATAAGAGGCATACAAAGATTTGGCAATTGAGGATGCACTGCCTCTGCAAAAACAAGATCAAGTTCACTCACCTCAAATGGATCATCTGGAGGTGTCTCAATGAACTCCTTCTGGGCCAAGTATCTAATGGGGCAGCCTCTTGAAAGTCTAAAGGTAGGACTTTCATTGCTGGTTTCTTCTTTATCTTTGTGGTTGCCTTCCATCATAGATAGCCAGGACAACTCCTCATCCACAGCCAGGGGACTGTCATCCTCTTCTTTTAAACTAGCCAAGAGCTCATCAAAGTTGTCAATGTCTTGAAGATTTGGAACTAATTCCAAATCCTGCTCATGTAGTACCTCCTTGTGAAAAGGGCAATCCAAGACCAGGCCCTCTTCGACAGGCACATGACCTTGAACCTCCACTCCAAGGAATAGGGGTTCAACATCCAATTTGTCACAAAAGACCTCTATGATATTGGAAAAATCATACTCTTCTTCAAGGCTTTTGTCTGTGTCCTTTTCTTGGAAAGCCTCTACCATGGCTTCATCATCCTGCTCCATAAAACAAGGCAGCTCACTCAACAAGGGCATGGCATCCATTATAGAATCAACCTCCTATTGATGGTGGACCTGTTGTTCTGATTGACCTTCAGCCATAGGTAATGGCATGGTCTCTTCTTTATCATCAACAAAGAGGGGAAGCTCATTCGACAAATCGCCCAAGAGATTAGGCTGACCATCAACCTCCACCTCCCCATCCTGCTGCTCCATTTCACCACAGTCACCACTCTACACTGATACCTCAGATGCCCTCTCCTCCTCATCACATGAAAGTTCATTTACCACAGGCCCTTGCTCAGACACCAGACTAGTGTCCTTGAAAAGACTCGGCATCACACAGCCAGGAGGAAGAGTCCATTGGGGAATCCATATTACTTCATCATCTTGAGAAACCAAAGGGGCTTCTTGGGATGAAATCTTTTCTTGAACAGGTTGCTCTTGCAAGGTGGACTGAACCTCAAGCACAGGCTCTTGCAAAGAATTTTTTGCCTTGAAGTTTGGGATGTGAAACTGAGGGGGAGAGGGGGGAGACAAAGAAGGCACAGCTGCTTTAAAGCTTTGAAATGAATGCTTAGCAGGCTCCCTATGTGTAGGCTCTTGAGGCAAATGGGCCCTCCAGCTTGGAATCTTAGGCCTAGGAGCCTCTTGTTGAGCAATCAGTGACCTCAACCTTGCTGTCTCAATTTTAGCTCGGTGTCTGATCTCTTCTTGAAATTCTCTTGCTTGCTGCTCATAACTTTGGGCTTCCATCTCTTGGTAGGGAGCTAACTTCTCTTCATAATAACTTTGAGCCTCCTACTCTCTCTGCTCCCTGAGTTCAGACACTTGCTTAACTAAATCAAGCAATAGACTCTTTGCCTCTTGCATCTCCTTGAAGTTTGAGCTCAGAGTCTACATTTTCTATTGAATAGGCTGAGAAGCATGATGGGAAAGTTGGCCTTGCATTTGTGGTTGTGCCTCTTGTGCCCATGATCCATCTTGCTTAATAGCCCACTCATAACTTTGCACAAGGGCAAAGTCATTTGGCGCATACTAGATATACTGATACCCTTGAGAAGTATAATAGCTTAGGGTAAAAGGAGGCTTTGGGTGGCTTTGGTAAGGCTGAAAACTAGCTGGTTGAGCATTATTCTCATGATATGATGGTGAGTAACCTGACTATCCATAGAAACTTGACATGTCTACTCATGCAATTAGCTGGGATTTGAAAATGAAAGCTTGAAAACATACCAGCATCTGATCTTTGAAGCCAGTAGACCTTCTGGAGTTGCCAGATATGCAGCAAAATGACCTCTTCTAGGCCTGTAGCATGCTACTAGCATATCAGAGATAGCATATTCTTTTCAAGTAGACTTGTTTTGGGTCCCACCAGGCATGCCAAAAATTGTTATACACTGAATTTGCACCCTTAGTTCAAGCTCTCGTAGTCTTGATAACTCAGTATAACAAGGGAATCATCTCAAGGTTGTGGGACCTTTTGCTAACCGAGATGAGACCTCTAAGTTCTTGGCTGGTTCCTCTTGGATTGTCACCCAGATTTTCTCTTAACATGAAATTAAACTTTGAGGGGAAAGGGTTAGAAGGAGTACATGAAATGAAATGACTGAAAGCAAATCTACCTACTAGGTGATGCACCGAAATGAAATGAATACAATACACTGGCTAAACTAGCATGAAGGCTCTTAGATCTAATAGAACACACTCTCTCTAAACAGGCTTGCATAACTATTTCATAGAGGGGCCAGGGCAAATGACATGGGCTATGACCTACAAGTAGATGTTCTCTTCAGCAAAAGGGTACAGGAATGAGACAGAAAGATAGGGGTTGAACTATACCCACAAACTCAATCCAAGGAGATCAATACACAATAGTACACCTGTGAGCTGAAAGAAAGAAGGGGTCTGGAACTCCAAGACTTCTCTAATATAACCAGTATATTACATTCAATAAGAGAAATATAGATAAGGAAAAGACCAGAGGGCAAAACAAACTACCATAGATAGCCTCTATTAAACCTGAGATTTCAATGAAAGATTACAAATTGTAAGAGCTAGAGGGCAGAACAAACGCCACAGGTAACTCCCAAGAAAGAGAAAAACTCTTTTACAGATTGCAAACTCTAACCACTACTCAACTGAAGGTAGGCAGGAGTCCCAAAAACTAACCAGGGTTACCAGATTTACAATTTAATAATAAACCCCAGGTAGCCAAAAACTAATCATAAATGCTTCTGTGAATATCATGGCCGATCATATATTTGTCTGCGTGTCCATCCCTAAATTGATCATGCCTGCAGACAAAAGACTAGGATTCAACAACCTCCTTGCAAGCCCATACTACCATGAATGCACAAAATCTGATCCCATATTCAAAAGGACCCAAAAATGGCTGACTAAATCTCTCTACACAAAATCTCTCAGCAACTGTCTCTAGAAATCATCAATTTCTCAGCTACCCGCACTTGCAAATGTCTCTGCAGAAGAAACCCCGCAAAAAAAGGTCACACCGCTTTAAAAAGTCACTGGTTGCATGATCGCATGAGCTAAAAAAGCCTCATGCGATCATGCGACAAGCCTCACTGAATCCCCAAGTCGCTTGACACATAGCCATGGTCACGCGATCGCATGGGCATCACACTTGCCAAACCCTGCCATGTGGCCCAATAGGAGCTGACCACATGGCTACCCACGACCACACCACCTTGAAAAAGTCAGCGGTCACATGATTGCATGAGCTAAAAAAGCCTCATGCGATCATGCGACAACCTTGAGAAACTGCCTCCGCCCACATGAAACCCATCGCAACCGCTAACAGCTTGTCGCATGGTCACATGGGCTTGAAAGAGCCCATGCGATCATGTGACCAACCGTAAGATATCCCCCAATGACTTCTGGCAGCACCACCAAAACTGTTGGTGCTGACTGCAAGAATAACCCTGGGTTCACCTTTCCTTAGTTGCTAAATCACTTGATATTTTAACTAACCCCAGCTCTTCCTGGTGATTACATGACTGAAGCCATAAAACTAGGTCCACCTTGCCACCACTTGAAAAGTTCAGGCCTAAGACACACTGCAAACTTAACCCCGGCTTCACCCCGGGTCACCCTCTTCCTGGTCACCAAGTCGCGGGAACTTTTCCTTAACCCCGAGTCAATTTAGCGACCATGAAAAATCTACCAACCGCACAACCGTGCTCTTGCCTTTTAAACCGTGGACCCAAAATTGCCATGTGTCACTCCCCCATTTAGTCTGACTGCCACATAAGCATCACCTCGGCACCCCTGGCATAGGACCCACCGCAACCGCTAGATTCCCATCCAATGGTTGTTGCATGATCGCATGGGATTGGAAGATCCCATGAGATCATACGACCACTGTCAGATCTCCTCGCACTTGTGCCAATGTAGAAACCTCAGCCCCACTAACTACCTATCGTAGTTGACAGTTTGTCGCATGATCTCATGTGGTTACGAGACCGCATGCGATCATGCGACCAAGTGTAAGATGTTAACTACCGAACCGTGAACCACCACTGACGGTTTGTCACATGGTCTCATGGGCCTGAAAGGCTTCATGTGATCATGTGACAAACCGCATGATGCTAACTGATGACCGCTACCACTTGCGAACTGCTTAGGATCTTGCATGATACCACATCAACGGTTGTCATATGATCTCATGGGATTGGAAGATCCCATGTGATCATGCGACAGCCTTCGGATCTTCTCTGCATTGGCACGGCTTGAGGAACTAGGACCCGCCCATCAAAATTATGGGCTTAGGGCCGAAAACATAGAAGGTGTCGAGAACACAGAGGGTTTTTGAGCCAGGGTCGAAAACACACTGAATTTTTAGAGTGGAGAGGTCGAAAACACACTAAATTTTCAGACCAAAAGGCAGAAACATCCTGAGCCTGCAGAGAGGAGGTCAAAAACACACTGGGTTTTTGACACTTGAGCAGAAAACACACTAGACTCTTGACATTAAAAAGTAGAAAACACAGAGAGCTCTCGACACTTGAGCATTTCTTTAGGAAAATAGGAACCGTGGCCATAAATGAATGACAGGGAAATTTTGGGCAACAGTTACCATGGCCATGCCCTTTCGACACTGGGCATATCATTTCACTGAGAATTCATGTATTACACAAGCCTACAGCAAGATGGGAGATCCGTTTGATTTCCAACTGGGTAAGTATAGGAAAACCTTTGATCAATCTCAAAACAATCAATATCATGGTCAATCTTCTAATGACCCATGTCATGCTTAACCTCAAAATGAGAAACCACATGGTCAATCTCAACATGACCAAAATCAGTCCCACAATGATGATCAATCTTGAAGCAAACCTCAAGGTGATTGACAACCCACCTATTTCTATCATCCTCCTCCATTCGATCAAAACCAAGATGATCAGCAACAAGATCAAATTCTGAGTATTTATGAGATTCTTGGGAATGAAAATGAAGTGATAACTCAACAGAATATAGATGCTACCAAAGCTAATAAGGGTCTTATTAAAATGATGGAGATCCTTCTCCTAGAGGAGAAAGAAAAGTACTTCCTTGAGCTAGCTAAACAAGGGTCCAAGTTACCCTGAGACTATCAAGTTCAAACACTCGTAGCTAAGGAAGAAAAAATTGAGACTGCAAAGTTGCAAAAGATGGTCTGAAAAATGAAAGATTAGATTAGTCAACTTGCGAGGAATAAAGAAAAACCCACTGAACAGTTTATGATGGAAAGTATTTTTCCTTTCCCTTTTGACAGAAATCTTCATATGCCACCTTTTCCCAGAGGTGTAGAACTCCCTAAATATGACAAATACTTGGGTGCAACTGATCCCCAAGATCACTTAAGGGAATTTGGTGCATTGTCTATGGAATTCATGCATGATCAAACATATCTTATGCATTTGTTTCCTCGTAGTTTGGGTGGACCAGCTATGGAATGGTTCTCTAGATTGCCCACTAGCATTAAAACTTTTGATGAAATGGCTAATCTTTTTCTCCAGCACTACTCACATAATATTCAGCATTCGGTCAACATCTGGGATCTTTGCAACTTAAAATAGCGACAAGGAGAATCTTTCCTAACATTCCTCCAAAGGTGGAGACAATTATGTACAAAGTGTCCTCATAAGCTACCAGAGTCTGAGAGACTCAACATTTTCTTGGACAATCTTGTCCCAGACTTAGGATACCAAGTACAATTGCAAGGTCCTCTTACTTTTGATAGTATGATCAAACAAGCAATGTGGATAGAGGCCTTTATGATCAAGAAGGGAGAATTAACTTTGAATAAGGACAATAAACAAGCATTCTCCACAAACAAGGATAAAGGAAAGACTACCAATAAGAATAGAGATGTAGTAAATGATGGAGTGGTGGATAATGTTACTGCGAAGCCTTCAAAGCCTACTTTTAATCTTACTTCCAGTATACAAGTGGCTAAGGCTATCAAAAAGACCATAATGGATAATCAGAAAACTTCATGATTTTCTAGGAACAAACCTTGGGCCTCATGACCCAAGCATGATTTCACCTCTTTGGGAGAGCCTCTTGATGTGGTCTATAAAACTCTTATAGAGAATCAGGTTCTTACTCCTTTAGAAAAGTGTACTTATGACCCACAACCATGACCTCATTGGTGGAATGATAATGCTTACTGTGACTATCACTAGAACATTGGTCATAAGACTTCTACTTGTCTCTAACTGAAGCATAAAGTTCAAGATCTCATTGACAATGGTGATATCCTTATGGAGAACCATAATAAGAATTTGGATCACCAAGCTTTTAAGGATCCCTTTCCTCCTCATGAGAAGGGTGAGTCTTCAAACACCAAGAATACCAATTGTAAAGTCAATTACACATACACTAATAATGACAATGTTATTGGTATGATCAAACCTTTTGAGATAGAGTATTGTGACGTGATCACTTCTAAAGGGAGTGGCGATGCTCCCAAATCTAAGACTCATTTTATCTTGCGTAGCTCTATATCTCATTCATCTAATCACTTCTAAAGGGAGTGGCAATGCTCCCAAATCTAAGAGTCCTTTTATCTTGCGTAGCTCTGCGTCTCAGTCCAAAGCAAACTATGGATAAGAGACCTGATACTCCCGCATCTGCTCCGAAGCAAATTGTGGATAAGACTGCTATTAGCCCCTCCAACAAAAACATGAAATCTATTCCTATGGATAGCTTAGCTAGTTATAGCATTTTAGATCAACTCCAGTGAACCAATGCTCAGATTACCATTTTTGAGTTGTTGAAAATCTCGCCTACTCACAGGAAGATTTTGGATAAGGCCCTTGCTGAGGAAAATGTTCCCAAGGATCTCGATCTCAACTGGTTCCAATCTATGGTGGGTCATTTGACTTCACCTCACTATCTATCCTTCTCTGAAGAAGATGATCACTCTTTGAGTCACCCACATAACACTCCCTTGCATATAGAGGCCATGATAGGTCCTAAGCGTGTCCACCGAGTGCTCATAGACAATGGTGTTGGTCTTAATATCTGTTTCGCTAAACTGCTCACTCAACTAGGTTATGATGAGAATTGTATAGACCCTCGCAAAAAGATTATCATCAAAGCTTATGATGAGGAAGAATGCAAGTCCCAAGGCTTAGGTGTACTACCTATCTGCATAGGTCCTATTGAGAGAGATGTTACTTTCCAAGTGCTCGATATTCCTCTTTCCTACAATATCTTGTTGGGTAGGCATTGGATTCATGAGATGCAGGTTGTTCCATCCATGTACCATCAATGTATTAAGTTTCCATTCCATGGGGCGGAAGTCACTGTACCTACAAATACCAATTTCTCTTGCAACACTCTTATGCAAACCACAGATAGCTTTGTTCCAGCAAATAGAGAATCCACTGAGTTTTATGATGCTAAGCTAAAAGAAATGGAACAAACTTTAAGACTTAAGGATACAGGCATGAGAGAATACCCAATGGAACCTATGCTATCACTGGCTGCTCTACCTTTGTCTCCACGCTCTTATGGGAGATCTTCTGATGACAACAAACTTTCTAATGCTCCTCCTCAAATAGTTTATGATGGTGCCTTTGTAAGAGCCTCTACGCCTTTAGAAGATGAGGATGAAGAGAGAGCTATCATAGCATGGATCTATAAAGGAAAAGAAACAGTTGCAACCACTCCACCTCCAGATTTAGAGCAAGAACCATACAGTGAATCCTTCAAGATCATGAAGCACTTTGGTTATAAGGGGAGTGGTCCTATAGGAAAAAATGATAATGGCTTACTAAAACCCATTGAAGCTACAGGCCGCCACACAAAAGATACTAGTGGCTTAGGCCTTAAAAAGACTCCCTTCCATTTGGGGACCAAGAAATTTGTGTCATCTCTTAAGCCTGAACCTGAACCTGAACAAGAAATTGAAGATGTCACTCCAGAAGTGAATCCAGAGGATAGCTCTGATGAAGATACATTTCCATTTCCTATTCCTCCGGATCTTGTGGCACTCTTTGCCGAACCTAATGAGCCTATCATACCTATTCATATGATAGAGATAGATATTGATACTGATAATGATTCTGATAAAACTTCTTCAGTGTACCAATTCACATATGAGGAATGGAAAGAAACACTAAATGATTATCCTAATTTTCAAGGTGAACGATATAGACCACCCCATTTTCAAAAGTACTTTGAACAAGAAAAACTTCAGCAAGCTATTAATGCCACAAGTGATAATAATGAGTTTGATGGTGCTGCTAATGAAATTCCTACATCAAGTACTGACTCACATGAACATGAGTTCAACTCTTTGTCTGATGCTACTTATGTTGTAGACATAGATATTGTTCACGTGTATGAAAGACTCCTCAAAGTAGGTGAAGGGTCTAGCACTAGGCCACACGAATTAGACACCACTAATGTTAACATGTCCTCTACTTTCAACATAAGGTCTTATAGGGATTTGAATGCTACTTTGGACAAGATCTCTCTAGGTCTTGACTTGCTCATCAGCACTTTTGAGGGTTATACCGTGAACATAGTTGAACCAGTCACTACTTCCCTTTCACTCCGCCATCCTGATCTGATAAATTGGAACTCCCCTTCCAAATCCAATGAAGTCCTAACATTCTAGGATGATTATGATCTAGCATGTTACCTCCATGCTATTGAACTTGTGATGTCCTCCACCAGCAAAAGCAGTGTCAACATGATAGAGGCAGATATCAAGTATCTCAGTCAAAAAATCAAAAGAAGAAAAAATAGATGCTCTAATGGTGAAAACCACTTTGTGGCAGTATCAGAGCCAAAAATAGTAAAAATAAAAGACGTATTCAAGGGTGAAAACCTCTCTGAGGCACCCAAGGATGAGATACTTGATATGCTTCTGAGCCCCTTTCAAGAGAGGTCATCAGTATTGATTGAGCCGACAAAGCTGGTTAATTTGGGTACAGAGGCTACTCCACAGATTATTCATCTAGCACAATCATTGTCTGCTGACTTTGCATGGACCTACTCTGACATGCCTGGATTAGACCCCAATCTAATCATGCATCATTTTTCCATTGCACTAGGTATCAAACCTGTTAAACAGAAGCTGCGAAACATTCATCCACACGTAGCGCTTTTGGTTAAAGCAAAGCTAGAAAAGCTTCTTAAGGTTGGTTTCATAAGAACTATTGATTATGTAGAATGGATTTCAAACATTGTTTCAATCACTAAACATGATAAGTCCATTTGTGTGTGTACAGATTTCAGAGATCTCAATAAGGCATGTCTGAAAGATGACTTCCCACTGCCTAATATTGATATGATAGTTGACATGACAGCAAGATATGAGATGTATTCCTTGATGGATGGCTTTTCTTTCTATAATCAAATAAAAATTGTGCCAAAAGATCAAGAGAAGAACGCTTTTACATGTGCTTGGGGCACCTTTTGCTGGAATGTCTTGCCTTTTCGGCTTAAGAATGTCAAAGCAACATACCATAGAGTTGTTACTACTATCTTCCATGATATGATGCATAAAAAGATGGAGGATTATGTGGATGATACTTTATCCAAAAGCATGCAATGAAGAATTCACCTCATAGACTTGGGTCTCATTCTTGACCGCATGGAACAATTCAATCTCAGGCTTAATCCAAAGAAATGTGCTTTTGGTGTTACTTTTGGGAAACTCATGGGTTATATCATTTTAGCTACAGACATAGAAGTTGATCCTGAAAAGGTGCAAGCTATAATGGACATGCCTCCACCCAAGAATATCAGTCAAATGAGAGGATTACAAGGAAGGCTACAATCTATCTGGTGCTTCATTTCATAGTTGGCTGACAAGTCACAACCATTTACTAAAACTTTGCATAAGAATGTGACCTATGAATGGAATGAGGAATGTGACAAGGGACTTACTCTAATAAAATAGTATCTTGCTAATCCACCTATACTGATGCCTCCTATTCATGGGAAGTTGGTTATACTATACATCTCAAAAAAAAACACATCCTTGGGTGCTCTCCTAGCTCAAGAAGATCAAAACTATAAAGACAGAGCCATATACTATATCAGCAAAACATTGGTTGCCTATGAAATGAATTACTCTGTCATTGAGAAGGCTTGTTTAGCAGTGGTATTTTCTTCTCAAAAGTTACGGCATTATATGCTAGCTCATACCATGAGGCTTATTGCAAAAATTGATCTACTAAAGTACCTACTAAGCAAGGTTGCCCTCATGGGTAGATTAGCAAAATGGGTAATGATACTTAGTGAATTTGACATTGAGTATGTGGAAAGAAAAGCTATTAAGGGATAAGCAATTGCTGATCAGCTAGTGGAAGCTCCTTTGAAATATCATCAACCTTTGAGTATTAAATTCCAAGATGAATCCATCATGCTTCTCACACATCAATCTTGGAGCATATTCTTTGATGGATCATTCACGCAACAAGGATCCAGTGCAGGCATTCTGTTTGTTACACCTCAAAGATAAACATTGCCAAAAGCATATAAAATGTTGTTTCCCTACACAAACAACATAGCTGAATATGAAGCTCTCATTAATGGAATGAAGATAGCCCTTGAATGGCGTGTGGATGAGCTCAAGGTCTTTGGAGACTCAAAGTTAATCATCAATCAAGTCAACAATGTCTACCAAACAAAAGATGACAAGCTAATACCTTAAAAAATAATGGTGGATGATCTCAAACAATACTTTGCACACATTTCTTTCCAGTAGATTCCAAGGGCAGACAATAAAGTAGCTTATGCAATGGCCACTCTTGCTTCAATGTTACAAATGTCAGAAAATGACTTTAGACACGAGTTCATGGTGGAGGAATTACACTACCCTACCTATGATATTACTGAATCCAAGATGATCTATTCATTCATTGGACATGATTCATCCTGCTACCACCATATCTTTTACTACCTTCATGACCAGATCATTCCCGACACCTATACCCAGAATGAAAAGCATCACCTAATCTGTACTGCTTCATAGTATGTCCTCATAGAAAATGACTTGTATAGACAAGGTCTAGATGGTACCCTCCTTAGGTGCTTAGAACCTGATGAGTCCAAATGTGCACTAGTTGACATACACAAAGGTATCTATGAGTCTCATTCTAGTGGTCTGACGTTAGCCCGAAAACTTATTAGAGCTAGTTATTACTGGCCAAATATGGAAAAAGAAGTCGTTCACTATGCTAAGACTTGCAAGCAATGCCAATTTCATGGAAATTTGATTCATGCTCCTGCTAATGAGCTTAGTCCTCTCATCAGTTTCTGGCCATTTCATCAATGGGCCTTCGACTTGGTCGGTCAGATACATCCTTCCTCTTCAAGAGGGAACAACTTCATCATCACAATTACTGATTACTTTACCAAGTGGGTTGAGGTAGTCCCTCTAGCTATAGCTGATGGCAAGACCATTGCTATGTTCATACTAAACTATATCATTTGCAAATATGGTATACCCTCATCTATTATCATTGACAATGGGGGAAAATTCAAAAGTAAGGACCTAATAGACTTATGCACTAAATTCAAAATTATTCAGCATTGGTCATCCATCTATTATCCTCAAGGTAATGGACAAGCAGAGGCTTCTAATAAGATAATTCTGAAAATCTTGCACCGAATAGTTCATAAATCTGGTAGAGATTGGCATCTCCAGATTAATCTAGCTTTGTGGGCCTACAGAACAAGTATCTGAACACCAATGGGGGCCACTTCTTTTGCCTTGGTTTATGGAGCAAAGGAAATATTACCTATTGAGGTTGAGATTTTGACATTGTGAATCTCTTTGAGGGGCCTCATCACTGATGAAGAAAATAGAATATCCCAGCTTCAAGAGCTTGAGTTACTTGATGAGCGTCGGAAGGTGGCGTTCGATCATCTAAGAGCATACCAAAAGAGGATGTCTAAACCTTACAATAAGAAAGTCAGACAAAGAGAATTCCAAGTGGGTGATCTCATCTTGAGAGAGAACCCCAAAAATCAGCAACAGTGAGTCCAAAAAGGGAAATTTGAACCAAACTGGGTTGGTCCGTATGTCATTACTGCAACATTTGGGTCTGGCGCTTATCAACTCTCCACCATTGAAGGAGAGAAACTCAAAGAACCTATCAATGCTCTTCATCTGAAGAAGTTCTTGTTGGCAATTTGGCTAAGGTATGTACATGGATGTTGTCATTATGGCAACATATGTTCCCTATGAAGATCGCATAAGCTAGAAAGTAAGTATGGAAGATTGCAGACTAAAATTTTCTAAGTATGAAATAATGTTTTTGACAGACCACCCGATACAGTTTATTTTGGTGACGTTCACTAGAGCATGATCAAATTTTACACAGTTGAACATAGACTCTATGGTGTCTAAGGATACCCCATCTCAGTGTGCAAAAGAGTACAGATAGTATAGACAAAGTTATGATTGTTTTACTGATGACAGAGTATAGCCGATAGAGGAGTTTTGAAGGCAGAAGTAGTAAATGAATTAAGGGATTATTTTGCTTGTCAAAATAATGACTTAATATTACAAAGAGCTGACATCCTAGATGTTTACTCTTGGATAAAGATGTGGAAGCCGACTAGAGAAAGATATTATGTTTGTATCTTGTATAAAGATGTACCGAACATACTTGAAATGTAACTTGTGATAGTTGTATATTGTGATAGCGGCCAAAGTTGTTGATGCGAAGTTGTAAGTAGTACCATATTATAATCAGTAAACATTTGTATTACTTGTTTGGGCAGTGAGCTCATTTGGTAATTAGGTTTTGTATCTACAACTCCTAACAGGGTTGAGGCTTCTAACAAGGCCTATAGTCCCTTAACCAGGACTAATACACTATATGTTTGTAATAGACTCCTAACAGGGTCAACATCCTTAAAAGAATACTTTTGATTAGTGAATCTTCATGGGTACCATCCCCACCAGGGTTTTCCCTTGGCCAGGGTTTCCTCGAGAACATATCATGTGTTATGAGTTCTTTACATTTACTGTTATGTATGCTATTTAGTCTCTTATGCTTTAAAGTAATTTGTTATATCCATAAGTGGGAAAAAGTAAAAGTTTGTGAAATAATGATTCACCCCCCCCCCCCCTCAGTATTTCCTATTTCTAACATTTGGTATCAGACCGCAGTTACTTGGAGAAGGAACATTCAAGGAAAGCCTAGTAGCTTGAGTAAGATCTCTATGGATATGGATCAGTTACAGAAGAATCTTGAAGAAGCTCTTGAATAAATTGATATGCTTACTGATGAAAGAAACACTCTGAAAAGAAATTATGATGATGCAAAGAATCTTGTTGACAAATTGAAAGGTAAGATAGAAGATCTGAAATCTGAGAAGGAATCTAAAATTCTTGTTGAAGATTGTGATGATTTAGAAAAAGAAAATGTGATTGTTAAACATGAATTGAAGATAGCAAATCTGAAGCTTAGCTTGAAAGATGGAAATGACAATCTGAGATCTGAGAATGAAAATTTAAAGAATGAGAATGAAGATCTAAAATCTAAACTTGGCAAGGTAACATCTGAATTTGATAAAGTCAAATTGTAGTATGATGAACTTGAGAAATACAACAAGATTGTGAAAGGTGAATTGACTCAATCTAAACAACAACTTGAGAAACTATATTCAAATAGTGAAAAGATTAATGAGCAAGTATCTTATGGAAAACCATTCTATGACAAAACTAGTATTGGATTTAACACATTGAAGATAGTTAGTGAAAGCAAGAAACCAGATCTGAATGTATGTGAAAGCAATGAAGAAAAGAAGTTAGATGAGAACAAATCTGAAGATGCACCTAAGCAAGAAGATGCATCGAAGCAAGAAGAACCACTGAAGCAAGATGAACCATCCAAAGGTACGCAAAGAGAATTCAAAGGTAGATGTTTTTCTTGTAATACTATTGGTCATATGAAGAGAGATTGTACAAGTAAACAATTCAAACCTCTTAATGGTTATTGTTATAATTGTCATGGTTTTGGACATAGAGCTATTGAATGTAGAAGATCTAAAGTTATTGAGAATAATTACAATAGTAGAATGCCTAGAAATACTAATAATGTAGATCAGAGATCAACTGAAGACATGAAAAGAGGAAATGGAATAGTATGTTACAGATGCAACAAAATTGGACATATTGCTAGAAATTGCAGGACACAAATCAATCAACAAGCACCTAGATATGGAACCAATGGAATCATTTGTCAGATATGTAACAAGATTGGACACATAGCAAGATTTTTTAGAATGAACCATGGAGGTTATCATCATAACCCTAACCCTAGAAACTATGCAAGAAGGAATGAAAATGCAGGAAACAAAGAGAAAGGTTGTTGTAGCAATGAAGATGAAGTAAAATTTGTTAAAGGCATAGATCAAGGAGGTATATTCAGCATTGAAGGTAATCAGGAAGGTAATGTATCTGATGGTAAGAATGAGTCTTTACCTAACCCTTCTTTAAGCACTTAAATTATGTGAATTTCTGTAGTTTAGGAACTTAGAATTAGTGTAGAATTAGATTTTGAATGAGTTAAGTTTTGCGCAATTAGATGAAGGTTTGTTATGTTATACTAATGCTATGGTTAAGTGCACAAAAAGAAATATTATGTTTTGCGAGGTCGCAAGAAGATTTGTGGTTGGAGATTTATAGAATCACCTTTTTGGCATTTTAGCAGCAAAAGAATTGAATGCGATGTCAGATCGAGTAAATGCTAAGTATTAAAAGATTTAAATTGAAGTTATTGTGATTATCAAGCGATTAGAAGTGATTTGGAGAGCGAAGAAAGAAGTTTGGAAGTGATTTGCAGAAGTTCAAAGTGTCAATCAAGTGAAATCCCTAATTTTGTGAATTTAAGGTATTTATCTAACTAAGATCTTGAATCAATTTAAGTAATCAAATATAATCATGGATGTGTCATTGATTCACAACATTAAGGATAAGAATAGACCTAGAACTAAGAAAGATCTAGTTGAACCCTCAAAAAGAGATGCTAGTTTAGATTTATCATCCATACCAGACGGAGTTCTTCATTTTGAGAATGTTAAATGTTATCTTGGATGCAAATATGAAACCCTAAGGGAGAGTAATTTTAATGGTGAATATCAAAAATTGTACAGCAAGGATATGTCAGTGAAACAAGGTTATGAACATCTAGAAAACAATGAAATCATTAAGTACTCTATGAAATATGAATTTGATGATGAGGAGTGTACTAAGATCATTTTGAGTAGGATACATAATGGTAAATTTTGGTTAGAAGACAAAGTTATAGACATAACTGCAGACCTAATTCATGATGTGACTGGATTATCAAAAGTTGGTGCAATTCCACTAAATGAGAAAAACATGAGGAAGATTGTGATTGATAACACATGATCAATATACAATGGCAGAGGTATAGTCATTAGTAAGATTAAGCAAGATGATGTAAGATACTTGTGTAAGATTCTGACAACAAAATTCTGTGGAAGTTCTAGAGAAGATGATATGTCAGCAGGTATGGTACACATTGCTTATTTGATGTGTGTGGAGAAGAAGCCTATGGATATGTGTGAAATTCTGAGAATACAGTTGTTTGAGAATTTGGAAAAGATAAAGAAAGCTAAATACACTCACTTTAGATTTTCCTCATTGGTTACTTACATGTTCTTGCACTTGCTAAGAAGATTTCCTTACACTATTGATTGGAATGATGGTGAGAATACTATGGAAAGAATCAATAAAGTTTACATGAAACATCTTATTCAGAAGGTTAATGATAGTGTAAAGTTAGTGTTGAAAACTTTTCAAAACATTGTGGTAAATAGATCAAGAATTCCTCCATCCCTAGTTGAGAAATACAAAGATAATAAATGTTTTATGTTTGATACTAATTTCACTTACATTGAGGCAGTAGAACCTAGACATGAATTCATAGACCCTCTTGGCTATGAAATCTCTGAAGTTGAAATAGAAGGATATGTTAGTAGATTGTTGAAAAGTAAATTGGATGCTCATAGCAACAGATTTGGAACATATGATGAAAACTTTGATTCAGCAAAGACACTTAAGGAAGATAAATAATCAAAGAAGAGAGTGGAGACTAAAATAAAGAAAATTCTAAAAGAAATAGGTATGAGTGAGCAGGAATTTGATATTGCAAGAAAGACTACATAAGTAATAAGGCAAAGTGAGATACTATCAGTCCCACCTTTGGCATCAAGTGCAGACCCTCAAGAACCCATTCAAGTTAAGGTAAAGGTTAAAGAACCTGAGAAGGAGAAAGAAATTAGTCAGACAGAGAAACCCTCTTCTTCAGGACCAAGAAAAAGAATAAAGGCAAGTGCTTCAGGACCGGGTGAAAGACAAAAAGTAATTGTTCCACCAATACCTAGAAGAGTTGTAGAGATAAAAGATGATGAAGTAACAATAAAGAAGAAATCATGGAAACCAAGGATAGAAAGAGTTAATAAAGACATATTGCAGCATGGAGACTTTACCAAGATGAACAAATACTATGATTTATATGGATCCTCTAACAAATTAAATCTAGAGAATGCAATGGTTACACATATGATTTTGGCAAACAAGAAATTTTATACTATTCATGGAAAGATACCAGAAGATTTGTACAATAGACTTGTGAGTAGAAAGATGAGAGCACAAGAATAAGATACTAAAATGAGAGAGAATGTGATAAGATAGTTCTATGACATAAGAGATGATGACCACCTTAAACAGATCCTCAAGCCACTTGAAACCCTATTAAGAACCAAAAGAAGAACTATACAAATAATGGGAGGTAAGTATGAACAAGTGAAGACTAAAACTAAACAGGCAATTGTGCAAGTGCTAGCAAACATGGTAGTAGGAAAAGATAGCAAAGATCTATCAGTTGCAGAACTAGCAGAGAAACAGAGTTCAGAACAGGCAGAGGCAGCAGCAGAGGTAGTTGAAGTTGAAGATATTCCCTCTTCTTCTATAAACATTGGCACAGAATCTATGGACATTGAAGGAACAAAAGTTACTTTAGATTCAGATGATGTGGTACTCAATAGTTTGGATAACATTTTTGACAATTTGGCTTTGGGAGAGCAAGAAAAGAGTATTGAAATAGAGACTACACGAACAGAGAAGCAAATGGCAGCAGCGGTCACTACATCTAGTACACCTATTGTACCTATGATACCACAAGAGGACATTAGTTTTACCCCTAAGACTAGAAAGAAAAGAGAGATTGGTTCAATGCTTGAAGATTTAGGCAAAGAAGTAGATGATGTTGATCAACTAGATTTGATCACATCTTTGAACAAAATTATTGGGAAAAACAATAAGGTCAAGAATTTGGAAGGTAGCCTGAAAGATTTGACTGAGAAGCTACAAAGTGTTATATCTACAAAAGTCTTTGATTCAGATCCACTTGAAAGAGAAAAGATGGTAATAAATTCTTTTGATGTTGAGTTCACTAATTTGACTGATATTGCTAAGGTTAAGGCTCAAGCAGCTTATGAAGCTGAGATGTTGCAGAATATAAGTCAGAATATCAAAAATGACATTGGCAACTTTGACATATACATTAAGAACTTAAGGAAACATCTTGAGACTGGAAAGTGTTTGTACATTCAATGTACAAAATCTGAAAATATAATAATTGAGGAAGAGAAGAATATAAAAGAGAAGCAAGATGAAATTGCAGCAAAGACAAACTCAATGGCTAGCCCAAACATAAAGATCAATGCAGTTGAGAAAAAGATCAGAAAATTATGTGATGAGATAAGGACTATGAATGATGAGAAGAACAGAAAATTATCAGGATGAACATCTTGAGAGAGCATGTCTCAATCAAGTTGACTATAATAGAAGAGTAGCTAGAAGAATGTCTTACTGCTAAGACATCATTTCAGAAGTTCAACTTTGAATCTCTTCAAGCTTGTCAGATTGCAGCATACGGATTGAGTACCTTACTCAATGTAGTAGAATCAATTAAGAAGTCTTGGGAGAAAGATTTTGAGGCTTGGAAGTCAGATTTTGCAAATTGTGTTGCAAGCCTACCGACTTTGCAATAAGACAGTAAGGTAAAAGTTTTGACACAATTTTGTATATCCCTTTCCACCCTTTATTTTGTCATTGTTGTCAAAGGGGGAGAGATACTTAGAAAATTGTCTATATATGATAAGGAAGGATACTCATAAGGGGAGTTCTATGGAGTATTATGAAGTGTTATAGATTATGTGTATATTTTAAGGAGATATAAGGATAATATTCTATGGCCATAATTTTGATACAAATTTTGAGATTTTGACTTGTACACTTAGCCAATTTTCTCATATGTTGCCACCAATGACAAAGGGGGAGATTGTTGGCAATTTGGTTGAGGTATGTACATGGATGTTGTCATTATGGCAACATATGTTCCCTATGAAGATCGCATAAGCTGGAAAGTAAGTATGGAAGATCGTAGACTAAAATTGTCTAAGTATGAAACAGTGTTTTTAATAGAGCACCCGATACAGTTTGTTTTGGCGACATTCACTGGAGCATGGTCAGAGTTTACGTAGTTGAACATAGACTCTATGGTGTCTAAGGATACCCCATCTTAGTGCACAAAAGAGTATGGATAGTACAGACAAAGTTATGATTATTTTATCGATGATAGAGTATAGCCGACATAGCAGTTTTGAAGGTAGAACTAGTAAATGAATTAAGGGATTATTTTGCTTGTCAAAATAATGACTTAATATTACAAAGAGCTGACATCCTAGATGTTTACTCTTTGATAAAGATGTGGAAGCTGACTAGAGAAAGATATTATGTTTGTATCTTGTATAAAGATGTATTGAACATACTTGAAACGTAACTTGTGATAGTTGTATATTGTGATAGCGGTGAAAGTTGTTGATGTGAAGTTGTAAGCAGTACCATATTATAATTAGTAAACATTTGTATTACTTGTTTGGGCAGTGAGCTCATCTGGTAATCAATTTTTGTATCTACAACTCCTAATAGGGTTGAGGCTTCTAACAAGGCCTATAGTCCCTTAACCAGGACTGATACACTATATGTTTGTAATAGACTCCTAACAGGGTCAACATCCTTAACAAGATACTTTTGATTAGTGGATCTTTGTGGGTACCATCCCCACCAGGGTTTTCCCTTGGCTAGGGTTTCCTCAAGAACATATCATGTGTTATGAGTTCTTTACATTTACTGTTATGTATGCTATTTAGTCTCTTACGCTTTAAAGCAATCTGTTATATCCATAAGTGGGCAAAAGTAAAAGTTTGTGAAATACTGATTCACCCCCCCTCTTAGTATTTCTTATTTCTAATAGTTATATAGTTGAGAAATTCTCGGCATGCTCATGTACATATTTATTGTTCCTAAAAAAATCCAAAAAAATGATATATTGCAAAAATCCTAAAAATTGCAAAATGTCCTGAAAAAATGATCATCTTAGTGAAAACTTGGTAAACAGGTGCCTTGATAATAATCAAAAAAATTGAAAATTGAAAAAATACAAAAAAATCAAAAATGCAAAAAAATGAAATATTCAAAAAATATAAAAAAATCAAAAAAAAGAGAAAAGTACAAAAAAATTGAAAAAGAAGAAAATGTGCCATTGATGAAAACGTGGTAAATAGGCGTCATGGTAGCAAAAATAGAATCTCTGCCAAGATGGTGAAAACCTGGTAAATAGGTGCCTCTTGTTTCCTGAAGCTACATCTCATCTTAGCATCGCTTGGCTTTTAGTTTCTTGCTTTAGTTCACTTTCTCGCTTTCCTGCCTTAGTTTGTCTCCTGCTTTTAGCTCATTTCCTGCTTTAGTTTTCCAACTCATGCTCTTGCCTTCAATTGTCTTCGAGATTTTCCTTGACTCTTCATGGATTAGAACTAGTTCACACTTGGGGGCATCTTCCTGGTCTAGGGGGCATTGTCCTATCACTTTCAGAAGTTTTGTTTGTGCATCGATCACCAGTGGTTCCCGCTGCGTCTACTTGTTGATGACTACCTACTTTTGAGATTTCTCTCCTCGAGGATTTCTCATGTATCGGTCACCAGTGGTTCTCACTATGCCTACCTACTGATACTTAGCTCTCATTTGAACCTCTCCCTTTTGGGATCTCTTCCTTACATCAATCACCAGTGGTTCTCACTGCGTCTGCCTACTGATGTTTTACTCATGTTTTATTCTCTCTTTTGAGAATCTTCCTTGTATCGGTCACCAGTGGTTCTCACTACATTCACCTGCTAATACTTGGTTCATGCTTTGATATCTTCTTGAGACTTCATCTCTCACGACGGTCACCAGTGGTTCTCACTGCATCTTCCTATTGTCACTATCCCATTGGGACTTTGAACATTGTACGCTTCTGATTTGACTTCAATCTGCTTGAACACAAACTAAAACTGAAACTGAAAACTAATCTTCTATTCCTCTGAAGCATGTTGAGCTTTTCCTTTGCTTGTTTGTTTTTTTTCTTTATCATTTCTCCTCGAGCGAATCTAAGACATCTTTCTTGACTGAGAAACGCGAAGACTAGGGGCATGATCTTTCCTTTGCTTTCTGTTTGCTAGTTTAGTTCCAATGATCCAAAGAATCTATCTAAGAGGGGTGTCTATCTATAAGAGCCTTCATCTCATATTGGATGGCCATGTGTACATTGACTCCTTTTATATGGATTCTTTGGTGAGGTTGGTTCTTCTCCTTGTCTGTTTTGAGTGACTTCTTTCTGCTACAAGTAAAATTTCTAACGCTCATCCTGCTAAGTGAACGTAAGGGTCACTGTGAGCACTCTTTGGCAAAAGAAGGAACTCTCACATGTCTGGTGTGTTTGTTCACAAGCAACATTTAGGTCATTCTAGCAATTGTGCTTTGATGCTTATGTTAACTTGCTAAATCAAAAGGAATAGGTGTTTAGATCATTCTGGCTTCTTGTGCCTTAATGCTTACACCTCATTCCAAGAAATCTAAGACTTATGTCATATTCATATTCTCATAATTGCAATGTTAGTGAGGATTGTATGGCATCTTGCAATCATCCCATGCTTAAATGAACTCAATTATGATAAATACGGTGAGTCCAACAACCAAGTCCTAGCGCTTGCATTTTCATTCTAGGTTTGCATTTTAGTTTAGGCTTGCATTTGCATGCTAAGCTTGGATTTGAGATGATATCTTGTTACACTCTTGATTGCTTTCTGTTCATCAAAGGTTCTCATCTTTTGTCCCATTTTCATCTTGGTTGCACAAGTTTCTAGTCCTCGCTCTCGATCTTCAGGATGTAATCTCTTTGATTAGTACCTGTCATATATTGCAACAATCCTACATGAGCTGATTAGTACCATATACATTACATATTCATTGCATTTTCATTTCATTTCCATTTGCATCCATAAATTCATTTGCATCTACATATACATGTGCATGCATTATAAGCATAACTCAAATCATACATTACACATATGCATACATTCTATCCATCTATCACTACATCATCATAAAAATAAACCATGTACATATTCATAAAATAAAATAAAGCATGTGCATTTCATACATTTCTATCCATACATCCAAGCATATAAAAACATCTCATAAACATCAATATCAAAGCAATATAACAACAAGTACAATGATATCAAACTGTCGATCTCATATATATATCTCGAATAATGTTATGTACAAAAGAAAAGGTTCTACTCAAGCACAGTATCAAAAATGGGCTACAATGTACAAGTATATCAAAAGTCCTAACTAGGTCCCGCACCACCTGGAGGAGGTGGTGGCAATGGTCTCTGGAGAAGGGGCATCAGCCACTATGGAGGTGCCTACTGAGGGGGTACCTATGGTGCCTATTGTGGTGGGGCCTGTGGTGGTGCCTATGGGGGTGTTGGTGGAGGTGCTTGTGGAGCTCCAGCATAATTAGCAAAAGGTGGTACCTGCTATGATAGATCTAGAATGACCCCATAGTAAGCTGCATAGTAGTAAGCTGCCTGAGTAGCCTCATATCTGGTCTCAATCCTTGATCGTGCTAGCTCCTCCCGTAGTTGCCTGATCTCAGTGTCCCTGTCAACTACCCAAGTCTCCTCCCTGATGACTTGAGTGTGGTAGTCATCGCACTCCCACTAGACCTATCGTACCCTCTCACGGCTCTTCTTGAGAGCCTCCTGCAGCTATGATGAACCTGCTCCTGCCAAAATGTCAGGCATATCAGTATCATCATCTGGTAGTGCCTGATGCGATGTATCACCTGTCTACTACCTAGTGGACCTCTGTTGGGACCCAATGCTCCCAGCTCATGCATCTAAACCCATCATCCTAGAAAGGATGCTAATTTGTCTTGCTCGGGGTCTCAATACTCTCTGCTTCTACTGTCCCTATTATGCAGCCTGCTGAACTGGTGGCTGCTCGACTGGTTGTTGTTGGTCTAGTGCCTATTGCTACTATGTAGGTTATTTTTTTGCCCCTATACCAATAGGATCTATGAACCTCAGATGAGGATGTGCAATCAACTGATCCTTTTATGCAGGTGTCACCCCTGCATTCGTGACACCCACCATGTAATCCTATCACACTGTTGGAATGTGTGCCTCTAGAGCACACCACCCTGGATCCAATCTAGCATGCCACCCCTTCTTCTCCTCATCAAAGAAGTGAGTGTAGGGGCAGTACTCCTATGATATGTCTTGCTACCTACCAAACTGGTGCAAGATGTGTGTAACAAGGAATCTCTCAATGATGGTGACACTACATCCAATTAGTGGATGAGATACAAACATATGTGAGAGCTCTCTCTGAGCATCATCCCATGGCTTAGTAGCCACCCAAGGTCTCCATACTACAGCTACCATGTCATCTAGCTTTCCTCTCCACTGCTTCGTCTTACCCAGTAGAGGTTGGGTCATCAGACCTATGTACCTGTAAATATAAGGCTCAAGCTGCTATCATGTGTCGTGATAAATAGGCCTACAAATGGGGAGATGCTCCCAGGCCCAGCTCTAAAGAATGAAGACTCCTACCACCATTGTCCTCAGGTCGTGATATACTATCTCATGCATCTCATGATACATGTGGGCTAACATACACTCACCCCATCCGAACCTGACGGCTAGCCTCTCCAACATCCTTTGCAGCATTGTGCCCCAGCCGCACTCTAGACCATGTTGACCTTGATCTAGAACAAGGTAGCATCTCAGAAACATAGCAAGAACAATGACAAATGGATGAGCGTTGTCATGCCTGCTAATCAAATCATCCCAGGAAATGGCTCGGCCCATCACTAGATAGTCCTCAAGGCTATTCTACCATGTCGCGATTGTGTCTCATACTCTACTTGAGCACCATGGACTGGTATCTGTAGGATCCTGTATACATCCTTGGGAGTCACCATCATCTCCCCCATCAAGAAGTGAAAAATGTTCATCTCTGAATGGAAACACTCTACCAATGCACCAAGAAGACCGTGATTTACCAGAATGTCAGGTAAATCACACAAGAATCCCAAATTGTGTCCCTCAATATGAGCACTCTCTGCATTTGTCAATCTCTGCACTAGGGTGGTAATCATAGGATGGTGTGTCCTGAAGGTGACATCAGGGAAGTCAACCTGAAAAGAAAGAGACAACATTGGATCAATATCTTGATATGATGGCTTTTTCAACACAATGACAACAAATGCAACAAGACATCTATCCTAGACATTGATATGTGACGCTATACTTGGCTGATTTTACACAAATTTGACAAATTTTGGCAAAAGACTTCAAACTCTATAACAACTTTTCATGCGAGGAAACTATTTTCTCGCACAAGACAGGACTTGACCTTGCGCGAACTGCTACAATCTTTCATGGGACCACCTTTCAGCTCGTGCAAGCTTCCAGATAGAGCCTGCGTGAAGAAGACCTAACTAGCATGAGGAAACTGCTTCCTCACATGAAGAGAGACCTAGGCCAGTGTGAGGAAACTACGTCCTCACGCAAGATTGGAAGAACACAACCTTAAAGTTGTCAAATCTACCCTAAATTGACCTAAAAAGTAGTACAAATTGAAATGCAAGGAGGTTTATCGACTACTTACAGGTGCGTCATACTCCATTGGCTGGGCATGTCATCAGGAGCACTCAGATCAGTGTGTATGCAGTGGAAGACCCTCCATTTCTCTCTCAAAGCTCAAAATCACAAGAAGATGAAGGTGAATAATGAATTGAAAATGACCCCTCTGAGCATTATATAGCTTTTGACCTAATTTTCAAAAGTGCTCCATTTTGCGTGAAAATTGCACCCTTGGCTAAATCAACTACTCTAAATCCATTTTCAAGATTGAAATCAAACTCTGACATCTCTAGATAGCTCGAAATCAGGTTTTAAATTCTGGGACCCTTTTGGGATTAGACGCTTGTGCTGTCAGCCTTCTGGCGCCATCTTCCTACCAGACCCTCATCTTTGCATCATGTTCTCAAGATCTTTTCTCTTTTCATCAAAGTCAACTCTGGTCAACCATGGTCAAAATTGGTCAACAGGACCTCTGCTTTGCTCTAATTTGCTTTTGTAGCTTCTCGAATCTAGTCTAATTACTTCTGCTCTGCAATCTCTTATTGTCAATCATCCTTTCGATATGTCATCTTTTGATTTCACTCCCAAGGGGGCAGGATGATTGCATCATTTGAATCTTGTCAAATCAATTCTTGAACCAGTCTGATCTAAATCATCAGTTCTCATTGTTAGGGGCATCTCAATGCCTCGCATCTTGCTATCTGGTCATCTATCTTTTAGGTATCTGAGCAACCTAACTCAGATCCTTGGGAAGCAAGCTTCATTCTGGAGATGGTTCTCAAAATCTTTTAGGTATTGGGTCAATCTAATCCTAATTCTTGGGATTCAAGCTTTGTTCTAAAGATAGCTCTCGAAATCTCTCTTAGACCATTATCTGGGCAATCTAACCTAGGTCTCGGAGGGCTAAGCTTCATATTGGGGTAATTTAACCCTGATTCTAGAGACAGTCCTAAGTTTGCATCTGAATCTCATTCTAGGCATTGGTGCAACCTAACCTCGATTCTCATCTTCTCTCAAGACCGTTGTCTTTGCAATCTAACTTAGACTTCAGAAAATCATGCTTTGATCTGTTCGGTGTCTTGGCAACCCAACCTAGACTTCTGAATTTCTCATCATCTGTCACTTTAGACTATTCTTTGAATCAACGCACTATTCGCATATCAATTCAAAGAGGGGAAAATGTAATACCCTAAAATTGGCACCTAATAAATTCAATCAATTTTGGTGCATTTTCGTCAATTTTACATCTCCAAAGTCCTAGTTTCCTAGGCAATTTTCTCTCTCCTACCTGACTTAATTTGACTTGATGTCAATTACAAAGACCCTAAATTGCATTAATCAAATATTAAAATTAATTCCTAAAGTCTTTGACTTTTATTAGCTAAATTACCCCTATGATAAATAAATTTAATCCTAAAGTCCTAAGTACTTAGAATTAAATTATACCCACCCCATTTGGCTAATATACATGAAAAGGGAATTAATAATTACTTGTTATTTGAATGGACACTCATTTTTGAATTAACAATTCATAATATTCGAAAGGTCACCTTGTGTGGCATTTTCCAATCTTTTATTAAGTAATTTATGTATTTTTGTCTCAAATGAGAATGAAGGGTCAGGAGTTTCAAATCAAGAACCCCTTCATTCTCTTCCTAGGATTTTCTATTTAATGAGCCTCATTTCTTCATTCAAGGAGAGAAATTTTTGAGATTAATTGAACTATAGTATTTTTGTGTCTCAATTTCAAATCTTTTAATTGCATTTTATTACAATTTTCATTTAGTTAATATTGCATATTCATATACTTAGTTTGGCTTATTTTCTCATAGCTTAATCTAATCTCATATTTCTTTCAAATACTTTAGAATAATCTGCACTTCATATTTCCTTTCAAGCTATTTAGATTAATATCATATTTCTTTTAAAGCATCTTAGATTAAATTGCACTCATTCTAGTTCAATTCAATTTTTTTGCTTATCATCATAACTTTTGAAAATCCTTCGTTGTAGAATCTGTCTTATGGTTGTTGGCTCTCCAATCTAAGAGTAATTAAACACCCCGTCTACATAGGAGGCAACGGTTCACTTCACGATGGATTTCAAATTGAGTAATTCATACTCTCTCTTGTAATTTGATAATGTGAGTAATGACCATGTTGCATGTGTAGCTGGATTTGAGGTCCACATTCCACCACATATAGATAGAGGCTATGGTTAACAGTCATGATTTGTCCATTGTGAGGAAATTTTAGACACTTATGAATAGGAAAAGCCATGGATTTCATGGAATAAAGCCAAGGAAGACCAAGTTTGACTTGAAATTGATTAGAAATTGGAATCATGGTGAAGGTAACATCTAAAGCTTTACCACCAAATTTCATAGGAAATAAAAGAGAACCATGCGAAGAATAAAGGAAACCATTGAAAGTTTGAATCATAACATCAGATTTATTATAAAAATCATGTTGAAATTGTCTATTGAAAAACAATTCTTCAGTTATCATTGTTGTCACTTAGGATTGCACCCACAAAATGGCTAACTGTGATACATAGCAATCTTGTGAAACATGGGACTACTTCCAGGTTGTGTGCGACCTATAATGAAAGTAGACCTCTGGGTTAACAGTAGGCTTCCTTTGCATCACCTTGAAACTAAACTAAACTTAGAAGGGAAAAGGGAAGAGAAATGCATTAATGTGAAAACTAAAATGAAATTGGGGGGTGAACCAACAATAGTGGGTTACACTTTTTTGCCTAAACGGACACTAAACTCTACATTTTGAAAAAAACTTTCAAATTTGGATGCATATTGTTGTTACACCGTCTGAAATCAGAAGATGAAGTAAATTGAGTCTTTTAGGATTTTTTATCTAGATTCTATATATATATTTTATTTTATTTTTTGAATTGATTTGAATGGTTTTTTTCTTTCTCCCACAAAAATTGGTATGTTGTTGAAAACGTCATTTTCAAAGTGTTGCATTATTTTAATAGAGCATAACTTTTTTTCTAAAATAGATATCAATGTGATTCTTTTTAAATTAGTTTTGTAACATCCATATGGAGGGCATGAAATTGGTTTGATGACACTATCACAATTGCATAGTGTATTAACTCTTGAAGTTGAGTAAACTGTGATTTTGACATACCTTGACTACATAGCTTATAATGTGTCGTGTATTTGTCCAATTTCATTTTTATTTTTTATGATAGAAAGAGAACTTCAATACCTAGGGCACAGATATTTTTTAGAATTTTTTTCCTCTCATTTACTATTTTTCCATAAGCGTCAAACATAGAGGTAGACATACGGTGAAATATCTATGTTTAGTAAAACTAAAAATACAAAGTCATAATAAACTTAATATATATTAACATTATAATAATTGGAAATCTTTTTATTAGTAGTACCTTACTACATAGATAGGTTTGTCAAATGGATTCATTTGATCTGCCAAAAAATAAAGTTGAAGGGATTTTTTGTCAGCATTTTAATAGGTGCGAAGGAGACTCCATTGTAGGTATGAATGAGGAGTATAGATGTTATATTAATTTTTTTTAATCTAAGAGGATTTTAGATAACCATTTGTAATTCATTCCTTCAAATGGGACATCTTAAGGCTTAAACCATCATATTTTATTAAAAATGTGTTATTTTAGCAAAAATCAGCATGTCTAAAAAAGTGTAACCCACTATTGTGGGGTCACCCTGTGGTAATTCACCAAATTTTAAAGATCTACAGATTGAAAATACACTCACAATGTGACTTAAATCATAACTTATAACTTCACAACTTCACCCTATTTATAATGTTTCCCTTAGTAGTAATAAGATGTTGATTGTAGATAGGAAGGGAAAAGAGTTCCACAACCCAAAATACTTTTAAATGCACGCAGATTAGGACTTTAGGCAACAAAATGTGCTTCTGAACATTCAAATGAGCAATATATTGAATAAAGGATCAATTTTAATCATAATAACCTTGACACAAGACTCATTAAATAACTCAGAAATCAATATGGAAAAGAAGGACAATTGTTATGCATTCAATCAAAAGGAGCCAAGACACAATCTTCTTCTCCAAGAGCTACAAACATACATATCTCAGAGCGAGATAGGATGTAAGAACTGCCTCTATCACAAAATGTGAGAAGTATAACTAGATGAGGGGGTAGGAAACTGCATCTCCAAGAAATCTGGAACCCCATGATTCCCTCCACCAAATTCGGGACTAAATAGGAGTAAAATCTGCATTTAGGTCCATGGGATATGTTGTCCAATAAATAGGTGACTTAACCTCCCCTAAAGGTGGTGAAACTGGGAGATTTTCATAATTTATGCATTAGAAAACTATCTCTTTCAAAATCAAATCTCACCTAATTCCCCTAATCATACCTTGGAAGGTAATATTTGAACGAGATGATTTATAAAGCATCACTCGTCAAATATTTTATAATAAGAAATATGCATGATTTTACATTAAAATATCCCATTTAAATAATGACCCCCAATTAAAAGGATTCGATAGGAATCATTATTCAAATACCAAAACCTAGGTATCTAGGGGTCATGTTTACATTTTTAATCTTGCCTATTAGAATAACTTTCATTAAAATATTTTCAATTTCCTTTTATGAGAGTTCTTATTTTTCTTCTTAATTCCCCCTTTCTTTTAGGCAAGAATTAAATTATATTCTTATAGCATATACCCCCCTTATGTTTATAAAATAAACATTCCAAAAAAAACTCCGCACTTTAAATATGTTTTAAAACATACCAAATCAGTTCCTTGCCTTTTTAAACTAATCCTTGCAAAAGGCTCGAGCCTTATGGGGGAATTCGAATGGAAGGAGAGTTTTCCTTTGGGAAAACTTTCCATTTGTTTTGGCTTTTCCTAGATTAGCATTCGAAGATGGTATAAGACAAAAGGTAAGTTCCTTTCCTCATTTCATTTTTAATTTGTTGTTTTCAACTTGTCTTGTGGCTGCTTCTTCTTCATTCCTTCCATTATTTGGAAGCATTATTTATTTCATCTGCTTCCATAGCATGAGCATGACTAAGCTTGCTACTATTTTTTATCATTAAGGGCATCATATAGCTGCTCTTTTGATAATTGTTTTGCTTATGAAGATGCAGATTTTGAAGATGTAGATTTTGTTCTTCTCTTTTCTTTGAGAGATACACATGCAAATGTATCCTATTTGTTGTTTTAATCCTTGAAAATACAAATTTTTGAGATGTGCATACAAAATTTGTCTTTGGTTTTGTTGAGATCCATATGCAAATGTTGTTTTGATTAAGATATATGCAGATTTTTCTATTGCTCCATTTTCTTTGTCATGTAGCAATGATTTATTTTTCTTTATCATGGAATCAATGAAGATGATCATCTCACACTTCTCATTGTGATGTTGGTCTCTAGATAGTTCCCTCTTTTATTTTGCATGTATTTATAGCTCATTTCTTTGAAAGAGGAAATAAGCTTTCTATTATGCACTTATGATCATACCTTCTTTGCTCATGATGCATCTACATGATTGTCTTGGATGCTTGATCTTAATACAGAATCATATTGTATTAGCTTTATCACATTGTTCTTTATCATATGCTTTCCTCTAGATCCTTCATGCATGAGTTATTTTTTATGATGCATGCCTTCTTGCTCTCTTGAATGTTCCATTGAGTACTATTGCTCCATTGATTGCCCCTTTTCCAGATCAGTGCTTCTCCTTGAGGCTATGGGAAAAATCAGAAACTTTGTAGAATTGGAGCTTTTGATAACCCTCCACAGCTTCAATGTGTAGTACTATGAGGGCTTGGCACCTGATCATGAGTGTTCTTGTCCTGTAATTTGGGTTTTTCCAAGAGGTTTTAGAGGACCTCTTGGCTCTGCCCACTTTGGAGAGCAACATAGTTTATTGTACCTTTGGGGAACACAACATCTTCATAAGTATTTTTTCTCAGACAATAGTTATCCTTTGAGGGTGGCTTTGTGATGGCTACCCTCAAAGGCCTCATATTGTCTACGAAAGGGTAAACAACAATATCACAGCTTCTTTTGTACCTACACATGGAACAAACAAGTTTAGAAAAACATGGCACCTCTCCTTCATGCAACATTTTAGTTTACACCTTTGAGCATGGTTTAATTTAATAGATTATGGCCATACATGTAAATGCATAACTGTAGATATAGATAGGTCATTGGATATCAGTTATTGCTTAGATCTTCTATATCTAACCCATCTTCATCATGTAGGCTTTGGAGCAAGTCAGGAGTTGGAGTGGGCTCAACATTCTTCTTTCAATAAATCAACAACTTGTACCCCATTATCCATTTGTATTTACTTATGTAGGGTATATGTATCCATAGATTATTGAAGGCTATGCTCATGGCATGTGTGATCTCATATGATTTTCCTTGCTTTCATTTTTGCACATGCTTGTCATTCATGCTTGATCATGGATATGATTAATATATGTATGCCATTTTATTTTATTAGATAGTTGAGTTTCCTTTCTTTCCTTTTCAATTCATCTCAAGAAATGAACTCAAATCTAATCTAGATCATTAATAATTGCAAACTAGGGTATCTTACGAAGCTCACCTAGTAAATAGGCTAACAAAATCAACCAATTGAATGAATGTAAAAAATGGTAACATTTATGGCGACCTCAGCTGAGTGCTTTCCTACTAAGTACCTCTTGACCAGTTTCCTATTGTATCCATTGGGCATGGAGTCCCTTGGTACCCATTGAAGAACCTAGCTCAAAACTGAAAACATAGAAGCTCCTTTTGAAACAAAGCCACTATGTTCCTGAGACAAATTGGTATGATTAGGAGGGACTCAATCATGTGAGTATTGATGGTTTGTATCAGTGGGATCTTGACTCATTAATACCAATCATTGATGCTTTCTTGAAGAGGCTTGAAGGATGGCATCAATGTGTCTCTGGATTATTACTAACAATTGAAAGAAGGAAAAACCAACTAAAATAGAAACACACTTGTGCTAGAGCACTCAGGGAACATATAAAACTGAACTACAAAACAACTAACTACTAATGTACAGGGGTAGTGTTTTTACCTCAATAGCATTACTTGAGGTGAATCCCATTCCCAGGAATGGGAAATTCTTCTCCATCCATGGTGGATAACTGGAAGGCATTATGAGCTTTGCACTTTGTGATCATGAAGGGACCACACCATATTGCATCAAATTTGGTGTGTCTTTCGGGTTTTCTTTTTAATTCATCCCACTTAAGTACTAGATCTCCCTCTTTGAAAACTCTAGGCATACATTTCTTGTCAAAATTCTTCTTCATTTGAGTATGATGAGTTTCTAGATTTTCTAAGGCTAGTTTTCTTCTCAAGATAAATTAATTCAGTGAGTCTAACATGAATATAATCCTTTTTCTTAATTCAAGCTCCTTAATCAAATTTAGAGTAGGTATTTCAACAAAAACAGGAACTCTAGCTTCTCTTCCATAAACTAGCATGTAGGGAGAATTGCCTATGGATATTTTGGGGGTTGTCATGTCTACCCACAAGGCCATCTTTAGCTTGTTGTGCCAGTCTCTTTGGTTCCCCTCAATGGTCTTCTTAATGATCCTTATCAGTTTCTTATTAGTTGACTCTTTCTGACCATTACCTTGAGGGTAATAGTTGGATGAAATATTTAGAATAATGTTGTGAGTCACTGCCCATTTAGAAATCTTCATCTCAAGAAAAGATAAGGTATGCCAAATCTTTCCACAATGTCCTGGTAGAAGTTAAGGATAGAGCTTTCATTAGCATCATTCAATGCCATATCCTCTATCCATTTAGTAAAGTAATCAGCTGCTGTAAGAATCCACTTGTGGCCAACATTGGAAGGTGGATTGATGGGGCCAATGAAATCCAATCCCCACTTTGTGAAAGGTTTCTCTAATTTGATAGGATGCAATGGTAAGGCTATCATCTTTTGTTTTCCTACAAATAGAGCACAATCCTTACATCTTCTCACCCAAGCAAAGCAATCCTTATGCAGGTTGGGCCAATAATACCCTGCTCTCATCACCTTTGGAGTAGTAGTCCTTGCTGCAAACTGGTCACCAAATGGTCCATCATGGAATTCCTCAAGAATTTTTTCTATCTGGTTTGGCTCAACACACCTTAGTAAAAGACCATTATAATCTTTTCAATATAAGACATCATCCAAGATGATAAAAGGAATGGCCTAAAGCCGTAAATACCTTCTTTTGGCCCTGTCAAGACCTTGGGGACATTCATCGGTTAGGAGGTAGTATCTCATTTCTGTTGTCCAACTTGTAGGATCTACATCTTGATTGATTAGGACAACATCCCCTTCTGATTGATTTTTGTCATCTTGGCCTTCTGCTAGTTGCTCACACAATCCTTTACCTCTTATCAACTTGGTGATTTTAATTTTCACATCATACTCCATCACC
The DNA here is from genome assembly GCA_027943335.1 of Chamaecyparis obtusa. Taxonomy (NCBI): domain Eukaryota; kingdom Viridiplantae; phylum Streptophyta; class Pinopsida; order Cupressales; family Cupressaceae; genus Chamaecyparis; species Chamaecyparis obtusa. The sequence goes on from BSBK01010920.1 coordinate 120,672, forward strand.
TTAGTAATCCAACTGGCTCTTTTATGATTCAAATCCTTGTTCAAAAGGAAATCCTTAATATAAGGGTGAGAAACCATGAGATGAAGTGTATTGTTGGAAAGAAAATACCTAAAAAATTTCAAACATATTACCACTATCAGGACATGCTTCTCCATAGAGGTGTAGTTCAACTCATGTCCATCTAACCTTGACTATAGAAGGCCACTGGTTACTCTTGTTTATCATCATTCTGTTGAACTAACATGGCAAATATGGTGTTTGTATTCCCAAATGCATAAAGAATGAATTATTTTGAGAAATTGGGATTTACTAGAGTAGGGGAAGATGTTATTGACTCCTTTACCTCTTCAAAACACTTTTTACCTTTGCTTGTCCAACAAAAGATTACTTTCTTCTTTAGCATCTGTGTCATAGGCTTGAGAAATGTTGCAATATTTGAGATGAATCTCCTTAGGAAATTGATTCTCCCCATGAATCTTTGTTGCCCCTTCTTGTGTGTCAGTAATGGAAGCACTAGGATTCCACTTATCCTTTTAGGGTCAATGGTTGTACCCTCTTTAGAAATAATATGTCCTAGAATATTACCTTCATGGATAGCAAAGATGCACTTTTTTGGGTTCAATGATACTCCAAACTCCATGCATCTCTCAAAGATCTGTCTCAAATGAACCAAGTGCTCATTAGTATTTTTTGAAAAAATAGTTATGTCATCTAGATTAACTAGGACAAACATATACATCAGGCCAGCAAATGCCATCTCCATAGCTTTCTAGAAGGTTGCACCAGCATTAGACAACCCAAAAGTCATCTTCCTATATTCCATGGTACCCCACTTAGTTGTAAAAGTTGTCTTGTATCAGTCTTCTTCTTTTACTAGGATTTGATTGTACCCAGAAAAACTATCTAGTAATGAGAATCTATCAAATCCTGATACAAATTTTAGTATCTTCTCCATGGAAGGCAGTGGGTGGTGATCTTTGAGTGAGGCCCGGTTAAGATCCCTAAAATCTACACATGGTCGGATTTCACCATTCTTCTTTCTGATAGACACCAAGTTAGAAACCTAGGAAGTATGCTTGATAGGGAATATAATGTTACCCTTAATCATTTTTCTTAGTTCTACCTTCATTAATACCTCCAACTTGGGGTTGATGGGTCTTTGCTTTTGTCTTACAGGTTTAGCATTGGGTTCAAGCTCAATAGTGTGTTGAGCTAAATGAGGGTCAAACCCTTTCAATTCATAGTACTCCCATGCAAACACATCATCAAATTCCTAGCATAATGAGACAAAATCTTGTTGCTTAGGTTGAGTACATACCTTTCCAAGTTTTAGGAACTTATCCTAGAGTATCTCAATGGGTTGATAGTGTTCCTCCTTCACAATAATGCTTTCCTGATCTCCTCTAAGCTAGTCATCAGAGTTAAAGATAGACTCAAGGGTGACTAACCCCCTGGGTAACTTGTTAGTTTTCAATTTCAACATCTGATCATTGTATTGATGGGCATACTTACCCTGATTTGCATTAGATAATTCAACTTCTTCCATCAAAAATTTTAAGATTTGTTCATCACTTTCAAAAAATTTCCAACTTTCCTAATTGTCTAGAACTTAAGGAATCACAAGGATCTTCACATACTACTATGTTCTAGTGTTTTTGACCTCTTTAGGAATGTCATATTCATCCCCCATAGTAGCTAGCTTGTCTTCTTTCTTGTTCTAATTTATGGGAATAGAGATTAGGTTAAAAGCATCAAAACCTTCAATTAGATCCCAAACTCTGTGCATGTACATCTTGAGCACATCATTTTTTGTGAGGTTGGTATTATGAATATGATTAACTATTAGCTCACTATCACTAAAGACTTGTAAACACTTGATGCCCTTATTCCTGGCCCCACTCCAAACCATGGACTAAAGCCTCATATTTTGTTGTGTTGTTAGTGCAGCTAAAGAAAAAGTGTATAGTAGAATAATACCTTTATTTTTTTGGTGAAACTAGAATAGCCCCTCCTTCAACTCCAATCTTGCTTCTGGCACCATCAAAGAACAACTTCCATAAATCATTTAGTTGTTGTTCTGGATTATTATCCTCTTTCTTCATCAAATTTTGGATTACAACATTCTTCTCATGGATGATATACATTCCTATGCCATACACTTCCATGTTCCTAAAAGGATTATCTTCTAGGTTTTCTTCTGCCCACTCATCCAAGGCAATGTCTAAGATATTTTCAATAGGATTTTATGGTTCTAAGATAACAAGTTGTTGTTCATGGAATGTTAGGTTAGCATTGATGGGAGTAGGAGTATAGGGCTCCACATGATCTTTTGCAAAGGTTTTTTATTTGATTTTGAACCTTGTACTATACATGGTTTTGAAATATAGGTGAGACCAATCTAATGAAAGATACCCACAAAACTTGGTTGTAAATTCTCTGCTAAGGAAAATGGAAAAGTAAGGTGGTAGGTCAATGACATAGACATCCTAAGGGATGGAGAAATTAGGACACTTGTGAAATATGAGACTTAGGTTCTTTATTACTCTGATTGTATTAATTGATGATCCATCTAATTGGACAACAGGCCTATCTAGAGGCTCATAAGATAACCCTAAGGTGTCAACCAACTGCTTAGGTATGACTGAGCTTCTTTCTCCTGAGTCAATCATACAGTTATGCACTAAGAACTTTCCAATGATAAGAGTGACATAAAAGGGAGGGGGACTGACTTGTGGAGTCTGGTGGTTAGTCATAAACTACGAGCTTGCTACCACATTTTGCTAATATTTCTGGGATACATCAGCCATCAAAACCTTGGGTTGTTCTAAAACATCTCTATCAGTCAATGAGATTTTATACAAAGCATCAAACATTAATTCTTTTTTCCCAGGAATGGCTAAGGTATCTAGCATGGGTACACTTATAGAAGTTTTCTTCATTTTTTCTACAATATTAAAGGAACCCAAGCTCACCTTTGACTATCCTTTCCCATTAGCAACCTCTAGTTGTGCTGGTGTAGGTTGTGTCACTATCTTCATAGGCTCCTTGGCTGGTATAGATTGTCCCTAAGGAAAAATTTGAACATCCTTGGGCTATAAAACCATAACTAGGGCTTGATGACTTGTATAAGTTGATTTCTCTGCATCCATGGCCCTCCTCTTAGACCTTGTATTAGCTAAAACTAGGAAATAATTTTGGTTACCACTGAGGGGAAAGTTAACCCATAGAACTCCTCGCTCTCCCAATTCATATGAGCCATGTCGGGCATATTGTGTTCATTTGTGCCAGCTAGCTGATTAGGCTGCACCTAAGGTTCCTCTAGCACCTCCTGGTAAGTCATAATGTTGTTCTATACTACAAGGGCTTGGCCAAATCCATTGGGACAAACTCCTTGAATGTGTTGTTGGTTGCCCATTTCATAATCATGTGCCATATTATTCTATGGTACTGGAACAAGATCCGTAGAGGTACTAGGAATGTTAGGATTGTGGGGTTGGTTGGCTCTTTGATTATAATTCATTTCTTGTCCTTGCTGACCTAACTAGTAAGGGGGTCTATTTTTCTAGTTTTGGGCTTGGTATGGAGCTTGGTAAGGTTGTTGGTAAGCCTAGAACTATTGTCTTTTGAGACTAAAAATCTCATTGGTAAAGTTTTACAAGGTCTTTTTAATTTCTTTCGGTTCTTGGGACTAGTCAATAGTTGGGCTAGTAGTCTGCTAGGAAGGAGCTGGGGTAGGGGGAATAGATGCCAAGGCTGGAATTTCTTCTAGAAGAGGTTGCAACTTTGGGAAGATGGGCATTAAATTCCTTGGGGCCATTTTTCCAGCTTGAATGATACTATTCTCAACTCTTATGTAAATATCAAAGGTTGTTGGTAAGTTGTTTCCCCCCATAGATTGGATCATCACATAAATGTCATTGTTAAGTGCCCTCAAATAATATAGGAAAGTATGTTGGTTTGAAGGCCTAACTATTTTTGGGATCCTATTCCATGTCCTTTGGAACCTGAAATTAAAATCCATCATGTGTTCATGGGGTGACCTCTTTATGGTAGTCAAATGTTCTACCAAGGAAAGATGGTAAGATTTATCCTCAAACTTAGCAGTCAAGGCAACACCTAGTTCATCCCAAGTTTCTATAGAGTTGACTGCTAAACCCCTAAACCATTGCAAGGTTTTTCCCTTAAGCGGTGTTGCTAACAACCTAACAGCCACATCATCATGGGTTATGTGATAAAGACCACAGAGGGATGAAATATCTCTTATGTGTTCAATGGATGAGGTTTGATCCTCTCCTATAAAAATGGGCAAGCTTCTAACAGATCCTATGGGTAAGTCATTATGTTGCTACAAATTCAGAGGGCTACCCTGGTTAAAATCCATAAAAGGTTGGTTTCTGGCCATAGTTGGATTTGAGAGAACTTCTATTGTTGGGGATACTTGAGCTATTAGGGGTGGTGGTGGGATGAACTTGTAGAGATATAACTAGAACCAGTAGGTTGAGATGCCCTAGGATGGGATTGAGTGTCCTTGGCTACCCTACTCTTCTTTTAGGTGGGGTTAGCTCTATATATTTAAAAGGATTCCTACTCTACTTGGTTGGTATCGTGTTCATATACTAGCAAGACTAATCTACATAAAACAAAGATTGGAGCTGCCAATTATAATATCTCACAATTCATAATAAGGAAATAGCTACTACTCATACCAAATAGCAACTCATATGTAACTTTTCTTGGAATACTAGCTCAAAAGAGTTTGTCCCACCGGGCGCGACAAAAATTGTTGTCACTTAGCATTGCACCTGCAAATGGCTAAGTGTGAAATGTAGAAATCTTGTGAAATATGGGACTACTTTTAGCTTATGGGTCAGCTATAATGAAAGTATCCCTCTGGGTTAACGGTCAGCTTTCCTTGAATCACCTTGAAACTAAACTGAACTTAGAAGGGAAAAGGGAAGGGAAATGCATTAACTTGAAAACTAAAATGAAACTAGGGTGATTCACAAAATTTGAAAGATCTATAGATTGAAAACACACTAATAATGTGACTTAAAGCATAACTTAGAACTTCATAACTTTATCCTCTTTATAATGTTTCCTTGGGAGTAATAAGGCGTTGATTTTAGATAGGAAGGGAAAAGAGTTCCACAACCCAAAATACTTGTAAATGCACACTGATTAGGAATTTAGGAAACAAAATTTGCTTATGAGCATTCGAATGAGAAATATATCGAATAAAGGATCAATTTTAATCACAATAACCTTGACACAAGACTCATCAAATAACTCAGAAATCAACAGGGAAAAGAAAGACAACTACTATGCATTCAATCAAAAGGAGCCAAGACACAATCCACTTCTCCAAGAGCTAAAAATATACATATCTCATAGTGAGATAGGATGCAAGAACTGCCTGTATCACAAAATGTGAGAGGTATAAATAGATGAGGGCGTAGGAAACTGCATCTCCAAGAAATCTGGAATCCATGACTGCCTCCACAAAATTTAGGACTAAATAGGACCAAAATCTACATTTAGGTCCATGGGATATATTGTCCAATAATTAGGTGACTTAACCTCCCCTAAAGGTGGTGAAATTGGGAGATTTTCATAATTTATGCCTTAGAAAACTTTCTCTTTCTAAATCAAATCTCACCTAATTCCCCTAATCATACCTTGGAAGGTAATATTTGAACGAGATGATTTATAAAACATCACTCGGCAAATATTTTATAATAAGAAATATGCATGATTTTACATTAAAATATCTCATTTAAATAATGACCCCCAATTAAAAGGATTCGATAGGAATCATTATTCAAATACCAAAACCTAGGTATCTAGGGGTCATGTTTACATTTTTAATCTTGCCTATTAGAATAACTTTCATTAAAATATTTTCAATTTCCTTTAATGAAAACTCCTATTTTCCTTCTTAATTCCCCCTTTCTTTTAGGCAAGACTTAAAAAAAACTCTAAATATATGCTTATAGCATACACCCCCTTATGTTTATAAAATAAACATTCCAAAAAAAACTCCCCACTTTTAATATGTTTTAAAACATACCAAATCGGTCCCTTGCCTTTTTAAACTACTCCTCCTTGCAAAAAGCTCGATCCTTATGGGGGAATTCTAATGGAAGGAGAGTTGTCCTTTGGGGAAACTTTCCATTTGTTTTGGCTTTTTCTTGGATTAGCATTCGAAGATGGTATAAGGCAAAAGGTAAGTTCATTTCGTCATTTCATTTTTAATTTTATGTTTTCAACTTGTCTTGTGGTTGCTTCTTCTTCATTCATTCCATGATTTGGAAGCATTATTTTTGTCCTTTTCTTCCATAGCATGAGCATGACTAATCTTGCTGCTATTGTTTATCATTGAGGGCATCATATAGCTACTCTTTTGATGATTGTTTTGCTTATGAAGAAGCAAATTTTGAACATGCAGATTTTGTTGTGCTCTTTTCTTTGAGAGATACACATGCAAATGTACCATATTTTCTGCTTTAATCCTTGAAAATATAGATTTTTGAGATGTGCATACAAAATTTGTCTTTGATTTTGTTGAGATCCATATGCAAATGTTGTTTTGATTAATATATATGCAGATTTTTCTATTGCTCCATTTTCTTTGTCCTATAGCAATGATTTGTTTTTCTTTATCATGGAATCAATGAAGATGATCATCTCACTCTTCTCATTGTGATGTTGGTCTCTGGATAGTTCCCTATTTTATTTTGTATGTATTTATAGATCATTTCTTTGAAAGAGGAAAAAAGCTTACTATTATGCACTTGTGATCATACCTTCTCTGCTCATGATCCATCTACATGATTGTCTTGGATGCTTGATCTTAATGTAGAATCATATTGTATTAGCTTTATCACATTTTTCTCTATCATATGCTTGCATCTAGATCATTCATGCATGAGTTATAGTCTATGATACATGCCTTCTTTCTCTCCTAAATGTTCTATGAGTAATGTTGCTCCATTGATTGCCCCTTTTCTGGATCAGTGCTTCTCCTTAAGGCTGTGGGGAAAATTAGAAACTATGTGGAAATGGAGCTTTTGATAACCCTCACAGCTTCAATGTGTAGTACTATGAGGGCTTGGCACCTGAGCATGAGTTTTCTTGTCTTATAATTTGGGTTTTCTAAGAGGTTTTAGAGGGCCTCTTGGCTTTGCCCACTTTTCAGAGCAACACCATTTATTGTACCTTTGGGGAATACAACATCTTCATAAGTTTTTTTCTTAGAAAATAGTTATCCTTTGAGGGTGGATTTGTGATGGATTCCCTCAAAGGCCTCCTTAGTCTGAGCAAGGGTAAACAACAATACCACAGCTTCTTTTGTACCTGCACATAGAACAAACAAGTTAAGAAAAACATGGTACCTCTCCTTCATGCATCATTTGAGTTTACACCTTTGAGAATGGTTTACTTTGATAGCTTTTGGCCATACATGTACATGCATAACTGTAGATATAGATAGTTCATTGGATATGAGTTATTTCTTAGATCTTCTAGATCCAACACATCTTCATCATCCAGGCTCTAGACCAAGTCAGGATTTGGAGTGGGCTCAACATTCTTCTTTCAATCAGGCAATGACTTGTAACCCATTATCCATTTGTATTTAATTATGTAGGGTATATGTAGCCATAGATTGTTGAAGGCTATGCTCATGACCTATGTGAGCTCTTATGATTTTCCTTGCTTTCTTTTTTGCACATGCTTTCCATTCATGCTTGAATCATAGATATGATCAGTATAAGTATGCCATTTTATTTCATTAGATAGCTTCTTTTCCTTTCTTTCCTTTTCAATTTAGCTCAAGAAATGAACTCAAATATAATCCAAGTCATTAATAATTACAAACTAGGGTAACTTAGCAAGCTTACCTAGTAAATAGGCTAACAAAAACAACCAATTGAATGAACATAAAAAGTGGTAACAATCACGTTCACCATGCAAGTAGGGTCAACAAGAACACCACAAGAATGAAGGCCATTAATCTTTGCGACAATATAAAGAGGACCATTGGGTGCTTTAATTGTCTGACTAGTGTCAAAGGTAATGCAAAGATCAGGTTCAAGTTTAGTTTTAGGTTCAATTTGATCAATGAGGTTGACAATGTTATTGGCTTCATTACATTTATCATGATAGTCAAAAACATGAGTGGAAGAAGAAGACAAAGGTTTGGTAGACTCAATGGTATTGGTTGAATGATATGGAAAAGGATTGGTATAAATTTGCAAATTTTGGTTGGAAGGTTCTACGAATTAGTTTCCTTGATCATTGAAACCTTCAAAAGATATACAATTAGAATCAATAAGGTCTTGAATAAAATATTTCAAATGGAAACACTTTTCAGTATCATGGCCAAGTTGAAAATGGTATTGATAGAAAGCTTTGTGATCAAAATGTTTAGGAAATGGTTTGGATGCATTAATAATATTAATAGGAGGAAGAGTTAACACTTTCTCATTAATAAACTTCAACATCACATTATGCAAAGATTCAGAAAGATGAGTAAAATTATTAGCATTTCTAAAAACATATGACAAAGGAGCCAAACCCTTGGATGTATGTTTTTGTCACTTGTTCATCAACATTGTTGGATGAATTATTGATTTTAATGAATTTATCTAGGTTTTGAAACTTTATAAAATTGTTGGATGTGGCATCAATCTTATCAACCGAAGCCACTGGAGTAGTTCTCTCAAACTAGCTCACTTGACATTGATAATTATGAAGCACCGCACATAGTTGAATAAAAGAAACCAAAGCCACTAGAGTAGTTCTCTCAAACTAGCTCACTTGACATTGATAATTATGAAGCACTGCACATAGTTGAATAAAAGAAGAGAATTTAGAAAGTAGAATCTTATCTCTAATGTCTTTTTATAAAGTAGAAATAAAAATTCATTGTACATTGATATCAGGAACATGATAAGAAATTTGATCTCACAAATACTTAAATCTACCAATGAAATCAGTCACTTTTTCTCTAACACCTTGTTTACAATGTATTAAACCAGTCAAAGAAATCTTAGGACCAATGTTATTTTTAAATTATTGAATGAAGGCATTATAAATTTTTTGGAAGGAATTGATAGAAAAAGGAGGCAAAGAACAATACAATTGCAAGTCTTTGTCTCTAAAGGTTCTAATAAATAGTTTATCCATGAACTTATGGTCATGAGAGAAATACAATATTTGAAATGTTTTGACATAAGTCAAAGGATCAACCTTGCCATTATAAGTTTCAAGATGATGAATCTCCATGTATTTTAGGATAAAAACACTGACGAAATGCAAAGACAAAGGACTAGAAATGTCACAAGTGGGAATATTGAAATTGGATTGAGATTGAAGCAATTTGTTGTTACAAAGAAGACATAGTTTGAGCCAAGATATTAATAGTAGAATCAGTATAAAGGATGGTATGATGAGATATATTTGAGATATTTGGAGCATTGTGATAAATGGAAGGAACAATTGAATATTAAAAGGGCATGTGACTATTGTAAGTGGACATTGATGTAGGTAAAGAAATACATGACACACTTGAAGGGATAGAAGAAGAAACAGGATTAGGGATGATAACATGTGTAGGAGTGGGATTTTTAATTGAATTTGTTATGATAGGTGGAGAATAAGTGGAGACACTAGGATTTGAAGTAGAAATAGACATAGAGGTCTCAAAAATAGTAGTAGGTGGAATGAAACCTAGCTCTTGAGAATATTCTCTAATAGAATTAACATATGATAAAATATGCTACATAAGATGTTAACACCATGTTCATCATTATGAATTAACTTCCTTAAGCCCTCTATAATAGTTTTGAACGTGGGATTATACTTTTCTTGTCCTGACCATTGTTCAAATTTCTCAAAGTCATTGGAAAAAATTTGGACTTGTATAGGATGGACTCTTAAAGCCTCATCTTCATAATAAGAAGAAGGGGAAGAGTTATTATCCATGAGAGGATTGATTTCACTAATATGCATGTTGGCCTCATCAAGATTCCTAGGAAAGAGAGAAGGCTCGGGATCAAAGGAACTCATAAGTCAATGGCTTCTCCTAACTAGAATGCTATAAGTAGGACTCAAAGTGATAATACTCATGCACAAGGGAATGAGAGAAAAGATATAGATTTAATGCAATTTTAATATTTCAAAGAGATATGAAATCCAACAAAGAAAGTATTTTATAAAAAGGAATCTTAACTAGAAAATTCAAAGATGTAATGTAAAGCATACACAAGTATATCTAGACACTAAATCAGATTTATAAATAAATAAACATATAGATCAAGGTGCATACAATGTAAATTAAGAACATAAAATGGAATCTAACACCATAATCAGAATGGAAATGTAATGATTCAAGCTCACCAAATGTACAATGAGAAATGGGGAGAGAAATACAGCATAGAACATACTAAGTGAATTACTTCCCCATTTCATTGATTTTATATTAGGAAGGAAGAGTGTCCCCAATAGGCTCAAAAGGTGACTCAAGAAAATAATTGGGAATAAGGCTATATCCTTCCTTATGTAATGAAATGAATGAAATGGGATTGATTAAGAGATTAAATAGATCAAATAGAAAAGTCACAAAAAACTCAAATCAAAATATACTAATATGAACTAATTTTGAGCTAAAACTAATGGAAACAAAAATCAGAAGATAGAATACAGAATACACCTACTCTAGAAATTTTAGCTAAAAATGGTAGGGACAAGGTGAAACTTGATGTGTACCCAGGGACATGTTAGCTTTGGAAACATGTTCCTGACACTTTCAGATGAAATTTTCATAGAACCTATAATTGTTCCTATACTGCCCAAAAAAGATTTGAAAGCTCTCTAACATGTTCCTACACACAAAAAATAGGTAAAAGGTTGGGAAAAGGGGTTTTCCTTGGTCAAACCTTTGTTTAGGAATTAACCTTGAAATAGAAATTGCACAACAAAAATAATGTAAAAAGGTAAATTGTTGATTTACCTTGCATAAAACCCTCATAAACGGATGTAATAATCATTCAAATCTATGAGGATTATCAAATATGTTTGGAATCCAAAGAGTTGACCTTGGGATGAGATGTAGAATCAAGGATTACTTAAAAAATGCATAGATCTAGGATTTCCACTCCTATATCAAGAATGTAGATATGCTTGATAACCACATGTGAAGGAGATAGATAATGATGGATGAATCTTCTTTCTTGATTGATAATTCCTCTCCTTGGCCATCTTGGGAGAAAAATTTGCATCAATTAAAGAACATTTCCTTTGATTTGATGGATCTTGAAGAAAGGGAGACTTCGAGATCTTGAATTGGATGCTTTCCTTCAAATCTTGAATCCAAATCCTTAATTTCTCAACTTGGTTTCTTAATGGATAGATTGAACTTGATCATGATATGCGAAATAAGGGGAGAGGAAGTCATTGTATACTTCACTCCCTCCATTTAGGATTCAAGTTTGATCTAGGATGACCATAATTGATATTCTCAAAAGAAGACCCTAATATTTAGTTTCGAGCAAAAATTAGTCCCAAAACCCTAGGGATAGGTTATCATTGGTGATGTGTCCCAGGTAAATAGGGCTCACATTTCATAGGGATGTTGGGGATAGTTAATAGGTGCAGGAAAAGAGGAGACAGTTCATAGGGATCAAGCCTAACATGAACTTGGACTTCTAAATCACCAAAATGGGGCCTAATAGGTCCTAAAGCATCCAATTATGGATGCTAATTTTTTAGGAATATATAGTTCTATCTCAAAATCACAAGCAAAAACAATATATAGTAAGAATCTAATAAAAGTTATCTTAGCAACAAGAGAGAATATTTTACTAAAATCAAATCCCTCTCTCTATGAGTAGCCATTGGCCACCATTCTAGTCATGTGTTGCACTAATCAACCATCTTCACTAAACTTATTCTTAAATACCTACTTGCATCTAATGGACTTTCTTCCTTTGGGAAAACTTAAAATATCCTAGATATCACAACTATCCAAAGTTGGCTTCTCCTCTTGCATGGATTACTTCCAAGACTCACTTTCCTCATAAGAGATTGTCTCCGTGTAAGATCTAGGTTCATAATGAGTACAAAGTAAAGAAAATTTACAAAAAAAATATGGCAGCATGTGCTTTTGAACTAGATTCTATTGTCTTTTTGACCTTCTCATAGGTGGATTAAAAGTTTCTTCCTCATTTTCCTCATCATTATGATCAAATTCTTCTATCAAAATTGAATCTTATGTGTTTTCACTTGAACTATTTTCTCTTCTCAAACTTCTTATCCACCCCTCTATTCTTCCACATGTGCATCATATTTATTATTTTTAAAATGTACTATCTTTAAATACTCCTTTGGTTATTATTTTCCTTATTCAACTCTATATTCCCTAAAAACCACATCTCTAGAAAAGATCATTTTTTGGGTTAGAGGATTCCAAAGATTATAACCTTTTATATTATAAACATATCTTGAAAAGATACATTTATGAGCTTTTGGATCCAATTTAGAATTCTTCTCTTGAGACACATGAACGAAAGCCTCATAATCAAAGACCCTTAAATTTGAAACTAGAGGCTTTTTTCCAGAAAAATTTCATAAGGTGTTTTATCAACAAAATTTTTACAAGGAGATATATTAATTAAATAAAAAGTATTATGAACAACTTCTACCCAAAAATATTTATCTATCTTAGTACTACTTAACATGCTTCTATCTTTTTCCATTAATGCATGGTTCATTCTTCCTACTACCCCATTTTTTGGGGGAGTGAAAGGGGTTGTCTTTTTCCTGACAATTCATGCATGTTTAAAACTCGTCAAATTCCTTAGAGAAACATTCACCCCCATTGTTAGATCTCAATACTTTCATCTTATAATACTAAGATATATTCAAAGAGTCAACATCCACTAGACTACATATATCCAAATGAATGATCTCTGAAACTCTCCTGGATTTCTTAAATCCTTTAAGAAATCAAGATCTATTTTGTTTACCAAACACATAGTGCTAACAAAAAATACTCTTTCCAACTGAATTATTAGAAAACCCCTCAGCTAGTTTCTTATTTAAAATGGTCATAAGATATTTTTCACCAATGTGACCCAATCTATGGTTCCACAATATACAAGATTTTTTAGTCCCTCACAAAAAGCACTCTTTCTACTAGAATAGTCATAAATCTTATCAACTAGTTTCTTATTTATAATGGTCTTAAGACCTTTTTCACTATTGTAACCCAATATATCATGCCACAACATATATTCATTTTCAATCCTAGTTACAAAATCTAAATTGCAAAGAGTACAAGCATGTAGCTTAAACAATGTCCCTGTTTGAGATCCTTTAACAATTACCAAACTTCCCCTTACTGACTTCCAACTAGACTTATCAAATGTCACATGCATTCTAAAATCATTTAGCTCATAAATAGAAAGTAAACTTCTTATAACATTTGTAATATGTAAAACATTGATATTGGAAGCAATCCTCCCATCACTCAAACATAACTTACCTTTCCTTTTCCAACAATCTTCTAGGGTGATATTAAAATAAAAATTATCCTCCATGATATCCTTTATACTTAGAAAAAACTTCTTGTGAGGATTCATATGGTAGAAAGAACCTAAATCAACAAGCCAATCATCATTACTAACAAAGTTAGCTAAAATAATTAAACCATCAAAATCATTTTTATCTAGCGACTTATCTATGGAATATTCAATACTCTTCTTCTTTTTTCTACACTCCTTTGCATTCCCTCTTTTACCACAATCCCAACACTTTACTATTTTTAGGGGTCTTAGAACATCCTTTTGACTTATCCTTCCTTTTGTACACTTTAGGTCCTTTCTCCTTAGACCTTCCTCAAACATGAAAGACATCTCAGGAGCCAACATTCATGGTCTTTTTCCTCATCTCTTCCAAAATAAGTAAAGGAACCACACTATCCATATTAGGCTTTGTACCACCACTACACATGGAAGCAACTAAATTTTCCCAAGAGTCAGGAAAAGAGAAAAATAGTAAGATACATTTATCTTGATCTTCTATCTTAACATATATTGAATCAAGATGAGTCTTTATCAAATTAAATGCATTCAAATGTTCAACAATAGAATCACCCTCTTTTATTTTTAGAGAATACAACTATTTTTTTAAATACAACTTATTAGATAAACTTGTGGTTTGGTATATTTCATCTATTTTCCTCCATAGCTTGTAGGTTGTGCCCTTTTGTAGATATGTTTAGGAGGATAGATTATATGAGACACAAGTAAAAATTTCTCATTATTTCTTGTCATTTTTATTTCATTCTTCATCTGAAAACTGAGAGTTGGTTTCTTTTCTTCATAAACATACAACCATTGATCTCTTTCTTCAGGGTGATCTTAAACTTTAAACTTCCACATCTTGTAACTAGTGTCATTTAACCTCTCAATATATTGATGAGGGGTGAAGGTCATAGTATAAAAAAATTATCAAATATACAAAAAAACTTCAACACTTATAGAGAAAGGTGCCCCTTCCTTAATAGAACAGTTAGCTCTAATACCAAATATTATACAACAAAGTGAAGAAAAATTGTAATATGAACTTTAAATTGGATATTATGTCAAATTTAAAACTAAGATTAACCTTAATCAAAGTGATTGTATACGTTTAAAAAATGGCTCTCTCGAGTTGTCTGAAACCTGTGGGTGCAAAAACTAGGGTTTTGTTTCCCTTGACAAAAAATAGGGCAATAATTTCATGATTTTCTCTCTATGGTCACCCATCACTACCATGAGATTTGAACAAGGGTTCTGGCTTAGTGATGAATGAGGGACTTCTTTAAAGAAAGAGAAAAAATATTTTTGATTTTAGCAAGGTGGGTCTTCTCATCATGCTCCTAATCAAAAATATTTGATGGAGGGGGCGAAGTCTCAGAGAGAATTATGGGATCCTATGATAAAGGAGCCACTAAGCACAGACAATGTGAAGTTGTAAAGGCCACATGGCCCTGGTGGCTATGGAATCCAAAAAATATAGGGAGAGAGAAAAGTAGTTGTGAAGGGTTCAGAGCCCCATTCTCTACAATCGGGCCAAAAAATGAATGGGTCTCACAAATATTTGGCACCTTCTTCTAGGGTTTATGTGCTTCTCATTCGAAGGTTATTTTCAATGGATTTGAATGCAAAAAATGAAGAAGAGGTCACACACAATCTCTTATTTTTTGTTGAGTTAGGGTTAATAGGTCAATTCATGGGTCTATGACCTATCTTATGTGATCTACACACTTGGATCTCTGAGAACCAGGAGGCCATAATTGTTGGGTGTGTCCAAATC
The DNA here is from genome assembly GCA_027943335.1 of Chamaecyparis obtusa. Classification (NCBI taxonomy): domain Eukaryota; kingdom Viridiplantae; phylum Streptophyta; class Pinopsida; order Cupressales; family Cupressaceae; genus Chamaecyparis; species Chamaecyparis obtusa. The sequence goes on from BSBK01010920.1 coordinate 136,029, forward strand.
TACCTAGTAGCTAGGGGGTATTTGTTGGACTAACCACCAATGTCCCCCTTCAATATTCTTGACATGGTTCAATAGTATCCTATGTCTTCTATAAGTCTATTTTTTATGGCATACATTAATAGGTCAATCTTTTGGTGCAATAGAAACCACTAGTTATAACAAGTGGTATCAGACCTTGGTCATAGGTTTGAATCCCCTCGGGTGATGTTGAGGGGGGGATTGTTGGACTAACTACAAACATCCCCCCCCTTCAATATTCATGACATGGTTTAATAGCCTCATGTGTCTTCTATAAGTATAGTGGTTTTTTAGACATTAACAGGTCAATCTTTTGGTGCATCGACAATCGCTAGTTGTAACAATATTTTATTGTTGTTTTTTATAACATTCATGACAGGAACAAGATTTTGTGTGAACATTTTTTGTGTTGGGAGGATAATTTCACCCTCTTTCTTAAGCCTTAGTATCCATAATTATACCCAAATACTAAAATTTTAATAGATTCCCATTGTAGGTAAGGCTTCTATATTTCTCTCTTCACTTATGGTTTGATTCATGTCTTGAGGCGGTTGGGAATTTACTGGAAATTATTTTATCATTGATGAGGGATCCTCTAACCTTTTACACTCCATCTTTTCTCATATTTTAGTAGATTTGAATATCAATGAAGGGATTCTTATAGAAATCATGATCAAAACATCAAAAGGATCTTTGATGCAATTATTGGACTACGAAGGGGTTCCCTTCAGGTGCAGAAGATGCTTCTAGATAGGGCACATGGCTACAAAATGCAAGAAAGAGAGAAAACAAAGGGAAGATTCTTGGTGGAAAGAGGTATACCAATATCACTATATAGTTGAAAAGAAATCAAAAAGTGGTGGGAAACAAAAGAGATTTTCCCAGGTTGTAGTGAAGGAGCGAGTGCAGAAGTATATCAAATCTATTTCACAAGATATGAAACATATAATGCATATTTTTAATCCCATTGGGGATGAGATGGATAGGAAAATGTATCATAGAAGTGGTATCGTTACACCAGAAGGAAGAGATAAGAGAAAAATGTTGGGTTTTCATGAGAAAGTGGTGACTTCGTTGGAGGATAGAAATGATCATTGTGAGGTTTCAGGCCTAGAGGATTTGGTGAGTTTACCCAAAAAAAAACTTTGAACTAGTAGAGTGAAGCTGAAAGAATAGAAGATGGATGGAAGATAGTGGAAAAGGAGATGAAATTTAAAAAAGAACCTTTTAACATGATGGTTTATTCACATACCAAGGGTAGGGACATTTAGTCATATTTGTACAGTTGTTAAATTTTTTTGTTATTGTTTTTATCTTGATATATGTTTTTGGAACTCCCTCTTTTGGGTCACTTCAGGATGGTAGTACCCCTAATTGTTAGTACCCTTGGTCTGGGCCAAGCGTTCCTTGGTTAACTTTTAATAATAATAAAATAATACATTGCTGATAAAAAAAAGTGATTGTAGACTTAAAACAAGAACAAGGAAACCATTTCACATGAAACACAAGATTTATGTGGAGAAACCCCTTTAAGAAAAAATCCACCTTAGAAAGAGAGAAAATTATATTAGTAATCCAATGAAGAATACAATAACAATACACTTCCCTATATACATTTGTAGAATCCAACAACATTTCATTATCCTAGAAACTTGATAAGACTGAATTAATAACTATATTAGCTTAAGGCACCACTATATAGGATTTTGTGAGGATGAATACCACTATGGTATCCCCAAAAAATAGGATACAAAATCACCTATAAAAACTCACATATATTTCCTTTGAATGAGTCAAATCCACTAAAAATAGAAACTTACAGATGCTCTTACAACTACCATAATACATCTCTCATGCATGTGCACCTGTAGAAGGATTCTCTCATATACCTTCATAAGTATTGTCATAGAATCTCATGGAATTTTTCATAACCATCATAGATTCTCTTACAGCCCATAAAAAGTTTTCAAACATCCCAAAGTAGAAGATTCCAAGAGGGGACACCTAGCTAATTTGTCCTTTTCCTAGAGGACAAACTGTAAAAGTGACTTTTCCTTTCCATGGTCTCTTTCACTACCATTGGTTAAATGATTCAACCACTTATAGGTAAATTAAAAAATACAATATCAAAAAAATAAATTAGAGGATTTACAAGGTTGATGGAACCTAAATCCTAACTCTCTCAACAAGGAAGAACCTATATACATTATACCATTCATAACACTATGATACTAAAATAACCATAAGAATTAGCATAACAAAAATATTCATCATATTTCACATACACTCACACACACATATCATGTTCAAGTAAAAGAATGGCCCAAGGTATAGTCTTCAAACATATAAAGTCTAATTAAAGTTAAGTCAGACCAGCTAAAACAACACCATTTGTAGATTTCATCAACTCTAATCATAGAAGAGCCAATGGAGTGAAGAGACTCAAGAACATCCTCCAAGTAAAATCTATAAAGAGGAGAATCACCAACTCAAGAATGTCATCTACACTCATAAAATAAGAATGAAAAACCAAGTCAAAAACATCTGAAAAGAATCCATCCTACAACCAAAAATCTAAAAACAAAATATATCCTACTCTATTGAAGTCATGGAATCCATGTCAACTATCAACTCTGATAAAGTGGGTCATAGGAAAATCGTGACAAGATTCAAAAACCTATTAAGAGGAACCAAATTAATCCCCAAACTAGAAGATGGAGATAGAGGAAAATTCAGATCATTTTTAAAATGGGAGTAAGAAAAGGTATACATATTATACCTATGATCAACCCTACCCACTACAACAAGCTCTCCAATCTTCCAATCAATGAAAATTGAATCAGATGTGAACTCAACTATGTTGCATGTCTATGTAATATGATAAGATAAAATAAAATTATTTGTAATTGCAAGAATGAAAGAACATTATATATCAACCATGTACCCAACTCGATATCTCCAAAAGTAGCAACATGAAAATTTTGACTAGATGTAATCAAAAGCATATTATAATATGGTTCTCTAAGAGATCCTTGAATCATGTGATCTAATGAGCTAACAATATGTTATAAAGAACATGAATCACTAATATAATTAATGTCCCTATTTGTAGAAGTCATAATACATGCATGGCCCTTTCTCAAATTGGTGTGTGAAGTGTCCTCATGATTGGTAAAAGAATAAGGTGAACTAGATGAAGCAATGGAAATGTGATGCTTCTTGAGAAGTTGTTTCAATTAAACAATTTCCTTCTTATAAAAAACTTGTTCAGTATTCCCAATCTGTTTACAAAAGGTATGCTTAGGTTTCTCCATCTTAGAATGAGCCTCTTCAGAAGAGGTGGTGGAAGTCTCACTAGATTCTATTTTAGACTTGTTATTTTTCACTGGATTTCCCTTAGTTGGTATCGCTCTCAATGTATGAAACTTAGGATTGGCATCATTTTGACAAATTTTGGATTGTTCCTTAGTAAACCTATCACAAATTTCTCAAATGAATCCATGATAAATGAAGCACATAACCCATCCATATTTGAGTCAAATAAAGTAGAAAAATATAAAATGACACTATTCAAACTAGAAAAAATCAAGAATCTTTACTTCTTATCAATTATCTTTCCCACAACCTACTAATATAGATCTCAAAGACTTTAACTTAACCAAATACTAGTGGGAAATGAATCAATTGAAATAGATCTTTGATTTTTCCTCTATTTATAAATCTTTTTATATGACAAGAAATAAACCAAAGAGATCCATACATTTATCCCACATCTATCTAGGTGTAGAGAACTCCTCAATGTTGAAGAATAAGGAATCTAAAATATATGTTACAATCAGTCCCATTGCTTAATCACATTTGTTCCTATGTGCAAATTTCTCATACTCCTTGGTGAAGGTAGGTTGCTCCTCATTCAAGGTAGACCATAATCCTCTAGACCAAATAAATATTTGTATATTCACTTTATAATTACAATAATTATAAAGAGAAAGGACCTCAAATATTGAATTATCCATTAGAAATATAATACACAAATTAAGAAAAAGAGTAAAATATCTAATACAAACTGATATAAAACCTCCAAGATATGATGTAGAATTGAAAATGAAGCCCACCAACAATTAGAAGCTATCCAATATATAGTGTGTCAAAGTAATCAACTAGATTCCTCAAATTTGAAGAAATCAATATATAATACTTGGGGATGAATCTAGAAAAATTACATAGACAAAATAATAGAGCTCCTCAATACCTTTCCAACATTGCAAGAATCGTGAAAATTTGAAGCTGGTGGAAAAAAATTATGAGCTCAAGAGTCTAAAAGGGACTTTCCACTTCAAGATGTAGTAAATATTGTCAAAAAAAATAAGACTAATAAATAAACTTCACCATTGTGAAGCTGGAAAAATAATCTTTCTAATAATATCTTGTTTTAAAAATTTTGCCTACTAGATCAAAAGTTATCTTAGTATTAAATGAAGGAATAAACGAGGCCAAGTAAAAGACTCAAGGGACCACAAATACCCCTAGCACAAGCTCATGGTCATTGATATGATTGTAGGAGCTTATAAACAAAAATGTATAAGCTCTAAGGCTTAAGCATTGGAGGTTTGTTGGGTGCTCAAGCAAGCATTGCTAAGGTGAATTAAGTCAGGCAAAGCAAATAGGGTGGTAGTGAGCCTAATCATGCCACCACTTCATAACCCTAATAAATAGTCTAGTCAATAGTGAGGATGTAGTAATGTAGATCTCAATGACTAACTCAAATGGATCCACATCTAGTGAACAAAGATCCAATGACAATGAAAAAGGGATTAATGAGATGGGAGGGGTTGAAAATGAGATAACTTTGGCACATAAACTAATGAAAATTGCAATATTATGTTGACCTTTACAAAAAAAAGGTGCACAGACCAATAAAAATACATGTTGACCCCACAAAAAAATCTGGCTCCAACAAATGAGGATTAATTCAACTACCAAAATTTGTAATTAGACCCCTAGAATTAAATAAAGTTGTAACATAAGAAATTAGGTTCACAAGTTCAAATTGGGAAACTAAGTGCTTCTTGGGCCTATTTCCTATATTGCATTGGAAGGGAGATTACTCACTAGGATCAAGATGGCTTAAGCACTAACTAGGTATAATGATCATTTGTTGTAACTGAGGGTTGATTGTACCAATGTGATTGAGAAATTCAAGATCCAAGGTTAGAAAGGAGGGAAAGATGTTTTTGTATAATTACAAGATGATTGATAATTAAGAGACCAATTCTACTATCAAAAATGGAACCTAGAAATTATAATTGAACTAAAAATTCAATTTGGAGCTAAATTGGAGGGATTTAGGCATATGGGACGACTATATCCTTGGAGTAACTCATCCAAGTTGGTTATGTCGCTGCACTTTTGATCATTTTTATTGTAGAATATAGTTGGGAACTTGTACTTTCTAGATAAGGTCCTAAAATTAGTGCCACATGTTCTCGCACACAGAACAAGAGATATTTTTTTGTGTAGAGATGGGTTTTCCTTAATCAAACCCTAGTTTGGATTCAACCTTGAAATTAAAATGAGAAATACTTAAGTTAGAAGTGTGCTAGTACAAATAAAAGGCTAGATCTGAAATATAAAGTATCTTATACCTTGATGGCACAATGATTATTTGAATTTGATCACAAATATTTATGAAATAACTTGACTCCACACAAGAACCTAAAATTAAATCATGAAAGACATTCCTTGCGCAATTATTTTTGTAGTTTTCCACAATACTTGATAAGGAAAAGGAGAATGGCTTGGATTCTTGAAGACTTGAATGCTTGAATGCTTGTGACTGGATACTTGTACTATGATATTCTTCATTAATTGTGGTCTCCTCTACTCAACCTTCAATGAGAGAGAAGATTTCTACAATGGAGAATATTTCCTTTGAAAATGCCTTGGAATGCTTGAAAGATTCCTTAGGATGCTTAAGATGAAAAAGGACTCAAACTTGCACATGAGGATAGAATGTGATGATAAAATAAGGAGAGATAGGTTTCTTCTATACCTCTCACAAACATTTTAGAGCTCAAAAATCAAAGAAATCCAACATGAGTTTGAATTTCCTACTCAACCATTAACACCAACTCCCATTTTAAATTTCAAAGAAAACATCGAGTACATAGTCATCTAGGATGACTTAGTCTCAAGACATAGTTTTATGGGATGATTATGTCCTACCAAAAAACCTCAATATTTAGACTAGGGATCCTAATTATAGAGAGGATACTAAAATGACAAGCATAATCAATGTTGGAGTACCAAAAATTAGTGTGTGAGCCCATACATGCTAAAATGAGGCCAAGATAAATGAGGAATTACATAGAAATGTGATTTTAGGATGGTACATTTATCCCCCACTTTAACACGAGTATGAGTCCACCCCATGCTCATGGTAAAGTATAAGAAAGAGAGAGAGAGAGAAATATGATTATGGAAAAAATTGAAAAGATATAAGACATCACTAAGTTTAAGGGCACAAGCCTCCAAATGAAGGACCTCAACTTGTAGAACTACATGTAAGGTCATAAAAAATAAAGATAAAATACTAAAACTTACTAAGGTTCCAAATCAACTATTTGAAGAGACCTTCGTAAGAAAAATGTCTTAACCACTAGTATCACACTTGGAATGCTATTGAAAAAGCAAAAGTGGTCACATAGAAAAAGTGAGAGCACACATCAAAGATGAGACAAGAATCCATGATCCTACCAAATAGAAAAGGGTGGTGTGCTTATGGGATCATGGATGAGAGAGAAATAAAACCATGAATGGCATAGGCTAGAAAATTGTGTTATATTAGGTGATCCATGAAAGAGAGGAGGAAGAGTAGAAAATGGTCTTGAAAATTGTGTTATTCTAGTTCCACTCATCCCAAGAGAGTGTTTATTAGAAAGAGAGTTGATGGTCCAGCAAGCTACTCAATTCATCTCAAGGATTAACTAATAAAAGAATTGTATACAAGGAAAGATGATAAAAAGGAATACCCCAAGGAAAGTACTATCTCCATAGGAATCCTGTCAAAAATAGTGCTAAAAGGATAGTCTGTGGAAAGCATTATATCTATGGAAATACACTATATAGTGCACAAGAGCATAAAAGGAACACACGGGGGTGCAAAAGGATTAAGGAGTTTGTCATATAATACACAAGGAGGCCACATAAATTCTCCCATACTTAAGATGGAAATATAAAGCTATGATGTAATCTCAACGAAAAAAAAAAGAACAAGGATATCCACCTTCAACGCCAAGGAGATATCCTCTAAGAAACACTCAATCCAAGCCAAAGATTTGTCACAAGTCCTATGAGGCAAGGAGGAGATGAAGAGATATCGTGCAAAATGGTAATCCTTTTTAGGGATGAAAAAGAGAAGATTTTTAACAAAAAAACAACATTGATCAAAAGAGGGAAAGGAGAACCAATAATTCATACCTTCCCCATTGCAACATAAAGGGATCCTTGATGAAGGATAACACACTTTGAGCCTCCAAGTAAGGGATTTTTTTATCATGCACATGTAATTGTAAACAAGTATGACATTTTGATCAAGGATACACACCTCTTGCAAAAAATATAATCCCTAATCAAAAAATTTAATTCCATGTAAGAAAGGATGTCACATAATAAGAAAATACCACTTATCCTAGGAAAAGTGGATCCTTATAAAATATTGAAACACTACCCTTTCTCCCCAAATCTATAGAAAATGATAAGAAAGGCTATTATGTTTCTTAATAAGTATGATTTCACATGAAATTGTATCACCATGAAAGATAATGAGCCCCCAAGGGAAAGGCTAACAATGTCACATGTCATGGAGCAACATAATAGGAACCTAAATATTATTTATAATTATCATAATTGAAATACCACTTATTTTTTAATGTTACATAAATGACATCATAATCAATAATCATAATCATATTCAACATGATTCTATTATGGTCTTGTCTACTTGTCATTCATTAAGAGAGAGAAACTTGATACAATGGAGGAGATTGTCTTTTAAAATGCCTTAGAATGCTTGAAATCTTCCTTAGGATGCTTGGGACTCCAAAGGGCTTGAACTTGAGCTTTAGGTTAGAATGTAATGATCAAATCAAGTGAGGTGGGTTTCTTATACACCCCTAAAACATTTTGGAGCTTAAAACTTGAAGAAAGTTGATGGGAGTTTGAATTTTATGTTCAACCTTTAATACCAACTCCCAATTTAAATTTTAAAGTGAACATTGGGGACATAATCATTTGGGACGACTATGTCCTACCAAAAAGCTTCAAATTTTTTACCAAGGGTCCTAATTGCAGAGGGGATGTTAGAGTGACAAGTGGTATAGTGGATGGAGTACCAATAATTAATGTTGGGAGCCCATGATGCATGATAAAATGGGGCCAAACTAATCATTCAAGTTCAAGTTTATATAATTTCAATAAATAAAATGCTATTTTTACCCTAATTTGCTCCCAATTTCCATGCACTTATCCATATCTGGACAATTCTAACATTTATACCCATGTAGAAAGGAATAATTTAAGAGAATGTTGGTAGCTTAATTATTGCCCAAATACTTCACCTTATAATTTTAGTCCATTCATTAAATTCCTTTAGTAACCACAATCTCATTATATCAAGAAGAGCCTTGTTTAAATGTTTCAAAATCTTGACTCTCGAGCTTTCCTTAGCCTTTCAAAATATAGGATTTGTCTCATGAAACAAAAGGATTTTTTTCTCTTCAACATCCATTTAAAAAAATCTCCTTTAACGCCATTGTAGTCTATTTGCAACTTTGTTAGTGATTTAGAAAATATATAGGAAGAAGATAGGGAGTATTAAATAGTACTCTTCAAAATTTATAGGTTATATTCTTAGTTGAGCACAAACTTTCTACCTTATCATCTTCTTATGGAATTTGTGCAAAAGATAATTCCATAAACTATTTAACATGTTACCTTTGTAAGATTATAAATTTTGACTCAAACTCATTGACCCATGTTTCATGAATAGTAGTTCACAAGAGCTCATCTCTCATGAAAATGAATGGAACACTTAACACGCATTACATCTAGGTGATGCTCATAAAGGAGAAGAATCAATCCTTCTCAAGAGGTCATCCATCCCATTACTACTATGTGCTTAACTATGGAGTTTCCTCCAAGTTTCCTCCAAAGTTAATCTCACTTAGCTTATTACCCCATTTTACCTTTGCTAAGGAAAGGCTAACATAAATAGAGAAAATATCCTTCATAGAACAACCAAAACATGTTTTTTTTTCTCTATTTAGAGACATAATGTAAAATAAAAGAACACTCTTCTCCATGTTATCATTTGCATAAAAATGTTTGTATATTTATCCAATAGCTATCTAACATTCTTAATTTTTCTCATTTAATATTTATCAAATACAATTGTATCATCCACAAATTGTTGATGAGAGATGAGTGTGTTGATAGAAGATGAAGGTTCAAATCCTTTAAGCCTACCATTATTTTTTGTAGATACAAATCTATTTCGTCAAACTTTAGCCATGACAATAAAGAGCAAAGAGATATAAATATCCCTACCTCAACCCTCTTTCACTAGCAAAGTGTTGTTTCAAAACCAAAACATTAGAAAGGATAATAAGATATTAAACATAAATAGAAATTTATAGATAAAAAAACACCTTTAGTTTTTATACAATAAAAATAAGTAGGATTGTAGAGAAAAATAATTTCTAGAAAGTATTCAGATTTAGCAAGAGACGCAATGCGTCAAAGTTCCTACCAAATGAAAGTAGAAATGAAAATTGAAATAAAAAATAAGAGGAGATATGAAGATAGAATTAAAAGAGATAGAATGATATGTAATTATATCGAGAGAGATAGCAAGTGTTATAGCTACAAGTAAAGTATTAAAATTTATGTCATTTTAAGAAACATTTCAATAACTAATACAGTTATTGAATTAAATTCATTTGTATCATTAAAAATCTAAATTAAAATATATAATTTAAAAAATAATTATATTTATAAAAATTTATTATATATTTTAAAATGATTAATTTTATATGTTACAAAATAATTATTATTAAAATTTAAAAATATAAGATAAATATCTTAGACATATGAGTATTTATAATTAAGTTGTTTTTTAAATTAGGTTTTATAAGATTTGTAGCATGAAGATTTCACATAATCAGTCATCAAAATTTTAGAAAACAAACATAATGAAAAATGAACAAATATTATTAATAAGTACTATTAAAAATAAATTACACATATAATTTATCATTAATTTCTTATATTTATTATTGTATTAATATAATCTTTAAGACAATTAATAATAGATTAAAAAAAATTAAAAAGAAAATTAAAATTTATTATTTAATTTTAAATTTAGATTACTTTAAAATTTCATTAACTTCAAAAAATAATTCTTATATTTTATTTAATGACTAAATTAAAAATAATTTAATATTTTATCTTTGTCAAATAAAACTGTTAATTTATCTTATACTAATATAAATTGTAATATATAAAATTATATATAAGTAAAATTCAATAAGAAATATACAAACCCGTGGTTTATAATGTTGCACACTACGAAATTTTTTTTAAAAAAGATAAAAAGTTTTTATATTAGAAGTGGACCCTAATTCCAAAGCTTGCCCACCAAAAAATATAAATAGTCAAATTAATAAAGGAAACAAATAGACTTAAAAAAAGAATAAACATTTTTTTAAAAATTATGTTTAGAAAGGAAAAAAGATTCTAGCAAAAAAAACTTTAAACAATAAAACAGAGATTTGGTTTTATGGAAGAAAAATGGGAACGGATCTTTGGTGCAGAATTAACTTTACACGTGACCTTAAACGCTCTGAAATGGATTGTTGCAAATGGGCACGGGCTGCACGGTATATTTTTATTATTTATAATATTATCTATGACAGCTATGTTGTAATAGATAAGGTTATCATTAATGCATGACAGCTATGTTGTAAAAATATTTGTATTTTCTTTTGAGGAAAATTAAATTTTATCTCTACAAAAATTAGTATTATCCAATAGAATTAATGAAAAATGAGATTTATAAAATCATGCAAAATGAAAAAAAGTTATGGACATTTGAAGTTGCATTTACTTTTTTAAATGATGTGATCTGATTGGTCAATTTAATTGAAAAGTGAATTGAATGAATGCAATAGTATCCTACCTTTGGCAGGAACTAATGAAGTAATAAATGACGGAAGACAATTAAAGGTTTCTTAAATACAAAGACTTTTGATTGATAGGTGACTAAAAAAATGAGAGGCCTCAAAGTGGAAGTTGTACTTTATCAATGTTGAGATATTAATATTGTTGATTTGGCTAAATATGTTGTAATCAATTATTAGTCAATGCCTTATAAGCGAGGACTTATGTTTTCACCTCACTAAATCTAATTAATACATTTCTTGAAAATAGCGTTAGCGAAGGGAAAAAAAGTTGTATACTATGGTTTCTAGAGAGATTATTTTTAGATGGAATTTCCCTAACTTTCAATTTTTTCTGAGTGGTAGTTCACGTTCTTTATTATTTTTTCTTTCACAAATTTGAAAGAAATTAATTCTATCCAATCAAAAATCGGGCGATGTAAAAAATTTAACCGTTTACCAAAGTTATTGTAGATCACAGTAGGTCTTAATATGCGGGAGTGGAATTTGGCTGTCACCCTTACCTATCTTATCATTTTTTGTGAGGGTTTGTTCATTTCAATGCCTTTCATCTTACCAATTAAGAAATATACTTAAATATTATTATTTAACCAATAATACATATTATTATTATAAAAAAAAAAAATTAATAAAATAATGCAAATAATTTAACTTGTTTCTTTGTCTTTGAAGACATTTTTAAAAACATTCTAAATAATTTTGTATTTTTATCATTAATATTTCAAAATAGTATATAATTATATTATAAAGTTAAATATTTTATATTACTTATATTATTTTTTATGATTTATTAATAATCTAAAGTGTCATATATGTGATTTTTATGAGTTTTATAAAAAATAAACTTTGTCAATCCATATGATCCAATGAATTTTCAAGGTGTTATATATGGTCCAAAAGTGTAAAAATAACCATTTAGATTATCAAATTCTACGCCTAGTATCTATGTTTTGACATGAAATTTTAAAAACAATTCACCTAGGTTTTCTTTGCTGCTACATTTTGCATACATGCATACTAGGGTTTTGTCACTCACATTTATCTCAAACAATAAGTATGCTCCAAATTCTATTGAACACCATGACCATGTCTATTTCCTCTTCTTCATATCCATAGTTGGGTAATACTTCCTTTAATGTACCCCAATGTTGATATACTTGTTTGTCAACCATCTCTCCAATCAACACAAAGTGGTGAACGCCACTATAAAATGGTACAAGACTTGGCACCCTTGAAATCAAAGGTTGTTTTAATCATTAGATCTAGTAGTGCCACTCACAACCTTAAAAATTTGACTATTGATGCTCAAATCCCTCCTCCCCGGGCTCAAGCATTTGACAATTGGATAACATAATCTTTAGTCAATGCTAGGTAAACATGCACTTCACATCTACTTATATGAACTATAATGGTCTTGTAATTAACCAAGCATTTTTTTTCTTAATCAATTCTTTGGTATGTTTCATATTCTCATTAAAAAAATTCTAGATTTTGTAAGACTTTCGATTTAGGTTATGAAGATATATTTTTTGCTTAAGTATCAAATTACATGGTTTAGTTGTCTCTAAATCTATTACCACATTTTTTATGAAGAAATTTCTAATAATGAAGGCAAATAAAACTTTAATTTATCATTAAGGATGCTAAGATCAATCATAGGCATTGTTAGTATTCATGCAAGCAATATACCACTTATCTAACAAACGATAAGCTATTGCAAATAAAGTTCATGTTTGAACTTGTAGCCCATTTAGAAGCCCCTTCAACAATTAACAAGGGTATTATGTTGTGTTATCATCTATTTATCATTCCTTATTAATGTTAAGAAGCACATAGAAACCCTTAATAACTTATTTAAAGATAAGTAGGAGATATCTTCCAGAGCAAGTCAAATTATGATATTGCTATCAAGATTCAACTATGTAGTTTTTTAGTCAAACTCATTGACCCATGTAATGAGTTTGACTCCAAAACTACACAATTGAATCCTTATAGAAATGTCACAAATTATTTATATCCTATTGTACTATCCTAAAAAGTTAGCACTCATAATTGGATGCTCTATTAGGCCCTATTTTGGTGATTTTGAGAACAAATGTTCATTATGTTTGATCTTGGCAACTTGATTCCTCTTTTCTTTCTTCTTCTCTACCATCCTAACACCCAGTTCAAATTTTGGACCAAAATCCCAAGTATAGGTCAAAAAATCTAACTTATTCCCATGCATAGGTCAAAAAATTCAACCTATACCATTGGAGTTGGGCCCAAATCTGGCCTAGATCCCTATGTCGAGTTGTTAATGGTAGAAAAGATTTGGTGGTTGGCCTGGATCAATTTTGAATCCTGAAATGGTGGATGAGGTATAAACACCCTATCTCTTCTCATTTTGTAACCAAGAACTATACTCAAACATTTGCAATCAATTTTTCAAGAGCAATTGAGAAATTGGATTCAAGATTTGAAGGGAAGCATCTAAGATCTAGTTTCTCAAATTCATTCAAGTTCATTCCAAGCTGATCTTCTCTATTGAAGCAAGTTTATCTCCCATGATGGCCAATTAGAGGAATTCTCAATCAAGCAAGAAGATCATTCCATCCATGTGCATTCATCACTCCTTCACTACAAGTGATTATCAAGAATATCTACATTGAAGATTTAGGAGTGGCGTTCATAGATCCATACATTTATGAGGCCATCCTTGATTCCTATTCTACAAATAAAGGTAAACTCCTTGATTCCAAGAACATTCAAGCATCTTCATGAGTATGAACACTTCCTACATCCTTCCATGAGGGTTTATGCAAGGTGAATCTAACATTTACCTTTTTACATATTCTCCTTTATGCAATTTCAATTCAATTTCAAGGTTGATTCCTAAAGGGGGGTTTGACCAAGGCAAACTCCTTTTACCCAAATGTTTCCCTATTTTTTGTGTGTAAGAACATGCTACAAAGCTATCAAAAACAATTTGGTCATGAGATCGAGAATAGTCAGAGCAATCCTGAAAGTTTCAAGTAGAAAACCAAGGTAGAGGTCAAAATTTTTGACCCATACTTGGGTACACGTCGACACAGCCAACCTATACCCTTAGAAACATGCTCAAATTTGGTAGGGGAGCAAGTTATAGTATCAAGATCTTAGAAAATTCATTACAGGTACTTTCAACATTTCGTTTGTTAGTTATATAGATCTGAAGTTGCTTATTTCCTATTTCATTTCTACATGCATCTAAATCTTTCCTAATTCACATTTCTATCTTTATTACCATTTTCCATTTCAACATTACCAATTTAGCAAAGGAAATCATTTTTCCCATTTAGCGCTTGAGTCCTGTCTTGAGCCTATTAGGGGCATCTTCCTTTCGAATGTACAATCTTGAAAGGGGAGGTGGTCTACTCTAATTGCATTGCTTCTATTTTCAGGTAGTGTCCACCTGTAAATCAAATTATTAAATACTGCATATTCTAAATATTTTCATCAAGCCAACAAAGGAAGAGTTCCCGCTTCTTCTCAAGCTACTTAGCACTAGCAAAAAAAATTTATTTACACGCATTGACATGAACCCTGTCAAATTCACTATTGTTATATTGTAAGTTATTTGCATTATTGTAATCAATTATGGTTGGTAGAATAAAGATTTCATTTGAGTTTATTTCATATCACTTTGTCATTTTTAGGCATGATGGAAATAAATCACTATGAAGTGAAACCACCTAGCGAAAATGGCCCACCCATACCCAGATTATTTTTTCCATTGAATGTTACCCTAGGAGAATCTATTGATTGGGCTAAAGCTGAACCAATCCATACTAGTCAGAGTCACTAAAATATCATGTTCATCATATGATTTTACATCTCTGCATTAATGAATTCAAATCGATGTCATCATATGCCAAGTAGCAATATTTATCCTATGTCCTATTCAATCCTCTTTTTTAGCCATTTTCATGTTCAATTTCTCTTGAAAGAACCCATGTGTAGGCATATATAATGACATTATTATTTATTGTTATATTTTTCATGTTGTAGTAAATTCCTTGTTTGTTGTCATGCTAAGCCTGAAACACAAAATTATGATTTTATGTCTTTAATATTTTGTTCTTGACATGGCATGTTGATTTTAACATATTGTATATTTCACTCATATAACCTAAAATTTAGAAGACATAGATGGTCATATCACTTGTAATCCATAACAAGAATCTATGACTTAAAAGAGAATATTTTTGTCACTTGGAAGTCTACTTGCAAGCCCAAATATCTCTCCACATGCACCCTATTCTCCTCAAATGTATGATCCTTATTTAGGTTGTATGATGGAAGATGTCATAGATGTTTGTTTATATATGCTATTATGCCTCCACATTTTGTATATGTGTCTAGAGGGACAACTTCAGATGCTCTTAGGGTTTTTTTCTACAATGCAATCCCTCCAGGTGCCCTTGGGACTTGTTTATACAATGCAACTAGCAAAGTTCATTGTCATTTCTTTTTTGCACTGTATTATTTGGTGCATATGAAGAAAGTATCCATGGTATGCTAGAATAATTCTTAAGAAATCATGGCTTCTCATGTTTGTTTGATTAATCCAGCATACTCATTTGCTTCTTTTATTGGATTTAGCATCTTATCTTTAGAACTCCTTAGTCTTACTCCATCAGTTGTCGTGTTACCACAATCTCCCATGCATACTCAGATTCTTCCACAAAAAAGTATTTAGTATATAATTATCTCTTTTCTTGTTAGGTTTGAAAAAATGTTGTGCTCATAATTGCCAACTAATTTATCTCCTAAAATAAGTTAAATGGATTGGTTATCTAACTTTAGAAGGAATGTCCAAATTTTGGTGAAAGCAACCAAGTCCAAAACAATACCACTTCCAAGTTAGAGTTCTGGCTTGAATTGGCAATTGCTTTTCTGGTTTTGGTCAGAATGAGTTTTTTGAGACTCGTTTAAAGCATAATACTATATCAGGCCAATTAGCAAGGTTTTTTCAATCTATCAATGATCTGATGTTGATGGAGAGCATTATTATGTGCAGCATCCCATATAAAAGCTACACGTGTAGCCATGTAATTGAGTGTTACAAGTTGTGTAACCAATTTAATACTAAAACTACAAAACTTTGTACTTTGTTTCTTGTTGCTCTAGAGTTGGTAGTTACTAATTTAACATTTTTGGCATTAGGCACTGACTAAAGCTGTAACATAGCTTTTGTTAGAATTGGATTTTTTTTTTGATATTAAGTCATAGCTAAATACTTTACCACAAACCTACTTTATATCCACACGATCTCATCTTGGATAGTGTGATCCTATCCATCCTACTACAATATTTTCGTCTACTATTCCAAACAACCAAAACTTGTCCATCATATCTTCTTTTGCAACACAATGATGCTAAAAGCAACCTTGAAAAGGATATTGTAATGGGTTTAAGTATGATACTTCCTAAAGCTTTAGTTAGTTGCACAAGATTGACATATCCTATCTTTCAATATCAATATAAATCTTGAATCTTTGTTAAAGCTCATAGTATGATTCGATGTGAGTTTTATTCTTCCTTGTGATATTTGAGTGAATAAGAACTTTGTCTCACTTTAAAATTGTGTACTACACTCAAATAATGCTCCTACCCAAGACATTATTTTTTCCATGTTGCAATCTTGTGGCAGGATGTTTTGATTGGCAAAATATATACATGTACATCTATGCAAGCACCAATCCTAACATATTTTTGCATAAAACGTGTGTGCACAATCTTTTAGTCCCTTCACACAACTTCAAGAATGCTCATTCCTCTCGATTCCATACACATTGGAGTATGTACACCTGGCCACACCAGAACATAAAATAAAATGATCTCAGTGCCCGCTTCACATTTTCCAACCCATACAATAGACCGGTACGTCAGGTTTTCCCGTAACTAGCGCTTTTATCGTTTCCCTAGATAAAATGTGTTACTTAATATAGGCCATGGGACCATGATGGAATAGATTTGTCATTTCTTTATAAAATGCTACCTAATAGTGATGCAAAACTAAACAAATAAATAAATTTCAAACACATCAATTATGTTATTATGTGGTCCAGCAAAGATGTGGTTGGTAGACTGATTGACAAGTAAGTAATTTTCATCAATTTCATGTAAATTTGATTTATTATTTAGGATCATAAAGGGTGTGTGCTAAGTTTAAAAATCAATGTAATCAAATTTCAACAATTTATTAGAGTAACAATGTAAGTTTCTAGTTTGATTGTGTTAGAGTTTTTAGCATCAACATTTCGGATCATATTCTGTGATCCATCATCAAGATGAAAGAGATTGCCAAAGATGAATCATGGAGTGTGATCTGAAACATTGATGCTAAAAACTCTAACACAATCAAACAAGAAGCTTACATTGTTAAGTTTATAAATGATATAAAATTTTATTTAAATTTTGAGTTATCATTTATGAACACAAAAGTTGAAGTTAGTTCATTCGTCTATCTTTAAATTATCTTCACATACTTTAAGTTCATTAACTAATTATTAAAAATTATAATTTTTCAAAAATGATGTTTTTACTTATTAAATAATTAAACATGTTATTTAGACTCCATAAAAAGATATTTATAATTGATGGTTGTTATTGTTTGCTAGGAGAATCTATTTAATATGTATCTCAAACTTACTTAAAAAATTCACTTGCAAATATTTGTAGTTCATTACTAATATTATATGAAAATTGCATAAACTAAATGGAAAAATAAATCCTTTTATATGTACCTCATTAGATTGTATAGATAGTTCAATCATTGATTTAATAATGGATGTTGAAAAGTCACAATCATTATTAATATATGAATACTAATAATAATTTGTATGTATTTGAAATAGTTTTGAATCAAATGTTAATATCCTTAAGGCACTTTCTATATTAACAAAGCTTTTGAAATGTGTGATGTATTATGAATTATCTTCATTTCATAATTACAATCATTGTAGATTAATGTAAGTACAATACAATTATTTTTAAGAAATATTAAATACTAAACAATTTTATAACTAGGACTTGTATGTGGAGGAGATGTAAGGGATGCATTGATAGTTTAATATTTTATAAGTTTGTAATTGATGGTTGTATATTAAAAATTATTTGTATAAAAAGAATTTGATTAGTTTTTTTTAATTCTATATAAGAATTTTATTTATAACTGAAAACAATAATCGTTGTGTCAAAAATTAACACTGCATGTGACGGAAGAATTTGATGCAACTAAATTTAGCATTGTGGAATAAAACGAATTTAGAAGTAATTAATGTCTTAAAAGTACTTTTTTTGTCTTTTATATGTGTTTTATCTATAATTTTTTGCATATACTTGTAAATTGTTTTTGATAATTAAGTTAGTCATGTTAAGGTTAGTATAAGGAGAACGAGAATAGGGGGTCCATAGGTTTTAATTTGAAATAATGACATAATTAATTACTTAATTGATCTATGTGTAATGTTTAAGTAGAGTGATTTAAAGTGAGCAAGACTTATTATTTGTGTTTTAAATGTTGTCCAGCATTTTATTTGTGAAATGATACTATCTGTTTTGATTTTTTGGTATCACTAGGTGAATTTGTAGCACAAAATTTGTAATATTAATTTTGAAAGAAAGAGTTCATTTTAGTGAGTACAAAAAGTAATGTAGATCACTATCACAATTGTAAAGCTAAGGTAAGACA
>BSBK01010920.1:162500-237500 GCA_027943335.1 Chamaecyparis obtusa
TGGAATGCACAACTGATTCCCTCTGAATAGCATATCATCCTGGATGATGAAATCCAACCATTTTATCCTGTCTAGAGTAACAGGTTCTGCACAAGCTTTCCAAGCTTCACCAAAATCAGGATCCTCTAGATATAAATTTTTGAGTTCCTTGAACCCAACCACTTCAATCTGCATTTCTGTCAGCAATAGTTGCCTTCTGTTAAGAGCATCTGCAACCCTATTAGACTTTCCACTCCTGTGTTTCAAAACAAATGTATAACTCTGCAAAAACTCAACCCATTTCAAATGCCTTTGATTCAATTTTCCTTGACTATTCAAATATTGCAAAGCTTGATGATCAGTATACAAAATAAACTCCTTAGGAAGCAGATAATGTCTCCACTTCTTTAATGCCTGAACTATAGCATAAAATTCCTGATCATAAATAGAATATTTCCTCTTGGCATCATTTAACTTCTCACTGAAATAAGCAACAGGTTTACCTTCTTGGCTCATAACAGCTCCTATTGCAGTACCACTAGCATCACAATCTACTTGAAACACCTTATTAAAATCTGGAAGTGCTAAAACGGGTTGTTCTGTAACTTTTTGTTTCAACAACTGAAAACTATTTTCTGCCCCATTAGTCCACTTAAACTCTTTTCTATCCCCTCTCATTGTTTCAGTCAAGGGTCCACAAATACTACTAAAATTTCTGATAAACTTTCTGTAAAAGCTAGCTAGACCATAAAAAGATCTTACCTCAGTAGCACTCCTTGGAGTAGGCCATTCAAGGATAGCCTGTACCTTCTCTGGGTCCATTTTTAGACCTTCTGCTGAAACTACAAATCCCAAATACACTAACTCTTTCTTCACAAAACTGCACTTCTTCAAATTAATCAACAATTTCTCTTCTCTCAACTTCTCAAATACCATACGAATATGCATCATATGCTCATCCAATGTCTTACTAAAGATCAAAATATCATCTAGGTAAACAATGACAAACTTACCCAGAAATTCTTTCAGAACCTCGTTCATGAGCCGCATGAAAGTGCTCGGTGCATTGGTTAGCCCAAAAGGCATGACTAACCACTCATACAGTCCTTCCTTTGTCTTGAAGGCAGTCTTCCATTCATCTCCTTCTCTGATCCGAATCTGATGATATCCACTTTTCAGATCTATCTTTGAGAAATACACAGCTCCACTCAAACAGTCCATAATATCATCCATTCGTGGCAATGAAAACTTGTACTTGATTGTGATCTTGTTTATTGCCCTAGAATCTGTACACATCCTCCATTCTCCATTCTTCTTTGGTGCTAATACTGCTGGTACAACACAGGGACTCAGACTCTCACGGATCAATCCTTTCTGTAACAGTTCATGTACTTGTCTGTTCAACTCCTCACTTTCTGCAGGTGTCATTCTGTGTGCTGCCTTATTCGACAAACTCGCTCTTGGGATCAAGTCCATCTGATGACTGATCTTCCTGACTGGTGGTAATCCATCAAGCACGTTATCAGATATAATATCCTGAAACTCATTCAACAAATCTACAACTTCTACAGGAACATCTTCTACTTCCTCTTTACCAGCTTTTGGAATTAAAGCAAAACATACATGCTCATGTCTCATACCATCTAGAAAATTTCTTCCATCAACAAAAGTTATCCTTGCATTACCACATACCTTTTCTTCAGTCTCCTTCAATGGTTTTAGCTTATGTCGCACTCCATCCTTTGTCAGGGAATAGGTATTCGCACGACCATCATGTACAGCACATCTGTCAAACTACCATGGTCTACCCAACAACATATGACATGCATCCATAGATATGATATCACACAATACCTCATCTTGGTATCCGCCAATCTTGAACTTCACCAGGCATTGTTCATTGACCATGACCTTGTGGTCATCCTGTACCCAGGCAATCCGATATGGATGTGGGTGTTTCTGTCTCTTGAGCTTCAACTTTGTCACCATCTCTTCTGACACCAAATTGTCAGTGCTTCCACTATCAATAATCACATCACAACATTTACCTTCACACTTGCACCTGGTGTGAAACAGGCTCCTCCTTTGCTCAAGTTCATTCTCACCACTCAACAGGACTCTTCTATTAATCAACGTTTCTCCTCTTTCAGCATTTTCAGAATCTGATGATCTGGCATCTTCATCTACATGTGAAACTCTAGCCTGGCCTTCATTTCTCCTGTCTATTCTGCCTTGGCGCTGAGGACATTCAAATGCCCTATGACCTTCTTCTCCATAGTGAAAACATGTTCCACGGAAGCCACCTCTTCCAGATCCCTGTCCTCTTCCCCTTCCTCTCTGATCTCTATTATTCTGATCCTGGAAGCGATTGAAATTATTTCCTCGCTGATTCTGACTACTACTAGCCTCATCCTTCTTTTTTGGATCCTCATTTCGGCCACCATATGACCATCCACCAGATCATCCACCGCGACCTCTTCCATTTTGTCTGCTCTCAAACTTCTTGTTCAACTTTTCCTCTACTTTTAGGGCAAACTGGTATGCCTCTTCAATACTGTTCATTCGAACCAGATTCAGCTCCTCCTGAATGCTTGGCCTTAACCCATTAAGGTATCGGGCAACTTTCTCCTTATCAGCTTTTGCGTGGCCTGTTCTGATGAGAAGTCGATAGAACTCCTTTGTATACTCCTGAACAAATCTTCCTGCTTGCTTCAAACTCTGCATTTTCTTCAGTAGGTCAAGCTCATAATCAACAGGAATGAACTGCCGCTTCAATTTATCCACCATCCGATCCCATCTCGTGATTTTCTCCTTTCCCCTTCTATTTCGCTCCAACTGAATCTCTTGCCACCATATCTTCGCATGACCTTTCAGTCTGGCTTTCGCAAATTTGACCCTATCAGGATCCTCAACATCTTCATACTCAAAATATTCCTCACATTCGTTGATCCAGTCGATCAATTCTTCTGGGTTAAGATTTCCAGAAAATGTAGGAACCTCAATCTTAGGTCTTTTCCCAATCTTAGAAATGGCCCGAAAAAGTCTTTCTTCCTCCTGGTTCACAATTTCGACTTCTCCTTCTTGATATTCTTCTTCGGCTTCATCCTCGCTTTCATCTCTGACATTAAGATTCATTCCTTTGCGAATCTCTTATTGCAATGCTCGCACTTGTCTCTGCAGCTCTCTAACCTCAGGTGTTACAACACCAGCTCTTCCGCCACATTTCCTTCGTGGAGGCATTTTCGCGATGCGTGCTGAAACCCTAGCCACGGTCCTAGTGCAAACTACCTCACGGTCAGCGATCTGTTTACACACTCAAGAACTCCTGCTCTGATACCACCTGATGAAGGGTGCTCCCCTTAATACCACAAACACATAATAGAAATAGAGAAACAACAACAATATGCAAGAACAGAAAATTGGCTTCTTATTATCTCCACAAATGTGGAATTACAAACTTTCAGAATTACAATATGCAAAGCCACATGGGCATTCCCTTACAATATTCTATAGGACAAAGCCTCGAGCTATTACCCAGAACTACTCTGAACTACTTAAGACAATAATACAGCCTTCCTTATATAGGCAATTCCCCACCGCCTGGGAAGGTTCCAAAATTTTAGCCAATAAGGCCGACCAAACTTAGAATTATTTTATTTTACATTTCATTACATCATAGTCGGCTCAAGATAACCTTTGAAACTCGAACAAAAATTTTGAAGAAAATTATTTTCTGCCATTTCAGGTGGCCCAACTTTCGAAGACCATAAGTCATCACCAGTTGACCCGATCGGCTATTATAACCCCATTTCAGAAATGCCACGAAGCGCTCTACAGGCTTGACCTGCGCAAGCGCCCGTCACCCAAATTTTTGACCTCATCCGGGGCCTCTAAAGCCTTCAAAACTGAGTTCAAAGTTTCTGTACCCTGCTGCCAATACCGAAAATCTTCAATATCTTCCAATATACACTTGATCTGGCAATGAAACTTTACTGGCAGACTTATATGACCAAAATGAACCTCCAAGAAAGAAATCAGATCATTCTGAGCACATACGAAAATTACCAAAAATAGTAACTTTTCATAAATAGCAGCTCTGCACAAAATAGCCCTTATTGAATATAAAAAAAAAATAGAAATATTTTTGGGTGATGCAAGATTGCTCTTACACCCAAGATGCTCCTGCATCAATATATATATATATATATATATATATATATATATATATATATATATATATATATATATATATATATATATGACATATCTATATATATATACATGTCATGTATGTGTGTGTGTGTGTGTGTGTGTGTGTTTGTATATACATGTGACATATATATATATATATATGACGTGTATACATGTCATATATATATATGTGTATATATATGTATGTGTACATATATGCACGTACATATGTGCACATGTATATATGCATGTGTGTGTGTACATATGTATAGTACACATTTATTTACATTTAAATGTAATTTATGTAATTGATTTTACTTTGAAATAATGTAGCGAAATGTGCATACTTTAATTTTATTTTCAATTAAATTAGGAAGACATATATATGTAGACTTCATTTGACAGTAAATAAAATCTTTCAGGTATACATATTCTATCTATCAGACATATTATTGCACATCACACATGGCAGATGCATTGATTCCCCCTACGGAACTCTTTGCACGCACTAATAGAGAAATTGAACAGTTGCAAGAATCCATAAATAATATGATTAGCTCTAGTGTCTATAAGAGCACATGTCAATCCATCCTTACTAGCTTGATTAACATTAGGGATGACATTCATGTTACCACTCCCTATGCCCCAAATGTTATAGAGGTCATATCTACTTGAGAGGAAGAGACAAGAGGTTGGCTGTGGTCTTTCTCTTAAGGAGGTACAGGCTTTAGTGCCTAAAGCGACCCTGAAAAGGGAAAATTTCCCATCTTATGTAGATTTACAGTATGTGAAGGGGTATCAAGTTACCAGGTGTCAGGATCTTGCTATATCAGCATTGATATACCCACGATTTCTAGTTGCCCATGGTTGTTATTTGAATAATGACTAAATTCTATTGTACTTTGCACAATAGATTTTTTCTTAGGTTCATTTAGGGAGGGTTGTTAATTACACTGATTTTCCAGCATATCTAGGACATGGGCACAAAAGACTTGCTGATAGAGATGATTTTCATCAAGCTAATCAACAGAGGCCAGTACACAAGGTCATTGTTGGTCAGAGGGCACCTATTATAGCTCCTTCATTGGGTCCTATTGCAGATGATGTTATTCCTAGCACCCAGCTTTGAGTTGTGATTGATAGTGTGGGGGACATTGCATAAGCTTCTGCATCCATATCTAGTGATTAGGTTGATCAGTACCTGATGTCTCGATGACACTCCAGATCATCAGGTGGAGCACCCTCTAGCAGGACCACACATGACATGTATAGTGCAATAGACATCCCTTCACTTTCTAGCCTAGAGAGACTTACAAGAGAGATGACACATGTCACATTGACTAGTTTGGTTGAGGATCTATTGGATGCATATGCATTTATAGAAACAGAGCATGATATCCCCATATCAGATGTTAGATCTCGTGTGGGTACTATCAGATACGCTCATCCATGTCCTTCTCACTTATACTGTGGCCATAGTGGCAGTGCTTCTGAGGATCCACCTACTGACCACTCTATTGCTACACAGGGAGAGGCACAATGTACAGACCCTTCAGTCAGTGCAGGGCACTAGTTCTCTAAGGTTGGCCTTGACGTTGTTGAGTTCAACATGACCACTACGGGTTATCTAGATTTTCTGACACATGATGATATGACTTCCATGCCATCTCATTTGGTTAGTCCATTGCATTCATTATTAGAGAGGTATGTGCACTCTACTCATGTTGCAGATGTAGAGTTGAGCTTGGACCAGACGCGGCAAAATTTTGATACCTTGGTTGATAGGATCAAGGCTAGGGAATCTGAGTACTATCAGTTTTCACCACCTACACAAGTATAAATCAGATTATATATATTTAATGGTACAATTTAACTTATTTATTTTTAAATTTTCCATCAATTTATGTATATATATATATATATATATATATATATATATATATATATATATATATATATATATATATATATATATATATATATATATATATATATATATATATATATATATATATATATATATATATATATATATATATATATATATGTACATGTATATATATGGATTTTTTTTTCTACCAAGATATGCCTCTTGTTACTCCTTTGAGCACTAATTGTGTACATCGTCAGGACTCGCTCGATGATGACATCAGTAGTGGACAGGTGAGTTTTTAATTTATTGATGTGTGTACATCCTTTATAACATGTTTTCTTGTACAATATTTTATCAAACTTAAGATGTGTACAAAGTTTATATATTAATTTATATATCTCTTTCTATGTAGGGATCTGTACATCCTTCACAGTATGATAGTCACTCTTGGTCTGACCGCTTAGTGAGGAGTCATCATGATGAGTCTTAGGCACTTTCATATTTGATCTAGACATATTTCATATTACATATATATTCACATGTGTTTGATGAACTATATTTCATTTCTAGACTCTATAGTCGATTGATGTGTTTGATGTTATATTTCATTTCTAGACCCTTTTGATAGAATTTTTGACACATGATTGATCCATATGTTTCATATTTATAGTATTTGATCTACACATGATTGATGTTTCCTGTATGTTATATATATACTTTCACTCTAGATACATGTACATGTGTGATGAACTTGTATACATGTTTGATTCTTCATGAGCTCATGTGATTTCAATATAAGTAAATTTAATTTATGTGTTTTTTAATTTATAAATGTAAATTTTCAATACTTTCAACAGATTACATACATATGTTTAATTTAAATTTACATGTGTACATGTTGGATTATATATGAATTTTATGTTTTAATTAGTCATAATTGGTCATAATTGGTCCTAGTAGGTCCTAATTGGTCATAATTGGTCCTAATTGGTCCTAATTGGTCATAATTGGTCCTAGTAGGTCCTAATTGGTCTAATTGGTCTAGAATTAAGTCTAATTAGGTCCTAATTGGTCTAATTGGTCGTAATTGGTCCTATTTGGTCCCAATAGGTCTAATTGGATCCTAATAGGTCCTAATTGGTCTAGAATTGAGTCTAATTAGGTCCTAATTGGTCTAATTGGTCCTAATTAGTCCTAATAGGTCTAATTGGGTCTAATTGGGTCCTAATAGGTCCTAATTGGTCTAGAATTGAGTCTAATTAGGTCCTAATTGGTCTAATTAAGTCAAATTAGGTCTTAATTGGTCCAATTAAGTCTAATTAGGTATAAATACATCCTAATTCATCCTAATAGGTCCTAATAGGTCTAGAATTAAGTCTAATTAGGTCCTAATTGGTCTAATTGAGCCTAATTAGGTCCTAATTGGTCCTAATTGATCTAGAATTAAGTCTAATTAGGTCCTAATTGGTCTAATTAGTCTAGAATTAAGTCTAATAAGGTCCTAATTGGTCTAATTGGTCCTAATTGGTGGTAATTGGTCCTAGTTGGTCCTAATAGGTCTAATTGGGTCCTAATAGGTCCTAATAGGTCTAGAATTGAGTCTAATTAGGTCCTAATTGGTCTAATTGGTTTGAATTGGTCCTAATAGGTCTAATTGGGTCTAATTGGGTCCTAATTGGTCTAGAATTGAGTCTAATTAGGTCCTAATTGAGTCTAATTAAGTCAAATTAGGTCTTAATTGGTCTAATTAAGTCTAATTAGGTATATAAATAGGTCCTAATTGATCATAATTGGTCCTAACAGGTCCTAATTGGTCATAATTGGTCCTAAAAGGTCCTAATTGGTCTAGAATTAAGTCTAATTAGGTCCTAATTGGTCTAATTGAGTCTAATTAGGTCCTAATTGGTCTAGAATTAAGTCTAATTAGGTCCTAATTGGTCTAATTAGTCTAGAATTAAGTCTATTAAGGTCCTAATTGGTCTAATTGGTCCTAATTGGTACTAATTAGTCCTAATTAGTCCTAATAGGTCTAATTTGGTCCTAATAGGTCCTAATTGTTCTACAATTGAGTCTAATTAGGTCATAATTGGTCTAATTGGTCCTAATTGGTCCTAATAGGTCTAATTGGGTCTAATTGGGTCCTAATAGGTCCTAATTGGTCTAGAATTGAGTCTAATTAGGTCCTAATTGAGTCTAATTAAGTCTTAATTGGTCTAATTAAGTTTAATTAGGTATATAAATAGGTCCTAATTGGTCCTAATAGGTCCTAATAGGTCTAGAATTAAGTCTAATTAGGTCCTAATTGGTCTAATTGAGTCTAATTAGGTCCTAATTGGTTTAATTGAGTCTAATTAGGTCCTAATTGGTCCTAATTGGTCTAATTGGTCTAGAATTAAGTCTAATTAGGTCCTAATTGGTCTAATTAGTCTAGAATTAAGTCTAATTAGGTCCTAATTGGTCCTAATTGGTCCTAATAGGTCTAATTGGATCTAATTGGGTCATAATAGGTCCTAATTGGTCTAGAATTGAGTCTAATTAGGACCTAATTGGTCTAATTGGTCCTAATTGGTCCTAATAGGTCTAACTGGGTCTAATTGGATCTAATTGGGTCAAAATAGGTCCTAATTGGTCTAGAATTCAGTCTAATTAGGTCCTAATTGGTCTAATTGGTCCAAATAGTTCTAATTGGTCCTAATTGGTCCTAATAGGTCTAATTGGGTCTAATTGGGTCCTAATTGGTCCTAATTGGTCTAGAATTGAGTCTAATTAGGTCCTAATTGGTCTAATTAAGTCAAATTAGGTCTTAATTGGTCTAATTAAGTCAAATTAGGTCTAATTGGTCCTAATAGGTCCTAGTTAGGTATACTTGGTCCTAATAGGTCTAGTTAGGTCTAGTTAGACCTGTAATCAGTCCTAATAGGTCCTAATTGCTAATAATTAGTCTTATTAGGTCTAATTAGCTCTAAAATTAGGTATTACAATATTATATTTACATGATGAACATTAAGACAAGTCCTGACCATCAACTTAAAATATCTAGAGAGAGACAACTTAGACATACCTTGTTTCCTACGATAATATCTTTTTCATGATTCTTTATGTAGTCTTTGTTCAAACTCTTATGAATAATGTCATGTACTCTTTTTTAGCCTTCTCTTTTTATTTCCCATCACAACTTACAAAATTGTTCCATGCCAAAATGTCTTCCTTCTCCTAAATGCGAATTATTTTATAGCTTTCGGATTAATGAAATGAGAAAAATATACATTTATTTATATGTAATCGTTATTAACCCGAAATGACACCAAATAGGCCGAGCTAGGTTTCTATCAAAATTCAAAGTTGACTTTCTATCGAAAGTAAGTTTTTGATTAGGGTAAAAATAGGTTTTGAAGGGGCCCCGAAACCCTGTACAAACAGATTTAGGTAGGAATCTGAAACCCGATCAAGAAGAAACATTGCTAAGGAGTAAACAATTTAATACCAACAACCCAAAGACATAAAGCAACCAATAGAAGAATAAGCAAAAAAGCCCCCAGTTGCCAAGAAAATAGGCCTAAGCCTTACATCATTGAATTATATTGAGTTTTTAAAACTCCCCAAAGAAGACCCAGGGTTTTGACATGGGACCCAGAACCAAAAATACCAACATCAAAGAGCATCATGGCCCTAAAGCCAACCTTAAACCCTAACCAAAAACAACCATCATTCAGAATGGGCCCTTGAAAATTATCAACATCCATTTGAAGGCTCCAAATAGCCACCACTAACAAACACAACCAGAAAAGAACCATCAAGCCCAAAGGATCATCCCCAGCACTAAAGAGAAGCTTCTCCACAGACCATGCCATATCATAACTAAGAGATCTATCCCCCGTTGAATTCCAGCTTTCCATCACATGAATAAGAGAAGGAAGAGAGCTCACTCCACCATCAGCAAACTCCTCCCAACAGCTGTAGACCACCTCAAAAGGCTGAGTTTCCACCCCAACAGGATCTTCCACCTCAAAAGGAAGTAAAGGAGAAGAGAACATAGGCTTAGAGAGACTCCACCACTAGGAAGACATGTGAAAGACACCCACCTCAATAGGGGTATTTCAAAGAGGAAACCAAACAAAGGGGGGACCATCCCTACAAGAGAAATAAACCGAGGTCAGGGGACACACAAAAATAAATTCTCTTTCGAAAAACAAGAGCACCTGACCTGTAAACAAAAAAGAACTCTCCAAACCCTCAGATAAGGGCATGGAAAACACCTTCAAGCCCCAGGAAAACCGCATTCCAAGAAACCCAAAACCACAAACAACACCCCAATCAAGATCCTGCAAGAAAGAACAGGGGTCGGCAAAGATGAGAGAGGCACACCAAAACCCAACACTGAAGCAGCCACACACAGTGCCCCTCCCATCATGCAACAGAAGATCAAAGATCTTCACAAAAAACAAAACCTGGACGATCCTGTCATTGTAGCAGAGGTAGCAAAGGACTCTACCACCATTGATTCCTCCATGATACAGGACCCAACAGTGCCCCCAGTCACCAGCTGCAATAGGACAGTCAGGGATCTCCTCCCCATCTCCATCCTCATTGTCTTCCCCTCCTTCCTCGTCGCTCTCTCCCGCGCCACCAGAAACCCTAACACAGCTGTGGCTGCACTTCCCAGTGTTGTTCGTTGTCTTCCCCTCCTTCCTCGTTGCTCTCTCATGTGCCAACAGAAATCCTAACGCAGTTGTGACTACACTTCGATGCACTTCCCAGCACTGTATTAAAAGTAAGTTAGTGATGGTTTAAAATTGCATTAAACTTGAAAGTACGTTAGTGATCAAAACTCAAAAGTTTTGATTAAAAGTACTTGGTTTAGGCTATGTTTGCAAGCTATAAAGAAATTATGAGAATTTCATGGCTTTGGGCCTCAAGCGCGGTGATCAAATGGAAGAATAAGAAGACTTCCTTTTGCATACAACAAGTACTCTGAACTAGCTTTATAACGATTATATATTCGACTATTTTTTAATTTATTATGTGAATGGTTTTTTACGTTAATCGAATGTAGGTTTTTAATCAAATATAAACCTCTGAGTTTGACGTTCAATGAAAAATAGTAAAAAAGGGAAAAGAAATTGAAAAATAACAGTGCCCTCCGTCTTCGAGTCTACTTTCTATCAATTTTTTTTTGAACTTCAATAAATACACAAGTTATAAGCTATGTAGTTAAAGTATGCCAAAATTATGGTTTAGTCAACTTCAAACGTTAATAAAATATGCAATAATCATGATAATGTCGTCAAACCAATTGCATGCCCTTCGTATGAATGTTACAAAACTAAATTCGAAAGAATCACATTCATATCTATTTTACAAAAAAGTTATTCTCTATGAAAATAATGTTACTATTTGAAAATGACGTTTTCAGCACCATACCAATTTTTGTGGGAGAAAGAAAAAAGTATTCAAATAAATTCAATATATATATATATATATATATATATATATATATATATATATATATATATATATATATATATTTAGAATCTATACAGAAAATCCTAAAAGACTCTAATTTACTTCATCCTCCGATTTTGAACGGTTCAATGGCAATATGCATCCAAATCTGATTTTTTTTTTCAAAATGTATAGTTCAGTGTCCGTTCAGGCAAAAAAGTGTAACCCACTATTGTGGGTTCACCCTTTAGCAAAATGTTTCAAACTGTTCAGAATCCTCATCTAGAATAGTATAGAACTGGGGAAAGACATTGACAATTGTCTTTTGTTTTCTATCTTTCTATTTGCACCCTTTACAAGTGGTCAAAAATAAAAATGATTGAGAAGATTCAATCAATGTTATCATTTCCATCTCAACAGGGTGTTGTATGTAAGAGTACAAATAACTCACTAGTAGTGTATTATCATTTGGATTTTTTTATATTCGATGGAATACTTTTTGCCCAACATTGAGTGTTGCAAAAGAGTGACTACACACAAGTGGTAATTATTTATAGCATATGACATGTCTCTTGTGCACTGATATCATGATCTACAATAATATCAACCATAAATTTGTGATATGTTGCTAGTGCTTGGTCTTTTCCTACTTGTTGTTTACATATTCATGTTAGCATATCAATACAACTCTCTGATTTCATTTCTGCCTTAAATGCATACTTGGCTATATATTTAAGAACAAGCATTTTTGACACAACTAGATGGAAATCTATATTATCTCTCCATATTGAAATCATTTGTGGACTATGTATATTTAACCTATCATCATTACATGTGGGGACATGTTTTCTTTCTAGATTTATCCCAATTTAAGGATAAGCTAGCACACTAAGGCCAAGGAGCTTTGTACTGACACTCTGAAATGTGACCTTGTTTGTATAGACAGGTTGCTTCATTACATTCTGTGTGTCATTGGATGCAATTGAGTACATCTTCATAGTCAACATGTGTATCTCTAGCAAAGATATCAGTTGTCTCCAACAAGCAAGGGTCTTCTTTCAAAGTTCAATGTTGTGTGTTGCTTCTATTAGATGGTTTACAGGGATTCTTAGCACTGACATATTTGTCAAAGAATGACTTTTCTCATTCTACATTAGCATACTTCTCCCAATCAAGTTTGTCCATGTCTGGTGCATTGGGAAGCCAAATAAACCCATGTATATGTCTTGATCCTTGATGTTTCCATTCATATCTAGACAAGTAATTTGTTGCACAAAAGAGATTCTCTAGAACTTCTTTGTGGAAGATTGTGAACCTTTGATGCAAAAATAGGGATGTGGTATGGGGGTTATTAATAATGTTGTTCATGTGCTCTTTGTTTTTTCTTAGGTTACATTACAGGCCATTTGGAAATAGTCATTGTAATTTTGGCCATTTAGTATCTGCAGCACTAAACATGAAGAATAGAGTTGGAGTTCCTATTTGGGTGATCATGTTTGAAAGCTCACCACGACATTTGTTCCAATATGAATGAGTCTCCCTTAAGGAAGATATGAAATGCATCAATTATTCCGAAATTTGAGTGTTGTGCAACTGTTGTATGTTGAGGCGAAGCCTATCAATGGTTATTGATATGTAATCCTCTAAATTTTTCTTGAAAAATACAACAAAAAGTCCCTAGCTTCCATGTCACATCATTAGATTTAGTACAAAATACTGAAACCTTGGATGACTTCCAAATCTGCTATCATGGAATGTCATTAAGTGCAACACATATTCATGCTTCACAACTTGTAATACAATTATGTTTGGGAAAAGTGTGGGAAAAAACATATCTAGAAGACCCTTGGCATTGTATTCATTTATTGGAGAAGGGTTAAGCTCTAGACAATGAATAAGTCTATCATTTTCATTTGTAATTTGCAAGATTTTTTTTTATGATATCCATCTCATGTATTTTATTTGGTAATATAGCTATAAATAATAATGAGTATGTTATTTCATTTTCAAATTGATCCTCACCATGCATAGGCTCAATATCTGGTGATGCCACATTTTCATGCTCAACATTAATAGTGAAGCATGCTTGAAATGTCTACACTTGTATTAGGGATTTGTTATAGAGATTCGACATCTATTTGAACATCCTTATATTACAGGTCATATTTAATCTTATATTGTAATGGGGTGCCAGCAAGAAGTTGAGTCCACTTTTTGGCCAAAAAGTGGGACCGTTTTCCCTATTTTCCAAAATTCATCTCAACTGACCTAAAAATTTAAAGTACTTAAAGATTGAGTCTTTAAAAAAGTTAGTAATAAGAAATTTATTATAATTATATACTTTCTATTAATACCCAGATAATAAAAATTAATTTTTACTAGGTGTTTCCAAAAACCATTGTTTAAAAGCCCCTTTTTTAGAACCTTCCATGCCCATGTATGGAAACCATAATTTGACCTAAATGAAAGTATCTTTTGAGTCCTTTTGGGATATGATTTTTAAGACACATAAGATTCATGAGAAAAAAAATTTTGTAATTTTTTTTTTATATTTTTTCTACTATTTTTTTATTGAGTGTGATTTTTGTTTTCAAAACGTGTCATGTTCAACAAACATAAGTTGACCTAGACTCATCATTTTTCAAATTTTATTTTTTCAAAGTGAAAATAAATGTCTCTAGTTTGATGTTATAAAAAAAATCAAAAAATGTGAAAATAATTGAAGTGACTATAAAAATAAGAAAATCTATTATTTCACCCTTATGTACCTATTTTATTAGAAATTATTTTAAAAATAGAAAAATTATTCCAACTAAACCCAAAATGTTATAGCTTAAGTTTATGCAATCATATCTATAATGGGTTTTAATTTTGTAAAAAAATTCCCTAGACATCATCTTCTCCCAAAAGTGGATTTTGTGCGCAAAAAGTTTCGCTAGAAGTGGACTCAACTTCTTGCACTTACCTAATGCAGCCCATACACAACTTCTACTTACATAGCAATCATAATAGTTTCCTTGTGTATGGAATCTTTGAACTATTAGGACATCAAGATCTGTAATTGTATGTGGGATATATTTTGCTATTGTTTTGATATCTTATGGGAATCTAATTGTGTGGCCACAATATTTGTATTGTTTGCCATGAGCATGGGTTACTTGCACTGTTGGATTTATTCGTGCTATGAGCATCTCTTCTACTTGGGTTAAGTTTTTTAATGTACTTTTGGTTATTTACCTAGATCCATATTGTTACAGACAAAGAATAGATGTCTTCATTTCTCATGAAAGCACCTAGCACAAATTGGACCATTGTCTATTGAATTGGTATGCATTCCAGGGTAGCATTCACTACATATTGTGCATTTTTGCAAATTAGACAATGCATCTATCTTATTGCTAAATCTCCTAGCAGTTATGATGAAGTCACTATTGGATTGTGGTATGGGGTGGATATTGACATATTGGTTTTTATTTTTCTCTTTACATTTTATATGACGTTGAATACTTATTTCTTATTTTTGGTAAGCATAGTATTCCTGACTTCTTTTACGACATTGCATTCATTGATGTTCATTATTAGAGGAGCTAGGTTTGAGACTTTTGTGGGGTGGAGCTTGACATTTGTAAAAAAAGAAGTAAGTATCATTTTTCATGCAAGAGGGGCAAAAAATATGTACGAGAGTACAAGATAAATACAAAAAGAAAAATAATATTGTTAAGTAGTTACACTATGCAATAGTAAGAAATAACTCAACAAAAGGGAGTAGAGACTTCATTTTAATGTAAGCAATTTAAATTGTAATTCTTTAAATATACAGAAAATAATATTAAATAAAATTTACAAAATTTTCATTTTTATACAAGTATATATAATTTACACATATATTATTACACAAACAATCTTTAAAAATTGAACTCAAAACCATAATAGACAATTTTCACTATCATATTTTCTTTAAATATGTAGAAAATAATGTTTTTTCAATTTTTATACAATTACATATCTAATTTACACATTTATTACTACACAAACAATCTTTAAAAAGATCAACTCAAAACCATAATAGACAATTTTTAGTATTATATTTATTAAAGATGTAAATATACTATATATAGTCTTTCAAATATGCATAGGCATAGCATAAGAAATGGAACTAGAATTAGGTGCTATTATTATTGTGCA
Organism: Chamaecyparis obtusa; assembly: GCA_027943335.1. Lineage (NCBI taxonomy): Eukaryota > Viridiplantae > Streptophyta > Pinopsida > Cupressales > Cupressaceae > Chamaecyparis > Chamaecyparis obtusa. The sequence goes on from BSBK01010920.1 coordinate 178,171, forward strand.
TATCATTGATTTTTTCCAACAAGGAAGTGCTTTCTTCAACAAAATCCACCAAGTCAACTTTGGTGATTGTCGACTTCAATTGACCCTAAACACCACTTGAATCATATACAAATGAGATAGTGAAGAGAAACTACTTAAAAGAGTCTTGGTTGATTATGGTCTCAACATCAATATCTTCTTCTTGGTTGAGCTGTAGCATATACAAATCCTTTGCAGACATACCTAGAATGTTGGTGGTTGGTTCATCAAAAGCGACAACCCATAGTGATCATGTATAATATGCTAGATTCAATTGAAGTATATATCTGATACATGCAATCTACAAATGTAGCTTATCACTTTGAACAAGTCCATGACTCATCAACATTTTGCACTACTTTTTTTTACATTGTCTACCATTTGGTTCAAGGGGGCAAGATGGATAGTAAATTGATTTTGATTTTATGAACTATATTATTTCTTTTACAATGTACTGAACAGGTTGGGTCACATGCATATTTTTTTCTTCAATATCAACAATTTTTTTCCTTGTTATTTGCAGTGTCACATATATAGCTTGAGTAGATGATGAGATAATTTTATCCCCATTCTGTTCAAACCGTGACTTTATTTTTTCTGCCTCCTCTATGTTTGGATCTATAAAAAGATGGGTACTAGCCAACGTGCTTATCACCTTTCCATTATACTCTATGACTCATGCAATTTTAACTGCAAGAACAACAACTTTGTGTGAATAATACAATTCTTGGAGCCATGTACCTTCTTTTGAGTGGTTGGACCCCATATAGTTACATTTATAGTACATGAAGACATAACCATTAGCCGAATGCTTCTTCTAATAAATTTTGCCTCATTTCTCCTCCTTATTGTGGAGCTTGGATCTACACAAATGATTATTCCAATAATGTCAACAAGATAATTATCATCCATGTGCACATTTTCATCAAGAGGTATGAAGGAAAATTGATGTTTTGAAATTGTGATGTCACCATCTATGCTAGAAATCTTCAAATCATCTTGCAAACAAATTTCAAGATGACTATTAAGTTTATTGTACAATCTATTTGTTTTCTTAACAGTGCCACCTGATATTATATATATATAGCTCCAAGTTGGATTTTCATGTAATGAAGATCTGCAATTTTATTGAAGCAAGTGATACATATCTCACTTTTCTCACAATCTATAATATTAAAAGAGAAGAAATTTCCTTTCCCTTTTTGTGTATTGAATTGGTGCATTTATTTTTTCATTTTAACATGACCCTTATAAGCCAACTTGTTTGGAATGGATTCAAGCTTCTAATAGGAGCAATGTTAGGGTTGAGATCTTTTTTCTTTAAGGGTGGTGATATCCCAAATAACACCCTTTGAGAAGGCATTTTTGGTAATGTGTCATTCTTAGATAGATATGTAGATGGAGTAGGCTCACTCGTGGCATGTAGTTGTAAGTCTTTCTCTTTGAATATGAAGGTGGGCTCACCAATAATATCATGGTACAAGTAGGTGATTTCTAGGTCTAAGAAAACAATCCACCTACATAATTATATTGAATTGTAGCGTTAAAGATTGGAATACATTCTAAAGTATAGCTTCAAGATTGTTAAATTTCCAACTAGTGTAGATATTGTTTGATATATTGATGTAACACATTGGCTTATCTCGATTTGCAAATAGTAGGACAACTATACCCTTTGAGAAACACTATAGATCCCTTTAGGATTTGTTCTGAGGTTGCGTAAGTATTATATTATTTTTGGCATTGATGCTTTTTTCTTATGAATTCCATCAAAGAGATCCATTATGTATCAGTTTGTTAATCTGAGGCTATGCCCAAGTTTAGCAATGTCTATGACTTGGAGTTGCAGTTTTAGTTGCATTCCTCATCATTGATCATTTTGATTACAAATTTCGTCAAAGAAGACATTTTTCACTCAAAGGTTCAAGTATCTATATAAAATATATATCACATGCCATAGGCATTATCTTAAAATTATTCTTTATTATTCTTTATATTTTTATAAAATTAATCATGTAAATAATAAAAAAATACATTATCATAATAAATTAACCAAAAATTAAAATTATATAATAAAAAATTTAAGAATGTTCAAAATATATTGTTCAAACTTTTTAAAGAACTTAGCTTGTGATTTCTAAATATGATTTCAAAAGATGGCTTAAATGTGTACTTAAAAATAAACCATAACCACCTTAAGTTTATATGGTATAATTTCCTTAAAGACCTTCAACTACCTTTAATCTATATAGTAAATGTAAAAAGAATATTAGATACTGAAAAATTTATAAATATTTAAGGGTTAATTATAATTATGAAAACTATATATGTTTCTTTTTCTCTAATATTCTAAATTTGTAGTGACTAAGTTATCAAAATAATATATTGAATAGTTTGGAAGATGGTTTAATCCATATAGAAGTTGGTGAATAATCTAACTTGATTCCAAACCTCATCATCGCATATCTCTAATTGCATTCCATATGTAATTTATTTTCCTTCTCCAATTCAAATACACAAGTGTGGACTTGATTTGGATCAAATTTGTAATAGCGAATCTTACTCCTAAAGTTTTGAAAATATAAAAAATATATAAAAATTCATGATTTTTTAACTCCTTACACTAGTTGTTAGAAGTTGGCCAAAGTGCAAATTGCTCACTCACTAGGATGATGTATTTAAGAATTCAACTTATTTGAAAATGAACCATCTATGTATTAATTGAACACATATAGATTTTGATTTGGTAGAGGAATTTAGTGAATAATTGAAGTATTTTTAAGTATATCATCTAGGTTTGTAGCACACTTTTTTGTTAGCTTTGAATATTACCTCAAAGCTATAAATCCAACCAACTAGAGGTTTGACTGATGAGAACTTAGCCCTAGTTATTTACAAAATCTCCACAAGTATTTGTAAACATTATCGATCCTTACAAGTATTGAAATATCAAAGATTGAGGTGAGGTGAGTGACTTCTTGTAGTATGTATAGCACTAGATTAGAATCACGACTATAAGTATTACCTTTTCACAATAGATAAATTTCATGATCATAACAATAAAAAATCATAGATCTAATCTCATAAAATACCCAATTAGATCTTGAAGACGATGATAGAAAATAAGAATTCAAAGTATTGGTGAATATATCTCTAACATTTGGACAAACACTTTCAAATCAAAATCAAAATTAAGAATTAATGCATTTATTTTATTTTATTCCTACAATTAATTTCCCCTTTTATTAAATTTATGTCAATGAACAACCCTAACAAATCAATCTCAATTAAATGCTTATTGAAAAATTACATTTGTCTAATTGGCCTAAATTTATGTATTTATAGAATTTAATTCTCCTGCATTAATAAAATAAAATAAAAGATAATACAAAACCTTAAATATAAAAGAGTTGAGACAATGAAAAAATATAAAAAGAAAATAAGAGGTAATAAGGTATTTTATCTCTCTATCAACATTTAGATTGGCTCATATACATCCAGTAATCAACAAGTTTGGGACTCGTGCTCATTAGTTAATCAATATAATATATTAAACTTGTGTCCATACTTATCATACTAAACATTACTTGAATTAAAGAAGAGTGTTCCTACTAGTTGTAATCACCCAAAAATGGTCTAGTAAACTATAAGCCCCCTCTCTAAACATTAAATTTAAATACTAGACTACATCTTGTGCTTAATCAATTTTGCACATTTATTTAATCTCTTATTTCTTGATCAAATCATCATTTTATCATTTATTTGATGACATCCTAAAGTTTGGCCACTTTATTCTAAGCTTTATTTAATTAAAAGAACATGTCCCCTTTTAATTAAATAAAATCCCCTTTATCCTATGTGTGCACATGAAAAAGGAATTTCCTAATTTAAAAAAGAGAAGAAGACTTTTTGTCTACACATTAAATGCACACTTTCCAAGATGAGTGGAATCTTTGTTTGCCTCTTAATCTCTTCCACACATCTTTTTATCTCTTAACCGTGTTCATTGATTTTGCCTCTTGAGAATCTTGTACACCAAAGAGAAAATAAGGATTATTCTCCACCCTTAGATTTTGCCTCTTTGTTAGGATTAACAAGGCAGAAATAACAATTATATGCAAAAATAACCAATATCAGAAAATAGTAAACCACATAGAAGAGAACACAAGACACAAAGATTTAACGTGGTTCACCCAATCCCTGGGCTACGTCCACCAACAACGAGTCCAATATTTTATTATCCAATGATTACAACCTGATTACAATTCGTAATCCCTTACAGCTCAATTCTGCCGCAAGTACAAAAAATCATACATTATAAAATCCCTAACCCTAAGCCATATTATACAATATTTTGCCGCTTTAGGGTTAGAATGAGTTATAACATGTTGGCCCAAAAATAGCCAAAAATATGTATAGTACTTTTTGGATAGTACTTTCCTGATCAGTCACCACAAGCTAACACTCTTAATATCTCGGCATCCATTTCTCTTTGAAAGGAGGCTCTCTCCTCACTTTTGCATTCTTGGAGCATTCTTAGAGATTCTTAAATTCTTAGATCTTTTCATGCTATTATTATGCTATCATTTTGTCTACTTGCATTCTAGAGCACTTGGAGAACTCACTTGCATCTTGCATACTAGTTTACTTTACTTGCATCTTAGACTAGCATTTCCTTATTGCATTTAGCTTAGATCACATAGCTTAATTATGAGGTATTGTAACCTTGCTAGATTAACTTTACTTTTCTTGTTCTTGCATTTGCATCATATCTTAGTTCTTTCATGTCATCTTAGATTACTTTCATTTGCATCATCATTTGAATCTTCCATTCTATGGTGCACCTTGCAAGGGTCTCTCTTTAAGGTTCATTTGAGAGCCACCATTCATACTATTTTAGATTCTTGCATGTCATATATAGGAAGCTATAAGATGCTTCTTGAGACATCCTTCATCATAGATTCCTTTGAGGGTAATAGTTTATACAAATGTGTCACATTTTCATCACACATTTTTGGCGGTCACCGTGGGGTTGGATTCTAGGGTTTAGCTCCATTTATTGCATTTTTGTCATTTTGTTGTCGCAAGTTCGTATCTCTATTTTGCAGGCCAAAAATATCATATGGCATTATAGAGTATATCGGGATGACATTTTGTAATACTTCCAGATGATCTTTGCCTGTTTCTAGAATATCATCTATGTTCTTTGAGGTCTATCACTTGCCTTTTGGTAGAATATCATCTCTATTCAGAACGCTTTGTCATCCAAGCTTGAAATATCATCTTCCTTTTGGAGGTATATCGTATGATTTTCTGACAGATTGTGAAGTGTCACCCATATTTGATTGCTTGCATAGTTCGATTCATTTAGCCTAGTTTGCTTACACTTTTCTTGCATTTCGAGTTTTATAGTTTGCTAACAACACCTAACAAGTGGTTTTGCAGAATTATTAGTTTCATTTGCTTACTTTTGTGCCCTAACTTGTGGTTTTGTAGGATTCTCTTGCCAAAGAGATAAAAAATTTCTTGTTTCAAAAATACTAATGCTTTTGTGATGTAGGACACTTGTCAAAGACATATTTGGAGACTACTAATTCATTAGTTTTGTAGGTTGCCTTGGAGATATAAATTAACATTGTTCTTTCATAAGTTTGGTTTTCTAGGAATCTATCTTAATTAGAAGATTTATTTTCTTGTGATTAGTTGAGTAGTAGGAGAGTATTCTCTTCACCTCTTAGAGGATGAATCAGAAATCTTGACCTACTTAGTTGATTACTTGCAAAAAGTATTGGGTGAATGAACATGTGCTTGATGTACTTGGGAGACACTATGGAGTAGGAAGACTTGTCTATTTTCTACTTCCAATGCTTCTTCATGTGTAGGGCCTAGTTGCCTTAATCTTGCTAAGCAAGACTACACTTGACTAGGCACTCGTAGAACCTTCATGGTCTCAATCTCATTTACAAGACTCCAAGGGGAGAACATTCAACTTGTATAGGGTTGAGAGGTCTCAATATTTTTTGTGAGACTATACATTTTGGATGCTTGTAGGGATATAGGCCTTAATTCTTCTTGCGGAACTTCAAGGGTTAGTCATGAACGAAGACCCTTACTAGACACCTTAGGACTTAGAGGCCAACAATTTTAGTCGTGTGACTTCCTTTGTGCAAGGATTGATCCAAGTGGACTTACCCAGATCACCCAAAGATACTCATCATATGTGTTCCCTTAGATGCTAAAGCTTGAATGTGGCAATATGGAAAGACATACATTGTGATCATTGTTCTCTTCCTCTTCCTCTTTTTTCCATTTGAATCGTAAGTATACTCCTCTTTCTGAGTCTTTACAAACTGTAATGGAAAAGTTGTTAAATGCTAATATCATTAAACTTCCTCCTATTAAACTCATTCATCCCGCTATGATGGCTTCCAAGTCATTTTATTCCAAATCCTTTTGTTAATACCATCGTCAGCCTGGCCATGATACCAAGAGGTTTTTTTCCTTGAAGAATACTATAAAAGACTTGATTGACTCCAATGCTTTATCTATTGATGCTGATGATAGTAGTGGAAAAATATCTATAGCACCTCCTATCCAAAATCTTTAGATTTATACCAATCCTTTACCTTCACATTCTACCAACACTATTGCCCAACCTTCTTCATCTTCTATGCAGATTGCCTATGATGAAATGTTGAAAGAAGAAAAAATCCATGTTGTTAATCATGTGGAGCATGAACCTCCACCTAAACCTCAACCTAAACATAGTAGAGAACCTTTTATTACCTTTGACTATTCTAAAACCATCAATGCTCCCGATGGTACACGTTACATTGTCTCTAGGGTTGCTAGGACTCCTTCCTATGGTTGTCTTGTTTATCCTACATCTATGGTGAATGTTATCACTAAAGAGCATCTCTTTCATAAATATTTACAATGTGATTTATATGATACGAAAAATGCTTGGATTCAAACATGTAATAGCTTCCTTTATAAGCCTCATGGCTCCATCTCCTTACCTATTGAGCTTTGTGGTAAAGTGGTGGATAGTACTTTTGTTTTCATTCCTACTTTCGATCAATTCCAAGTGAATCTTGGTCTCCCTTGATTTTCTTCCATGCAAGCCATTTCTTCTCCTATTCACAAATGCATTAAATTTCCTCATGATGGAAAGATTAAGAAAATTAGCCATAGTCTCTATCACCCTTCTAGGCCTAGGGATTGTACTGCCTTGACTTCTTTTGGCCTTCCTTACCTACAACACCTTTGACTCGGCATAATTACCTTTTGTGATCCTATCAAGACTATAAATATAGAAATATCACTAAGTTAAGTATGCCTAAGCTTGATCTTACCCGTGGTCTTTTTCATTTACCTCCTATACCTCCTTTTTCTGACTCTTTGAATTCCATTGAGAAACCTCCCACTACTATCTCTCAACCTAGTGTGGTTCCTTCTATTCCCCCTTCACAAGGAGAAAAGAACCTAATGTCAATTGATCACACTCTGCAACCTATCTCTAGTAAGACCAAATGTAATCGACATGCATGTGACCGATGAAAGGAATGTCAAGCTAAAGCCAAGACACATGTGCATGCTTCCAAAACCATCTTACCTTCCTTTGACCAGCCCATGCTTGAGCCTATGGAGGAAGCTAATGATCCTAATAATGGTAAAATGGATAAACATGATGATTATATTCTCATTTTGAATTGCATTGTGATTAGTCTTAATGAGGAAGATATAATTAATGACTATATTGATACTAACAATGCTTTACATGATAGTGATAATGATGAATATGAAACTATTGATATTGATCATGATTTTCCTAAAATGCTTTCAAAATAATTTTCAATTACTCCTAGTCTCGAATACAACCCTCAAAATGGTCCTTGTTTCGAACTAGCTATTGTTCCTACTATGTTGGATGTTTCTCCTCTTGTGATTTGTCCACCTTCCCTACATGATATAGACCAAGATTAGGGGATGGGATATGTGCTTGATTAGCCTCACTAGCATGGTAGTCTTTGTGTGCTTTCTTGTTGTGTTGTGTTTTCTATATGTTTGTTTAGATTTCTTTAAATGACCCTTGTTGGTCTATCGGCGCAAGGTGATAAAGGAATTTCAAATGTTGTATCATTCTTCTATTTGTGTCTTGTTTCTTCTATATGTTGTTACATGTTGTCTTGTACATGTGCTATTGTTTGTAAATGTGCCTTTGTGTAGTCCATTTGGGATTTGCGACATGGTAGCATTGAATCTTCTTGGTCTCCATGATGCTAGCCCAAAAAGACTCTTCTTCGTAACTCTTATGTATTTTTCCTCCATTGTGTTGTAGTTCTACTTCCTTTAGGGAATGATGCCATTTCATTTGACATAATATTTCATATATTATCTTATGATCATACTGACCCCAAAGTTAGTAAATCTCTTTTATGCTTCTCTTAATGGCATGTGCCTATTTCCCTTGATTTGTCTTTACTTGGGGACATTTCATAGTGGAAATATATCTAGTGGATGCATGTATGCTCCATTAAAGTCATTTCCCATGTTCAGGTTCTTGCAATAGCTTTAATGTGGGAGCATACACTCTGCTCACTTTTTACACACACTCACTTTTATAGACAACTTTTCTTTATTGAATCTCTTTATTGATTACTAGACGATCCTAAAGACTCCATAAGTTTTATCCCTTGGAAGTTTCTCTCTTTGATCCATTAAGGATGTACGCATCCTTAGGTCTAGATCACCTATTTTTCAATTTTTCTCTTTTGGAAAAGAATTTTCCTAAGGGTCAATCCTTGATGGGTTGAATAGCATGAAGGCACACTTGCTAGACTGTTCAATGTCATCTTTTGCAACAACTCTATCTCTTTGTGTGGTTCATAGTAAGATGTGCACTTCGTACTAGGAAACTTAATCACACTTCTTTTCTTTTATGTTTCTATTAGTGATATCTCTCTTATTATGATTTCAGAGTTAACACAGACTTGAGTTCATTGGGGGCTTGATGGATTCTTTGTCTCCTTAGTCGTGATGAGATCATCTTATTCATTTTTCTTTACTTTACCAAGAGTTTGTGTTGAGCCCATACTCTTTCTAAAGTGGGGGATAAATGTATCATCTCAAAATGGAAGCACCCATGTTAGGACATGTTTATCCCTCCTTAGTAGATGTTTTGGACTCAATTAAAATGCCTCGTATAGATCCATGAATGTGCATATTCTTATGTGCCAGTTTGGGCCCTAAACTGTCCCTTTCCTTGCTTATTTTTCCTGCTTTTTGAGACCCCAAGGCAATTATAGAAGGCCTTTCCCTTTAGGTCTAGGCCAAATTTTGGCCCTGACCCTCAGGTCTAGGCTGAATTTCAGCCTTGACCTTCTTGGTCACCCTCTCCGGGATCCTAGGCCCTTTCATAATTTTAAATTTCTTCTCGCCTTCTGGTCGACCCTTTTCAATTTCAGAGATGAAATGGGTATAAATAGATGCCTTCCCTCTTCATTTGATATAGACATAAGTGCTTACATTTAATCACACAAGCATATAAGCCTTCATATTGCATTCAAGAGCATTCCACAAGCGTTCATAAGCATTTTTGGAGCATTCAAGGAGATCCTTTTGCAACACTTCAAGACTTCAAGTATAGGAGATATCTTGAATTATAGGAGCTTTCAAGGAGTTTATTGGAGGAATTTGCATCCTTCTTCCATGTTCTTGCATCCACCTTTCAAGATCTGGCTTACTTATTTGATGATAATGGAGTTGGCAATCAAGGAAGGGCTTATTCATTCTTCATTCTTGCATACCTGATTTGAGTATGTGAACACATCTACATCCATTGATCTATTGGGTGAGGTGGGTCTATTGCATTTGATTGAGACATCCTACTCTTCTACAAGATTCAATTACATTGGAGCACTTCTTCATCCTTGTGGAATATAGATCTGAATCCTCCTCAAGGGTTTTTATAAAAGTAAGGTGAATTCATACATTTGCTTTACTTTTTACATACATACTTTCATATTTACATTTAAAGTTGATTCCTCAACTAGGCTTGACCAAGAAAAGCTTCTCAAAAACCAAACAAAACCATTTTTCTTATAGGAGAAGGTTTTCAAGAGTTTTAGATCCTCTTTTCAGGAGTTCTAGAACATGACACAATCACAAATCCAAAGACAGAAAGTTCAATAGAGAAGGTCTGGGCCAACTCAAAGTCGACATAGACTTGAAAAATCGGCCTAGTCTTGGAGCAGAAGGATTTATGGGTTTTGTTCATCTTGCAATTTTAGGTTTGGATCCACTCTTGCTCATTGTTCTAAGCACTTCCAAGTGCGAAAATATAGGTCTAAAGGGGACTTTTCTTCTAAAGGTGAGTTTACAATTTACATTATGTACTTTGTGTATTTACCTTTAAGAGCTATCATATTTTATTAGATTTAGCATCTTTCCTTCTTTCCTAGTTAATTTTGAAACCCTATGATTAAAGGAACTTGTATCTTCTTTCCTAGCTCTTGGATCTTTATTTGCATTGGCACTCCTACACCACTTTGGTAGTGCTAATCTACTTGGATCCAAAAACTTGGGGGCTTGGCTTAGATGATCTATTCCTTTGCGGCCCTTCCAAGGTATAGTTGGCCACAAAAAAGTGGGGTGTGTTACACTTCTTATCCTCATCTCACTTTTCCCCCTATATACTTATTATCATCATGAGATGTATATCTTGTATTTTATTTTTATGTATTGGTTAGTGACATTGACTAAGGAGATGTCTATGTACTTGTATTTTATTATTGTTATCCATGTGACATGTGTAGTGGAAGTTGTATTATTATGTATGCCATGATGTGTCATTTGTACTCTATGGATTGTATCTTTGATTTCATTAATGTAATGAATGTATCTTATTATTCATTTGTAATGAATAGGTTAGTGTACCTTATGATTTGTGTTCTTTTTATTATGATTTGTGTTCTTTTATGAATACTTCAATTTGAGTTTTAAAATGAACCTGAGATATATCATGTGATTATGTGTTGGATAGTACTTAGTAGATTAGTTAACATATACATAATTATATGTCACAGAACCCTTGAGACTTGTAATCTATAAATGAGTTATATTTATGAATATGTATTGTCTTATGTTATATTGCTTCCACATTGTTATCCATTGTTGATTTTAAACTCTTAAGAAAAAAAAATTATTCAATAAACTTAGTAACATGTTTTAGGTTAATTTCTCTAGGTTTCCCTAGCGGGGCATTACAATGCTTCTAGATGGAGGTTGATGTAATCATGGAAACAGTGATGTAATTATATTGGTAACAACGTAATTGTTAGTTCTATGTGAAAGAAAGTGGAAAGGTATTATCTTGTAAATATGATTCTTGTAATGTGATTAGTGAAAGGAAGATTGATTTATCTAAATAGATGGCAATGTAAGTTAGAAATATATGCATTGGTAATTGGAATGAATATTCAATAAAGTATGTGTAAATGAACAATGAACCTAGGAGAAAGGATGCATAATAGTATTTAATGCACATGATGAATAGTGAGGTATTGAAAAGGATTCAATTATGAATTAGTTATCCTTCGATCAATATGCAATGGTATTAGGTGGATACTTAATGATCTTATTGTAAGGAACCTAAATTTAAGGATATATGTATATGTTTGTAATTAATGTTCTAGTTGGATTGAACTAACAATATTATTAGTTGATTTGTGAGCATGTGATCGTGGAAGGTGTAAAGGAATGTGGAATTGTTGTTGCATAAGATGTTAATTGAAATTAGTTTATGTTAGTGTTTACAATTATGAATGTACATATGTTAGATTGGATTTATGATATGTTCTAGAATATGTGTTAATGAAAGTGGTAGATTAGGAGGAATGCTAGTATGTATGCCTTGATGTGAATTTGATTATTGGAAAGTCATCAATGAGATAGATGGATTATTAATAAAAAAATGAGTATAATTTCAATAATGCTTATGTGGTGGAAAATAATCTGTTGATAGCCTAGGTTAATAAGATGGAGAGTATCTTGATAAGATAAATTTTAGTAAGAAATCAATGCTAGTAGTTAAGAGTTGACCTAATTTGATTTGTTGATGGTTGTAAATAATTAGAATTAAGGAAATTACTCATTCTATGGTTGTCTTAATGATCATGCGTTAATTGGTGAAAGAATGAATTAGGAACATTTGGTTTGGTGCTCTAAAATGAATCTAGAGGACATAATACTTAAGGTGGAAATCATATGGTATATTTTATTAAGGTTTATAAGTCTTAATTCATTGATGCATTTAGATGATTGGATAGAATGTTGCTCAAGTAGTGACGTTAGGGAATCTTGAGAAGACTTAAAGTAAAGATTTAATATTGCATTCATGAAAATATGCATTCAAGAATGTGTTAGTGCATTGTTACCTCCACTTTCAAATTGTGTACTTTGTACATGATTAATGTAGTTGATGTTGAACTAGTGATGCAATTATGTTCAAGGAATTTGCATTAGTATTTTTTTAAAAAAAATTATTGCACATGTTTGGGGTTAGAATAGTGTTTCCTCTTGGATTCTTTGTTGGGGCGTTACATCTATATCCATTGGCCTATCCCTCTGATCCACTATGGTTGTATTCTATTGACTATTTCCATCATCCTCCTCTAATGTCACTCCCATAAGTTTAGCACCCAAAGATAGTTCAATTGGAATTCCCTCCTCCTGAACCGAGCTATCTAAAGCTTCAAACTGGTAAGAGACCCCATCATTTTATCTATTCATCTAGGTTCCCTTTTGACCCATTTTCTTATTACGAGTTTTGACAAGAATGAAGCCATCTTTATTAGTAGTACCATCATACATAGAAGCTTTCCCTTTATGCACCCTAGGAGCTAAACTAGATGGGATATTAGTTATGCAAATGACCTGGATCTAGGGTATTTCCCTTGTAGATGCCCATACTCATGACATATTCTACAACAAATTTACAATGTCTCATAGTCCAACTATTGAATCCAAGAAGAGAATCTAAGACATATTTCCATATAATCTTGTAATGGTTATGTAAATAAACTTCAACACAGATACAAACATACAAGATTACCTTTCTATCTTGAGTTTGAGTAGCATGACCAACAAGTTTGCCAAGCAAAAGACCAATGGAGTGGAGAATATTGTCCCACTAGAACTCAAAGGGAAGCCTTGGAAGACGAATCCAAGCAGAAACTCACGAGGGAAGCTCCTCTGCTAAGTTGAAGCTTGCATGCCAAGGTTTGACAAAGAGCCCAACCTAGTTAAAGAAATACAGGTCTTCTTCAAAAGACTTATGTATGTTTGACATGCATGAGAAGATAACCAAAAAATAATTGTTGGATGTCAATATTATATCAATGTCTCCTTCAGAGTTCCAAAACTTTCTTGCCCAAGATTCCAGGATTAGTAAAGAAAGGCAGAGCCCCAAAAATTTGTAGATAAGAGCATGATCACTCCAGCAAGCAATATCTTCTGCAATAGATTCTAGTTGAATAACCAAGACATGATGCTCTTGGCATTTTTCCTAACATCCATTCACTTTCTTGATTTTAAGAACACCCTTTAAAGAGGCATCACCCTTACCTTAACTCTTGTTCAAATCTTTAACACTTGCATGCACATAAAAAGATGGCTTAGAGACATCCATAGCCTCAAAGCTTATTGGACTCGGAGAGACTCTGGGATGAGCCATGCAAACTCCTCCCAATAAAAAAACCCCAACCTCCTCCTCCTAAAAAACCCTAACACCCCAAAACCCTTCCCCCAACGGAATAAACATTGCCAAAAATCCTCACAACCGAAGCTCAATCCCCTTGCCACAGATAAAATATTATAAGGAAGGCATAAGGCCTCCAACCTCGAACCACCCCTCCTCACACATGACTCCTGCAAATTTCTCACTCATAGGCTCCATAATAGTAAACTACCCCCCTACATATTGATTACGAAGCCCCCACCAAACAACAAGCAGAGAGAGAGAGAGAGAGAGAGAGAGAGAGAGAGAGAGATGCCCTAGCTCACACCTTCGTACATGCACATAGACATCTTTTTAGTAATCATTACATACATATATATTAACAAATATTTTAAAACAAAATAAAACTTAGAACAATGAATCCAAAAATACCACAACGTCTCGCTATTCTCCACACAAAACAACACCTCCGTAGGCATCCATACAAAAACCCATTTTCACATATCTTGACCAAATTTTATTAGTCTAATCCTTATAATCAACTTCCACAATACTTTAAAAATGAAAAAAATTGATAAAAACATATTAAGTTATTACCAATTTGTAATTTATAAGGTATACTATTTGGATGCGACTAAGCTCCATCCAAAATGCACCGTTGACCAAATTTCAAAAAACTGAAAACACAACTGATTTTCATGAAATTTTCAGCATTTGTTTTTCATGATCTGTACATTTTGTGATCAAAAACCACAAAAAATTTGCAAAAAAATCATTGTATTTTTGCAAATTTGAAAAAAAAAGTTTGACTTTTTTGTTTTGTTTCGGTACATTTTAGATGGAACTTAGTTGCAGTCATACTATTTTGTAATAGGGCCCGTTTGGTTCCTGGTATTAACCTGGAATAGTCATTATTTAATGCGAGAATTAAGTAATTCACCATTTGTGGTCATTTTTTGAATTCCCGAATTAGAAAATTAATCCCTATTTTTGGGCCAATGCTTGGATAAATTAATTCTAAAAAAAACCCGAAATTATTTTTTATTTCAGAATAAGCTTTTCATGGATTTGAAATTACAACAAAATGTATAAGTCGTCGAGTCCGGTCCGTGCGTGAACGGTTCAAGAATTATAATCTTATTTTTTTTATAATTTTTTTTTTTAATAATTTTTTTTATAATCTTATTTTTTAAAGTTAATAATACATATTTTAATTTAAAAATATATAAGTTTATAATACATATATATTTTAATTAAAAAATCAGCAACAAAAATGATAAGTTCAAAAATAATCCTTACTCCAATTCCACATTATGGGATCCAAATGCAGAATAGGAGAATAGGTCCTTATTCTAGAATAAACATATTGTGGATAAATTAATTCCATGCACCAAACGGGCCCATATAAAAAATAGCTAAAACTAAATTTCTTGCATTAATTATCACGAATTAAAAAAGTCTAACATTCATTTCTATGACTCTAATTAATTTTATTTTTTAAATTAATTTATGTCTCTAATTTTTTCAGGTCAATATTCCTTTGCAACACGATGAAAAAAGCCATTGAAATTGACGATAGACAGATTGTACGTGCCCACATTGTTAGGTTTTAATTCATATATGGCTCCCACGGTCAATATTCCTTTGCAAACATGATCAAAAGGAACCATTGTAATTGACGATAGACGGGATTCGTCAGGTGCCCACATTGTTAGGTTTTCCTTTAACGGACACTTTTGTCGTTTTACTCGAGAAAATGTGTACTATACTTAGGGAGTGGGCCCCATTTGCCCCCAAAGTCGTGGGGCGATTGGAAAAATTTATGGTCATTTCCAAGGGACGTAGGATAAGTTAATAAAAAATATTTCAAACATATAATATATCTCCATCAACGAATATTTCATAACAGAGGGTTTATTCACAAGTACTCGGTACTTCGTAAAAAACTAAATATTGATGTTAAAAACAGAAATAGGAAAAAGAAAGCAATTATCGTCGTGGGTCCCGCCTGGGCACGTGAGAATCAACATCTACCAACCTGGCCCGGTCAGTCCGGTGGCAGGGTGAGAGTGGACTGGCTTTTTCTTTTATTGGGATTCTAGTCGGACTGGAAACTGGCTGTAGCCGGTAGCTTATAACCTTGGTAACTGGGCAAAATTTTCTCAGCGTTCCACGTGCACATCTTCCAGCTGTCATTTTCCTCCAAAATTTAATCTCTTCCAAAGCAACGTTTGGAAGTTCGAAATTCAAGGGAAAGGAATGAGAAAACAGAGGAAAACTGATAAAGATAAAAGCTCAGCTAAAAAAGAATACGCGGATGAAAAAACATGAGGGTTAAGGGCTAAAATGCTTTGAAGATTTCATGGTAGATTTAAGGGCTAAATGCTTTGAAGATTTGCAGGATTGAACAGTCTGAACCTTTGAGATTTCATGGTAGATCGAGACGACAAGTTTGAGCTGCGAATTCGCCAGGTTTTGACTCCTCATTTGCAGAATTTAGTGAGTATAAATACTTGTTCCGATGCTTGTGCGATAACTATCTATTTCCGCTCCTGACAGATATAGCAAGAAGCCGATTCAGCCTCGGAGGGGATTATTAAAGAACTAACGGTTAAATGCCCTGGCTCTTTTGTTGTTTACTGTGTCTTCAGGAGATTAAGTACTTTATATCCGTGATATTTGGCACTTTTGTAAGCGGCGCATGATCGTTTATTTAATGCTCTGATTGACGAAGTAAAGAGGTCACAAGGGTGATCGCACGGTGTTTGAAATTCTTTATTGTTCGATTGTGTCGTCAAACTGAAGACAGAGCTGTTTCTGGAAAATATCGGTGTTTTTGGCCTCCGGTGCGAATGCCGCGTTAAAATTCTACGGAAGAGTTTTTTTGACTTTTTGTTTTTTTTCTCATAAGCGGAGGAGCATTTAAGTTCGGGATTTTGTGGCTAGACCTTAGAAATCGACTTCAGCTGTAAATTTGGCTCTCTGTTAAAGATTTGACGTCCTTTGACATGGTCAAGGGTAATTGTGCAGAACGCGGATCTGGTTTCCGGGGCATTCTGTTGAGGGACATTGGAAGAAATTAGACTGCTGATGCAATCATTTAATGATTTTGATTCAGTTGACATTTATTTGGCATTGGAGGTGCCATGGCGATGAAAAAAGGTTCGCTCATTCATAACCGTGTTAGAAACAGCAAAAATCGTGTTCCTGTTGTAAGCTTGCTAGTGATCTCAGTTATTTTGCCTCTGCTATTCTTTGCAATCCGGGGCGGCAAATCCAAATCTATCAGAGGCAAGTCTTTTTCTTTTTCCTTTTGAAAGGTTACAGACTACATTATGTTATTGTATTTCTTGTTTAAATCACTGAGCTAATTTTTTGCCCCTTTCTGAAACCCTAGATAAGTCCCGATATGTATGATTTTTTTTCTAATAATATTATGTCTACTTTCATTAGCGGTAACCATTTGTAATATTTTTAATCTTCTCTGTAATTCTATCATTCAATCGTCGGGACAAATGTGTTTCCCTTTCTGCAACCTATCAGAGGCAAGTCTTTTTATTTTTTTTCAAGGTTGCACTTTATATTAGTTTGTTCTATTTCTATGCGTAAGTAACTGAACAAATTACTTGCACCTTTGTGAAACCCTAAGTGAGCTTCATCATGTGCTATTCTCTCTGGGTTTCTTTGAGTGGATCATATTTTTAATGTTTTCTTTGATTCTATCTGTTAATCATCACGGTAAATATGTATTTCCCCTTTCCGAAACCCTCGAGAAGCCTCATTATGGACCACTTTTTAAGGAATAAATGACCAAGTTTACTTCTGATAAATTGTGCTAATGTGAAACCAAATGATTCAAGCATTTCTTTATAATTCCTTTTTTCTTGGTTGCTCAATGTTTTAACTATGGTAACTCAGTAGAAATAAAATACTCCGCAAGTATTTTATTTCTGTTTAAGTCACTGAAATGATCTCCCGTTGTTTTCTGAAAACCTAGTGAATCAGAGTGCGTGCCAATTTTTTCTCATTAAATGACCGCTGTGATATTCCTCGCAGTAATTAATTTTATTTCTGTTTAAGTCACTGAAAGGATCTCCCGTTGTTTTCTGAAAACCTAGTGAATCAGAGTGCGTGCCAATTTTTTCTCATTAAATGTCCGCTGTGATATTCCTCGCAGTAATTATTTTATCATTATTATTATCAATCGCAGTTTCTCAGTATATCACTGAGACAAGTGTTTGATCCTTTCAACACCTTATTGGAACCTCTTCATGTGGCATTTTTTTTATTTTAAATTTCTGTATTGAAGAAATGGCTAAACTTACTGGTTTCTGATAAGTTGCATAAATGTATGGTTCGAGCACTGATTTACATTCTCTCTGTAACCTTTAGCTTCAGGGACTTGGACGACCCTGCCTTATTATTATTATTATTATTTGTAATTGTGTCTGTATATCACAGAAACAAGTTTTTGACCCTTTCCAACATCTGAATTGGGTCTTACCATGTGGTGTTTTTACATATATGGAAGCAGTGGCTAAATTTAGTTGTGTCTGATAAATTGCACGAGTTTAATTTGAATCACCTTGTCTTGTCTGTTAGGAATGCCAATGACCAACATATTGGACGTGTTATTTTACCTAACTGAAATAGTATATCGTGTCTCCTTCCTTCTGATAAATTGTGCAAATAGTATAGCAATTACTCAAGCACCACTTTATGATTTATCTTTAATTGCTTTTTGGGCGATTATTTCCCCGCTATTAACAAAAAGATGTTTCACAACACCAGTGTTATTTACAGCAATAATTTAGCTTATTATTCTTCCAGTCTGTAACTTTCACAATATTGTTCTGTTTGTTCCTTCAACAGGTAACACGAACTTTCTTCAGAAACAGCTCCAGGTATGTTGATGTTTTGTACAAAACTGCACTTTGAATTAATTTTTGCAACATTACATGTTTTCCTTTGGGAGCTTTTGGATTTAGAAGCCACAGATTGAGAAATTTGGGGATTGTGATTTTCTAGCCTTGCTAATAATTAGCCTCAGTTGTCTCTGCCTCCCATGTTCTAGCCTTGCTAATAATTAGCCTCAGTTGTCTCTGCCTCCCATGGTATTGAGCTTTAAAACTTTATGGGACCTGGAGATTGCAGTACTCTGTTCTCCATTAGTGGGGACAAGTCACCTATCAGTTCCCTTGCCCAGTGGGCTGGTAAAACTTTCAAAATGCACAGATACTGGTTGCCCTATGACCACCAGAGTTGGGTTTTTTGTAATGATTATGCCCTGTCTTAAGCACTTGACCAGAACTTGATGGGGAGCATCATGTCAAACCTATAGATTCAAGTAAATATTAAAATAAGTTACTAGAAAGAGCGAGCTAGTTGGCAGTTTCCACACCTTTTAGTTATTAGCTTCCATGCTCATCATTTTGGGCTGGTAGGATGCCAGATTTTAAAAGTAAAATAATAAATAAATTTGAATAGTTACTGGATTTTGTTTTTCTAGTATACAAGGTTATACCATTCCTCTTAGATTTCTTCTTTAAAAAGTCCACCTACACCTCGAATAAATTTACAAACTTTCTTGTACAATTCTTGAGTAAGTTTAGTATTTCAATTTTATACTGTGCCTTTTAATTTATTTGAGATTCTGGGTCATTTTATTATATTTTATTTGTATGATTTCATCTTTTTTATCTTGTTGCAAAAAGTTTTCTCTACAATGAGGGAAGGAATAGAGAATGTTGGTCAGAAAATTGTTAAATGACTAAGCTAATGGGGATAATTCTAATGATCTGTTTTTGAAATATATGGAAGCAGACAGGAGACTGGAGGAAGCTGACTGCCATAGAAGAGATAGAAAATCTCTTTCCTGAGGAGGCGAGTACACAAATTTTATCTTGTTATTTGCAGTTGTACTTGTAATCCTATGTTTGGTCATCCACTGAGAAATTCTATTTATTGAACAGGTGATTGAGGTCATCAAAGCACATACACATGATGACTCTGGACCATTGAACCTAAATCGTGTTGGCCAAAATGATTTGTCTTCTTCATGGGTGTTGGAGACACCAACTGATCTAATAAGCATCGGGGAGAGGCAGTCCTATCAGGTATTTGAGCGTGGAAGATCTAATGTGATCTTTTTTACCATTATCTTGAACAACTACACTTCTAATCATTTTGGGAATACTTAGCATAATGTAAAGAGTAAGGGCTGATGCCAACAGGGACAATATTGTATCTGACCATTTACGAATAGCAGAGACAAAGAACTGATAATGATGAGCAAGATACCATCTCTGGACAAAGTGGTGTCTACTCTAAGAAGGAAGTGGAGCAAAATTCAGAGGGTGTGAGACAGAACTCACCAGAGCAGGAAAATACACTAAACAATGAATTACTAGCTAATGCTATTTCTAGTAAGTTTGATATAACATTTTGAAGTTAATTATTGTATTGGTTGACTTCATGGTGGCTCCCATATGGTGTCAGTTGGTGCTCCTTTATTGTACATCAATTTAGGCATAACCAAGAATAATGGTAATGCAGACTATTCGATTGGAGATAATCCAGCAAAGCTTCAACGCAGGGTAACTATTAATATTTCTATCTTTTTTCTGTTATATAGTTTCCATACAAGATGGAACTTACATATTCAAATATTAAACATTGTTTGTCCAAGATTATGACCTTGGTAGTTCTCTTTTGAATGTGAAAATTTAAATCGCTCAGATGTTTTTGGTTTGCACTTACAGTTTTCTTTTGGGATTGATTTTTTTAATCTGTTCAAACTTGCCCACAGTAGATTCTATTTTGGATGCATGTCCCTTTATTTATATTAATGGAAGTCCTTTGTATGCAGAAACTACGACAGCAAAGAAGAGAGAAAAGGGTGGCTGATCTCATTCGTCAGGATGAAGAAGAAACAATTAATCTTGAAAACTCAGCTATTACAAGATCTAAAGCAGTGGATTCAGCATATCTAGGAAAATACAGCATTTGGAGACGTGACTATGAGAATGACAATGCAGATAACACGGTTAAATTGATTAGAGATCAAATAATTATGGCTCGGGTATATGCGAGCATTGCACGGTCTAGGAATAGCCATGCTATTTATGATGAGTTGATGAAGCGAAGTAAGGAGAGCCAACGTGTTCTGGGTGAAGCAAATTTAGACTCAGAACTGCCTCCCAGGTAAAAATAGGATTCAGCTCTATAACAGTAGAAAGCATAGTTGCCATTGAGTTTGATTTTATTATACAGGATTATGTACCTTTGGGGAATCAAGATCTAGATATTTATTGATCATGAATTAATAAATAACACACTTTTTCAGCGCACCTTTAAAAATCAAGGCAATGGGTCAGGTTCTGTCCAGAGCCAGAGAAAAATTATATGATTGTGCGACCATAACCAAAAAGTTGCGAGCTATGCTTCAGTCTGCAGAGCATCAAGTAAGAACATTGAAAAAGCAAAGTACATTCTTGAGTCAACTTGCAGCAAAAACTATTCCAAAAGGTGTGAACTGTTTGTCAATGCGATTGACTATCGACTACTACTTGCTTCCACTTGAAGAGCGAGAGTTTCCGAACCAAGACAAGCTGGAAGACCCTAATCTCTATCATTATGCACTCTTCTCTGACAATGTGCTAGCTGTATCTGTAGTGGTTAATTCAACAATACTGAATGCAAAGGTAAAAATGCTAGCCTGTTGATATCCTTTGTGTTGGGAGTCCTACAATTATTGGTACTGATCTTATATACTCCTTGTTGTCAGGAGCCTGAGAAACATGTATTTCATCTAGTCACAGATAGATTGAATTATGGGGCTATGAAGATGTGGTTTTTGAATAATCCTCCAGGCGAAGCTACAATACATGTTGAAAATGTTGATGATTTCAAATGGCTTAATTCTTCTTATTGTCCAGTTCTTAGGCAGCTGGAATCTGCAGCAATGAAGGAATATTACTTTAAGGCAGAAAATCCAACTACTCTTGCAGCAGGATTTTCTAATTTGAAGTACCGAAATCCAAAATACCTCTCTATGCTTAACCATCTTCGATTCTATTTACCACAAGTTTATCCAAAGCTGGACAAAATCCTCTTCTTGGATGATGACATTGTTGTGCAGAAGGATTTGACTCCACTGTGGTCCATTGACCTGCAAGGAAAGGTAAATGGGGCTGTTGAAACCTGTGGTGAGAGTTTCCATCGCTATGACAAATATTTGAATTTTTCAAATCCCCACATAGCCCGGAACTTTGATCCTAATGCTTGTGGTTGGGCATATGGGATGAATGTCTTTG
The DNA here is from genome assembly GCA_027943335.1 of Chamaecyparis obtusa. Classification (NCBI taxonomy): domain Eukaryota; kingdom Viridiplantae; phylum Streptophyta; class Pinopsida; order Cupressales; family Cupressaceae; genus Chamaecyparis; species Chamaecyparis obtusa. The sequence continues at coordinate 200,242 of BSBK01010920.1, forward strand.
ACCTAAAAGAATGGAAGAAACGCGACATAACTGGAATATACCACAAGTGGCAAGATATGGTCAGTGCTTTTGCTTTGGGATATTTGATACGCCTTTTCACTGTTGTGTATGTTTTCTTTTGGATTTGTTTCTTGTCTTTTTCTCATTTTCCATGCCTTAATCTGATCTGTTTCTCTTGGTTGATACAGAATGAAGACCGAGTGTTATGGAAGCTTGGAACATTGCCTCCTGGATTGATCACATTTTACAAATTGACTCATCCTCTGAATAGTAATTGGCACGTATTAGGCCTAGGGTACAATCCTACTGTAGAGATATCAGACATCGAAAATGCAGCTGTTGTTCACTATAATGGAAACATGAAGCCTTGGTTGGAGATAGCAATGCTCAAATATAGGCCTTACTGGACCAGATACGTTAAATATGATCATCCTTATTTTCAAAAGTGCAATATCAATTATTAGTTCATTTTCCATATTGATGCCAATATATATCAATTGGGGTGGAGCATCATCTTTATTCATCTTAGTTTTGGCCACGATTTCTTCCATTCTTTTTGTCCATGGAATTTGATGATCAGTTAACTGATATATTAAAAAATATCCATTGTGAGGCCAAATTTTCTTGGTTCTGCAAGGTCGTCAGTAGCCTCTAAAGCTGCATCGGATGGGAAGGCTTTTGTGTAATTCATTTGAAGATATCAAGTTATCAACATCTAGTTTGAGAGGGCATTTTTATGGAGTTAATTCATTTCTGGCATACATAGAAAAGTTGATTCTGTAATAACTATTCTTTCTAATTGGGAAAAATTTCCCACATTTCTTGAAATGAGAGTTAGAGAGTAATGTTTGTCATGAAGAATGTTGCAATTGCTGGTGTTTGGATGTACTTATCACACTTATCACAAAAATTGTAGTTGAAACTTGCATCTCATTCCAATCAACAACATTTAAAATTTAAAGAGGACACAATTGTAGGCCCCTTTAAAGGATAACAATGTTAATTAAATGTTGGTAAAAGACCCGTTACAAGCATTACCGGGGATATCATTGTTGTAAACGTTAATATGTTAGAGACTACAATTAAATGTTTTTTTCCTACTCATTAATCACATCATTGGGTAGTTGGGATATATAGGAAAAAAGGGATTGGAATGGAGGTATGAAAAGTGTGGAGTTTAATGAGTAGAAAAAAACATGAATGAGAATGATTGTTGTAATATATGAAAATGGGAATTGAGAATATTCAAGAAATACTTGGAGAGCAGGTTGAAAGATGTGATTTAGCCCGGTTCTCTCAAACCTTTGTTGGACAGACTATTGAAGAAAGAACGCTCAAGGGTTAGACATGTGGAGAAATATATGGGATGCGGCTAAGCTCCAGATAGAGTGCACTGTTGACTAAATTTCAAAAAATTGAAAACACAACAGGTTTTTGCGAAATATTCAGTATTTGTTCTTCATGATCTGTACATTTTGTAGTTGAAAACTACAAAAAAATTTGCAAAAAATCACATTGTTTTTGCAAATCTTAAAAGAAGTTACTTTTTTCCGCCTTTGGTGCATTATGTTTGGAGCTTAGTCGGTGCCAAATATATGTGGAGTATGTTGAGAAATATTTGTAATTGAAAAGCAAAGTTTATTCAAATGTAATTTGTAATTAAATGGTTTACTTAGTGTAATCTAAATTAATTTTTTTAATTATTAGCACTTGGTATCGGAAGGAGATGCAAGAGTTATGCTAATGAACATTATAAAAGTTAATATGTTAGAGAGTACAATTTATTGTGCATATATGATACATTTATTTAATTTATAGTATCTTAGGTGTAATAGTGTTAAATCTAATCCTAAAACATAATCTCCCAAGATGAGTAAAGAAAAAATTGTGGCAAAACTACAAAAATAAAAATATTACCCATATCTTCATTACAAACTATTGGAGTGTGTTGGAGTCAAGATTCTTGGCGGTGGTGATGCAAATTTCAATGGTCCCGTCCCAGTGATGCACCATTGGAGGCGATGGTAAGAAATTATATTCAGAATTTTGTATGTAAATGGTTTTTAGAAAACTCTTGTTGTTTTGGGCATTTTTAGTTTGTTTTGGATTGTATTTACAAAAGCTTTGTTTTGGACACTTTTCAGTATGTTTTGGGTTTAAAACCATTGTTGTGCCCACGCTATATATATATATATATATATATATATATATATATATATATATATATATATATATTAAACACTTTTGTTAGGTGCTCATTTTTAGCCCCATTTTAGTATGTATGGATTCCCACATTGATTTCACATCCTTCTAGATCTTTTGCATCCTTCAAATCAACATTAATTGTTCAAAACTCGAGAATAACTAACTTCTATGCATGATTTCTCATTTTTCACCTATCACGTAATTTATCTTCCATCTAGGTCCTTTACATGCATTTTTGAATTTCGAGACTTGCCCTGATTTATGGGCAAGCTATGGTTTTCAACACCCTTTCTTGGCATTAACCCTTGGGTCCCGACAAAAATAAAGTAAAATGTGCCTGGACGAGGTTGACTTAAGTCAACCTTGTCCTAGATAAGGTCGACCCAAGTCAGCCTTGTCCTAGGGCTTTGCTTTTTAGTGGGCTTTGAGCTTGATGCGAGGGTTTATCTTTTAGATCGTTAATTGGGTTTGGCCTTACGAAATCTGGGCCATGAAATGTGTATAAAAGGAGATATCCTCTCATGTTCACACCTTGATCAAGAGATCCACATGCAAGCTATCATTCATCCATTGTGCATTCAAGAGATTCAAGTGCAAGGAAGCCCTCAAACATTTCAAGTCTTCTTCCTCTTCTTTTTCTTCCTCAATCCAACATTGTTGCAAACTACAACATTCATCATTCAAGGGTTTGGTTCATGATTTCCTATTGGATTTTTGTGGAGTCCAAGCTATTGTATCAACACTTGTGATCACCTCCAAAGAGGCATTGCATCATTGAGCTATAAGGCGATTTGTATTTTAGATCTAGATTACATTTCCTTATGCAACTTCAATTTCATTTCAAGGTTAATTCCTATACAAGGACTTGACCAAGGCAAATCCCTTTCCACAACAATTTTCCCCTTCATTTTGCGTGCAGAAAGAGGTTTTCGGAGTTTCGAATCCAGATTTCAAAAGTTATAGAGCTAGTTGTAGATCCTTTGCAAATTTCATCAGATTCAGAGTCTCCAGGACAGGGTCCACTTTTTTGGACAAAGTTGACTTTGTTCGACATTGTCCTTTGGATTTGGAATTTTCATAGTCATAAGTGGTAGGTGTTAGAGTGCTAGATCCAAAACCATTTCTGATTCCGACAACTTTACGATAGTCAAAACCTAATATGAAGTTTACTCTTCCTCTCCTAGCTTAAAGGTAAGCTCATTCTTCCTCTTTTCACCTTGCACTTACTTTTACATATCAGATATGTATTGCTTTTATCATTTACATATCAATCATACTTTATTCAATAAGGAATACCCAAATCCCCCTTTTACTTAGATCTTGTATTAACACTCATTCATCCTTTTTAGGTTGTGCTAATCAGATTTGTTTAAGGGTGGGTTTGTATTCCTATGCACAATATGATTTGGTGAGTGATCTACGTCCTAGCATTGATCTAAGTTTTTTTTAAGAAAACATTTAAATAATGGCAAAGGCATTTATTGTGATCAATTTTTCAAATTGATATTGGTACTCTGTATTTATAATCCTAGTTTCCAAGAAGCAGTGTGTATCTTCATTCCATGGTGATGGTGACATGTACAACACTGTATCTAGCACAATGTATTTTAAATAATTCTAAGATTGCCAAAGATCGTGTTTTGCATATTTCACATTTGTTGGGGGAGAGGAGCCAGAACATGTGCACCTTAACTTCGGGGGTCCACGTGGGTCACCACGTGGAACCTGCACCTATTTTTTTTTTCTTGTCGCCCTAGTTCGCTGAGTTGGCAACCCCAAATGAAAAGTTAAGCCCATTTCAAACTAATTTGCCACATGTACCAATTTGATTGGTCAAAGGTGGTGAAAAAATCCCATTTCAATGCATCGATTGGGACGTCCACGACCCCAAGGAGTACAGGCTCGCTTGAGCTTGCATACAGACTTGGGTGTCTGTGTGCCATTTTGCTACAATGCCACCCAATCCGCACCCTAACCGCCATTACTTCCCACAACCACCTTACGCTACAACATGTAGCTACATTTACTACGTATTAACTCACCTTACATTCAGCTAAGGGGATGCCCTTTAACATGACAACTCCATTCAACACGCCTGACTATACGCCAATAGAGAGACTAACATTCCTTTCTATCCTGTCCATTCTGGAGTGCTCTATCAATTTGGAGCCAAAATGTGCTTAGCGGAGATCCCTACAAAAGAACAATGTTTCCATTACTTGTTTCGATTTGGATCACCTTGCACTTTGATGTTGCGGGTTTCTACAACTGTTATTCGATTTCGTTTGTTTGCATTTTTTTTTTTTGGGGGGGGGGGGGGGTTTAATCACTTCATTTGCATGTTTCTGATAGGACATGACTTCGTTTGCATGCAAGATGCTTGGGATTTTGAGCAGATGGAGAGAGATGAGGATGTTGACCACTGGGAGGAGATATGAGAGTTGGTTTACTGAGTGCTGATACTACTCCTCACTAAGGCCACCTTTCACCATCAGAGCCAATGAAATCTTTCATTTTTAGTTTTGTTTGGTTGTTTCTCTAACATTAACCTAGAGTGTTTATTTTTTGGGATGTCTACAGTGCTTCTTGCATCTTGTGTGTTGCTATATGTTTCTTAACACAATTTCTTGTGTTCATTAACACTATTATCCTAAAGGGAATTATACTCTGTGTTTTAGTGTCATTATCATGTTCTTAGTGAAGGAAGTTTGATCTTTTAAGGTTATCAAGCATCCATGTTTACATTCTGCCTCTTACTTTGCATATAAGTGTTCTACATATCACATATAACATGTATAATTGGTTTTAATTTCAAATGTTGGGGTTTAAGGGTTTAATAAGCTATTTGCTTTATGGTTTAACTATGACTATTAAAGTTTGCACAAATGTTGGGGTTTAACGGTCTAATTTTGGGGTTTACGGGTTTAATAAGTTATCTGCTTTATGGTTTACCTACGACTGTTAATGGGTTGCATTAATTTTGGGTTTTAAGGGTTTAATAAGCTATCTGCTATATGGTTTAACTACAGTTGTTAAATATGTTTTTTGTTAAAGGGTTCAATAAGATATTTGCTATATGCTTAATAGTTTCAAAATTACGGATTAAGGGTTTATTATGTTATCTATTAAATGGTTTGAATTTAATATGTTACTGGTTTACATATTCTTTTCAATTTGTGTTTTATAGGTTATCATTTATTGTGTTAAGGGTTTTCATTTTTTGAGTAGCTCTTCTAGTGGGGTCAGTATTGTGGCATGATCTTTAATGAACTTTCTATGGTATGTGGTGTTTCCTACAAATGTTTTAACTTCATTTGCTATCTTGATGAGTGGTGGATTCATTATAAGTGTAATTTTCATGGTCTCTCATCATTATTTCATTACAAATTATTTGCCCAATTAGTGTACCAAACAGAATTGAAAAGATGAACTTGTGTAAGTTTAAGGAGACTTGCATGCTTTTACATTTTTGTAGCATTGCCTAAAGTACTTGTCGATTTCAACAATCTTTTTTTCTTTGTGTATCACCATTGGACTTATCCATTCAATTTTTTTTCTTATACTAATTTATTTTCTAGTTCTGTACATTTTTTTCAAATGTAGTCTAAACCATTTTCTTTGTATTTGGGTTTAGCTAGTATGGTCTCTTCCTAACTAGTTTGGCTCCTTCTTCTAGCTATATTTTCATGGTCCCCACTTTTTGGTTTGATTCCTTTCATCTCTGTAAAGATCCACCAAAATAGTTCTTCGTATTCTGTTAAAATTTTGGTGATGGCTCCCACAATACCCTCCTTGCAATTCCCAATTTTAACCATCTTTGGGGTATCTGATTTGGGGATGTTTTCCTCCCAATGTTTAATTGGTTGATTGCAATAATATACTCTATAGTCTTTTTCAAGTTTGATTCCTTGTTCGCCTTTTCCTATCTCAATATTTGTTAACTATGACAAATGTTGGACATATCATTGAAGTTATAATACAATATTATTTATATTTTTTAATAAAATAATAATCACTTTAAAAGGTAATATTGAATGGATGGTCATTATGGAAAAAAATTGGTTTATAAGATTGGTTGTCGAAATTAATCTTAAATTTATATGTTTAATGGTTTCAATTTGATTGTTTATGGATTCCACACCCAATTTTTTTCCCACCAACCTAATTGGCCGAGTTGGCAACCCCAAATCAAAAGATGAGCCCATTTTGAAATTATTTGCCATTAAGAGTTTTCATTTCAATTTATCAGTTTAAGGGTTTCCATTATTGTGTTAAGGGTTTTCCATTACATTTCCAATGTTGGGGTTTATAGGTTCCAAATTTAGTGTTTTAAGAATTTCAATGTGATTGTTCCACTTATGTATTTCATAATCCAATTGTATTTATTAATATGATTGCTCCACTTTGTAGACACCTAAAAATGTCTCACGCCTACAAGTGACAATTTCACTAACTTTCATCTTAAATTGTTAAATAATATTTATTATTTAATCAATTTGTGTCTTATAATCTAAATTCAAAATCATCATTTCTCTATAATTTCATAATTAAGTGATTTTAATCAATTACCTAATTATTTCATCTATAAAGTAATTAAATAATTAATCATTATTTAATTATTCCCTATATTATTGAAATTAATTAAATAATGATATTATTTAATTAATATTTGTTTTCTTATTATTACGTCTATGTAATAATTAAATCAATGTCTCTCTCATAATTAAATAAATTATAGTTATTTAATTAAACTAATTATTCCCCTCTCATAAATAAATAAGCAATTACTTATTTATCTCCACATGTGCAAGTAAATAATTTATTTTATTTATTTAAATCATATTTATCCTCCTAAATTCTAACTCATACTCACTTTGAGTTAACTTCTCAATCACAACTCTTGACTACATAATTATCTCTCCTAACTAATCAATCTATCGAGTCTTCCATTCCACCTCACCAGTCAACTCCCTATCAAATCCACTTAAACAAATCAATCAATTGAATTGAACTCCTACTCACTTTCAGTTAACTTTTCCACCTCACCAATAAACCCATCAATCAAGGCAATCAATTTGAGTTGAGCTTCTACTCACTTTTAGTTAACTTTTCCACCTCACCAATCAAGGCAATCAATCTAAGCTGAACTCCTACTCACTTTGAGTTAACTCTTCCACCTCATCAATCAACCCATCAATCAAGGAATCTTGATTGAATCCCTTGAAATTCTTATAAATAGAGAGCATGTTCTCTTATTCAAAGGACCACATACTTCAGATTCTTATGTTGGCACACTTTAAGCTCAAGCATGAGAGCCCAACATTTACATAGAGAAGGAGAACAATTACAGAGGACTTTTGGTTTGCATACTCGTGTGTTTTTGGATTGATTTCATTATGTTTGAATGATTATGCTTGCAGTTTATTTTCTTCCTCTTTCGATATTGGGATACTAACACCTTAATGATCTTCTTCTGGCTAAGATCTTATTATTATTGCAGGCTTACAATTACCATATTACCCTGATTACACACTTAAAGTATTTCATAATTTGTTTCAATTTATGAATGGCCATGAAAGGAATCACCCCATGGATGCATTTACTATTTTTCCTAAATGCAATTGTGTTGAGTCTAATGTCATAAATTGGTTTGGTAACAATAGTCATCTTCCTTCCTCTTTGTAAGTTATGTTGTTTTCAATGCTACTCTTATAAAACTTGTTTATGAAGTTGGCCTTTTGTCAGTTGCGCCTGACAAAATAAACCACGCCCCTAAAACAAGTTGACAATTGCCACTTCCATGCAACTTCTAACAACACTAGTGCCTATGTATTCTACTGACCACCCTTAACCACTTTACATGTCCCAGTTACCAATTAGATGAATTCTTGCAAGTAGAGCTTCAGAGGCCAAATTCAAATTGACAAGAGTGCATAAACTAAAGACACGAGACCAACACAACAAGCTTCTAACATACAAGTAGACTTCCAAGCCAAATCACTCTCTCGAATGGCCATTACTTCCACCACCCTCATTGCCATACTTCCTGCAACCACCTTACACTGCAACATGTAACTGCATTTACTACGCATCAATTCACCTTACATTTAACTAAGGGGATGCTTATTAATATTACAATACCTTTGACTCCTATTAACATTACAACTCTATTAAATACACTTGACTCCTCGCAGATAGAGCCATGTAACATTCTTTTCTATCCATGCGTTTTGAACTCTCTTTCATGTCATTATTGAATTCATTTCCATGTATCTATCGTTTCTACTATTTGCTTCATGTTCAACTCACTTAAAATTTTCTATACCCTCACTGGTTGTTTCACATCCTCACGGTTTGTTTTGATTCCTTGACATCAACTCACTTTCACTTATATATATATATATATATATATATATATATATATATATATATATATATATATATATATATATATATATATATATATATATATATATATATATATATATATATGTATGTATGTTGCAATGCACTTTGAACATTACTTTTATATGATTGTAATGCACTTTGTATTGTACTGCTTTAGGACTTTACTAAATTGCATAATTGGATATGGTTTTTAATTGTTGGTTTTAATAAGGCCCCCTTTTTACAAACTATACCTAATGCTCTTGAGTCTTTTTTCCCTTCCTGGTTATTTTACACTCAATGGTTTTCTATATTATCCTTGTTGTTAGATTCATTTGCAAATATCAACACTGAAATTGAGGACCATATAATAGAAAAATTGAACATAAAGTCATCTCATATATATTGAAGGTTATAAAACTGTAATGCACTTTGTAGTTTATTGCTTTAGGACTTTATTGATCTGCATAATATAAATATATATTTTATTTAGAATTGTAATGCACTTTGTCTAGTTGTATGCACTTTTAGGATTGCAATGCTTGTTTGATTTAGGATTTAGGATTGCAATGCACTTTGAATTTTAGCTTTATAGGACTGTAATGCACTTTGTATCATATTGCTTTAGGACTTTACTGATTTGCATAATATAAATATAGATTTGATTTAGAACTACAATGCACTTTGTATAAACTTTTAGGACTGCAATGCATGTTTGATTTAGGATTGTAGATTGCAATGCACTTTTATCTTTAGATTTATAGGGTTGTAATGCACTTTGTATTGTATTTCTTTGGAGTTTAATCAATTTCCATGCTTCTCATAGTATAGATGTTTCGGCTCCACTTCTAGTAGCTAGATATGGAAGTAGTGACTTATAGTCCTTTCTATTTTCTAGATATTTTACAACGTCCTTAATTAGTGGGTGTCTTTCAATGCTTTTAGTGACTACATATTTGATTTATTATTGCAATGCACTTTGTATAGTTGTATACACATTTTTTACTATAATGCATATTTGATTTGGGATTTAGGATTCATTTGTAGATATCAACACTGAAATTTGTATAATTGTATACACTTTTTTGACTTTGTATATTATCCTTGTTGTTGGATATGATAAATGAATCCTTCCTGATTTGGTAACATTGGTCATATTCCTTCCTCTTTTATGTTATGGTGTTTTTAATCCCGCTTTTACCAAACTTGTTTGTGATTTTGGGTTCTTTGCATCTGCAACAAGTGAACATCTCATAATCACTTAAACATTAAACCGCTTGCAATAACAAAAATATTGTACAAGGCCAACAATACAGATTCAAGTGCAATAATATGATATCAATCTAATTGTTTAAGGGTTTCACTAAAATAGAAACCCTATAACAGATAAATTGAAAAGAAAGTGGAAACCATTAACAATCATAATGAAACCATAAAATAGATAACTTATCAAACCCTTAATCCTTAATTTTAAAACCAGAAAATAAATAACTTATTAAACCCTTGATCCCTAATGTTGGAAATGAACTTACAAACCCTTAACACTACAATTGAAACCCTCAAAATGATAAATTGAAATGAATTTTGAATCCCTTAATAGGAGTAGTGACATTGGAAACCCACAAACCTTGAAGTTGGAACCTATTATCCCCTAACATACATAAATGCATACGTACATGCATACACACACACACACACACACACACACACACACACATACACACATATGTATGTATGTGTGTGTGTGTGTGTGTGTGTGTGTGTGTGTGTGTGTGTGTGTGTGTGTGTGTGTGTGTGTGTGTGTATGTATGTATGTATGTGCATGTAAATTTGTAGGGGTGGGGGGCCAGAACATGCGCACCCTAACTTCAAAGGGCAACAATATCAAATCTTATAACACCCTCTTTTATAATGCAGTCTTTGACATGTAATGTGATGATTGGGCCTAGGTGTGAACAATTTGAACAACCCCAAACAATTGAAGTGTTATATATATGATTCAATGAATCCTTCATTGATATATGTCATTCTTAAAAATAAATAATTGATGATTTGTGCATGTCCTAGAAGTGCAGATTACCTTACAATTGTATAGTGTGTTATACATTCAATTGAAGTGCAGATTACCTTACAATTGTATAGAGTGTTATGCATTCAATTAAAGTGCATTTTACATATAGTAGAAGTGTCTTCTACATTCAATTGAAGTTTATTTTAAATTAAAATGTAAAAATGCACACTAGGCCATCCAAATAACCATTCATGCATATATGTAAATGTTCAAACCAATAACTGATTAGTGTGCTTGTACTAGATGTGTAGATCACCTTTCTAGTCTAAATTGAAGTGTCTTCTTACATTCACTTGCCATGACCACAAACAAACATACCTCAAGTGCAAATGGAAAGGGGAGATGAACCGATATGTGTGCGGGGTACTAAATGTGGCCAAACATACATATAGATGTGCACACAACATTGTCAATATCAAATAGAAAAAGGAAACTCTTCTATTGGAAACCTTTGTACTGTTCAATTATGTTACACTCAAACATTCACATTGAATGCATTGTGCAACACAATTATCAAGTATAAAGATGTTCATATTGTAGAGTGTTCTCGTTCTATTCAATTCATGCTCTCAATACTTATAGACAACCCAACTGAACATGTTCTAGCTACAAAATGAATGAACACTCCAGAATGGGTGAGATAGAAAGGAATGTTAGGTGTCTCAATTCATGAAGAGGTAGCCATATTGAATGGATTTGTAATGTTAATAGGTTCCCCCTTAGCCAAATGTAAGGTGAGTTGACACGTAGTAAATGCATATGCATGTTTCTCTATAAATACAAGTCTCTTGGTGCAAGTAGATATTGAACTGATAAGAGCATATATTTCACTTGACCTTGGCTAGAAGGTATCAATTATGAGTTGCATTCTTTTGATTCCATTTTTAGTGTTAAACTTTATTGTTTTTCCCCATAGTAGGTGAGTGAGACACCTTTGCAACCAAGTTTAATGTTGATAAAGTAGTCAATTGTAATGTTTCAGTGTAAGGTGGCAACAGGAAAATGGTGGATAGGGTGGTGGATTGGGTGGCATTATGGTGAAATGCCATGCAACCACCCTAGTCTGTATGCAAGCTCAAGCCAATACATGGGGATAGTGCACATCCTAGTTGAGTCATTAAAATGACAACTTTCATACACCTTCGACCAATCGGGTTTTAACACGTGGCAGATCAATTCCAAAAGAGCTCAAATTTTGATTTGGGGTTTCCAAGTAGGACATCTAGGGTGACAAAAAAATTAGGTGTGGGGTTCACATGGTTATCCACCTAGACCCCCAAATTTAGGGTGCACATGTTCTAGCTCCTCTACCATATATAAGTCAATTGAAACCCCAATCCTTCAAAATTATGAAAACTAGTCTTGTTACATTGAAATAAACTTAATATTTTTTTTTCACATCTTGGCTCAATCATCTTATTACATGTTACAGATTGCATTTACATATCACTTATGCAAAAAGGAAAAAAATGAAAACAAAATGCATTGCAAATTACTGAATCTTCTTGTTCAAATCTTGGCTCAATCATCCTATTACATGTGACAACATTGCATTGACATATCAGTTAACAAAATAGAACATAGTTGGAAACAAAATGCATTGAAATTTACTATAAACCAGCAACCAAAATAGTTCCTAATTTAGGAAAACTGAGTAGGCAAAGTAGGTGGTGATGAGGTGGGGGATGGCCTTGAGGCTACAATAGGAGCCATGTTCTCCTCCCATGGTGATCCTTGAGTGCTACTCAGTCTAGCTTGTATAGGGATATAATAGCCACTTTTGCCAATATATGTTGGGACCCCTCCACTATAGTTATGAAAAACATAAAAAATAAGAGATGGTGAAGTTGGTGCACAGTTATAAGTCATTGAATAGTTTGGGATGTTTATGTTGATCATATCGCGCATTAAAGGATGGCCTTCAAGTAGCGACATGGATGGAGTGGATGAATTTTTTAACATCTTCTTCCTTTCTAAATCCTTGCATTTCTCGTCAAGCCTCATTTCCTCAGCCTTTTGTTCCTTCGCTTCCTTCGCTCTCTTTTTCCTCTCCTCCTTCATCTCTTTTTCTTTCCACTTTTCACTAGTACATTTGACCCACTTTTTAGACCAACATTTCTGACCAAGTTATAAAATGAATTTCCATGGTCGGTTTATAGAAGAAAATTTTGATTTTTTTTACTTCTATTCCCGTGTTGGTCAAAATTACGACCATAAATAGTGATCATAATTCCAACCAACATGGGAATAGAAGTAAAAAAAAAGTCAAATTTTTATACATATATCCTACCAACCGGCACATTTCATTTTATTTCATTTTGGCATAGTCCACGACAAAAGGAGTGTTGAAGGAGGCGGTATAAGGAGGGAAGCTGTATGTGGACACCCCCTATATGCATCTAGCCTATAAGTTCTAGCATTCTCTTCCACATTTCTATTCTCAAACCCGAGCAAGCATCAAGAGGAATAGGCATTTGATTTCATCCATTTCATTACAGCCTTGGTAAGAGATTCAATTTTTTTGGCATTTGCTTAATGAAGGGTAATTTTTTTTATTTTTTTTCAAATTGTTTTCATTTGTCACGGGTTTGAAACCCTAATCTCTGCACTTCTAATGGTGTTCACGCCACCATTAGAAGTGGCATGAACACCATTAGAAGTGGCCCATGAATTTCCACTTCTAATGGTGTTCAATTTCCAGAGATACAAAGCAGTCAACTAAGGGTGGGTTCTTTGTTTCCTCATCAACTAAGTTCAAGGTAAAATTGATGCTACTTTTGGTTTCATTGTAAAAAAATGTTGAATAAGTGGTTGAATATCACAAAAGTGCAGAAAATAAAAGCTATTAAAAACTCAATCACAAGCCAACGAAACTTTGTTTAACTGTGAACTGTTAAAAATTTAGAATAAAACCTCTGTTAATTGTGTGCCCTTAGTTGCAGACAGAAAATAATGATGTGGTCTCAATCCCTGAAAGAAAATCGTGTCTTGAACATGGAAAAAAAAACCCCAAAATGTTTGCAATGAATTCAAATTCCTTTTGGCTTTTGCATTCATCTTAACACACGATCTTGTTAATTCAATAAAAGGACTGAAATTCTTTTATTTTAAGACTTCAAAACAATAGAATCAGTACATGGAATGATCAAAACTTATAATACCAATCAATGAATGTTTTTCCTATCAATGTTGCATTGAATAGAGAGTTTAATAATATAAACACCAGACTGTGTCTTCACGAGCAGAGAAGTGACTGTTTGTAAAGAATTAAAAGTTTATTGCTTGGTAGATGATTACATTGTCTTCTTCGACCATGCACCACTCCACACAAGAAGGACTAAAACCAAACCATAGGATGGTTTAGGAATTTAGAAGACATCCTTTATTACAAAGCAAAACAAAATATATAACTCAAGTCCCAAAGCAAAACTGAATGGCATAGGTTCCCTGCACCAATACACCCCCCATGTAAGTCAATATTCTGAAGTCCTTGAATCCAAGAAATGTAAGTCAATAACACCAAATATATCACTTAGAAGTCTAGTGAAGAGTCTTGGTGAGTTTAAGCCGTTTGAAGCACTTTAGAAATATTGAATACGTCATTGCTTGCCAACTATTTGACAGAGCCTAGGAAATCATTGGTTCTTCAAGACAAAGATTGTTTGCACGCCAAGCACTGTACAGGAACAGTCAATAAAAGGACTGAAATTCTTTGATTTCTCGACTTCAAAACAATATAATCAGTACATGGAATGATCAAAACTTATAATACCAATCAATGAATGCTTTTCCTATCAATGTTGCATTGAATAGAGAGTTTAATAATATAAACACCAGACTGTGTCTTCACGAGTAGATTGCATTGACCAATACACCCCCCATCCCACCATCCACACCCATCCACTCATGTCAAGATCTTGTGAATCCAAGCAAATGTAAGTCAATAACACCAAATATATCACTTAGAAGTCTTGGTGAGTTTACGTGATATATTTGGTGTTATTGACTTACATTTACTTGGATTCAAGGACTTTAGAATATACTCCAAAAGTGATTATGTAATGAAGGAAGTGAGAGGGAAGGATCTTGATTTAGGTCAATGGATATTTCAACATGATTTTGGACAAGATCTTGACATGAGTGGATAGGTGTGGATGGTGGGATGGGGGGTGTATTGGTGAAGAGTCTTAGTGATTTTAAGCCTTTTGAAGCACTTTATAAATATTGAATACATCATTGCTTGCCAACTATTTGACAGAGCCTAGGAAATCATTGGTTCTTCAAGACAAAGATTGTTTGCATGCCAAGCACTGAACATGGACAGTCAATAAAAGGACTAAAATTATTTGATTTTAAGACTTCAAAACAATAGAATCAGTACATGGAATGATCAAAACTTATAATACCAATCAATGAATACTTTTCCTATCAATGTTGCATTGAATAGAGAGTTTAATAATATTGAATAGGTTTAAAAATGAAGCTTTAACAATGCATCTAACATTCTCCATATTCATGTGTATTTCTTTGAGTTGGAATTGAATAAGTAATACTTGAAATCAGATAGGATAAAATACATACCTCATGAAGGAATTAATCTGGAAATACCTATTTTCTGATGCCTGTGTACAGTCTCGGGAAATTTTGCAACCAGATCTAGGACCAGAAAACTGCAATAGAGAAAACCCAGAAAACTTTTGTTTCTCTGGAAGCAGGTCGACTTTGACCCAGATAGCGAGGCACAATCTTACTCTAGGGCACAATTGTACCCCTCACTAAAGGTCGTCCTTGACCCAACTGCTCTGATGGAAATTCTGTTCACATATCCTGAAAGTTTGACGAAAAGGGTACTCAGATCTATACTTCAATTCTCGAAACAACAACTGTAGATATCTGAAAATGGTGTTTTGGCTATAAAGGGTTTTGCCTTAGTCAAACCCCATTTTGGTGATCTCCACCTCCATGAATAGCCAGATGTAATAGAATATGTGTGTATATTGAATGTGTGATGCCAAGATCTAATCCTCTAGATTGAAACCCTAGCATGAATATGTATGAGAAAGCAATGCATAGATTTGACTAAGATAAGAAAGCATACCAAGCCCCCAAGGCTAAAGTACTCCTACCAAACTCATAATCCATAATTTCTACCCCATGATTGTATCTTTGAATGCAGAGAAGTGACTATTTGTAAAGAATTAAAAGTTTATTGCTTGGTAGTTCATTACATTATCTTCTTCGACCATACACCACTCCATGCAAGAAGGACTAAAACCAAACCATAGGATGGTCTAGGAATTTAGAAGACATCCTTTATTACAAAGCAAAACAAAATATAGAACTCAAGTCCCAAAGAAAAACTGAATGGCCTAGGTGTCCTGCACCAATACACCCCCCATGTAAGTCAATATTCTGAAGTCCTTGAATCCAAGCAAATGTAAGTCAATAACACCAAATATATCACTTATAAGTCTTATTGAATTACATTTTCTTGGATTCAAGGACTTTAGAATATGCTCCAAAAGTGATTATGTAGCGAAGGAAGTGAGAGGGAAGGATCTTGCTTTAGGTCAATGGATATTTCAACATGATTTTGGACAAGATCTTGACATGAGTGGATGGGTGTGGATGGTGGGATGGGAGGTGTATTGGTGAAGAGTCTTGGTGAGTTTAAGCCTTTTGAAGCACTTTAGAAATATTGAATACATCATTGCTTGCCAACTATTTGACAGAGCCTAGGAAATCATTGGTTCTTCAAGACAAAGATTGTTTGCATGCCAAGCACTGAACAAGAATAGTCAATAAAAGGACTAAAATTCTTTGATTTTAAGACTTCAAAAAAATAGAATCAGTACATGGAATGATCAAAAATTATAATACCAATCAATAAATGCTTTTCCTATCAATGTTGCATTGAATAGAGAGTTTAATAATATAAACACTAGACCGTGTCTTCACGAGTAGAGAAGTGATTGTTTGTAAAGAATTAAAAGTTTATTGCTTGGTAGTTCATTACATTGTCTTCTTCGACCATACACCACCCCACACAAGAAGGAATAAAACCAAACCATAGGATGGTCTAGGAATTTAGAAGACATCCTTTATTACAAAGCAAAACAAAATATAGAGCTCAAGTCCCAAAGCAAAACTAAATGGCCTAGGTGCTCTGCACCAATACACCCCCCATGTAAGTCAATATTCTGAAGTCCTTCAATCCAAGAAAATGTAAGTCAATAACACCAAATATATCACTTAGAAGTCTTATTGAATTACATTTGCTTGGATTCAAGGACTTTAGAATATACTCCAAAAGTGATTATGTAACGAAGGAAGTGAGAGGGAAGGATCTTGATTTAGGTCAATGGATATTTCAACATGATTTTGGACAAGATCTTGACATGAGTGGATGGGTGTGGATGGTGGGATGGGGGGTGTATTGCTGAAAAGTCTTGGTGAGTTTAAGCCTTTTGAAGCACTTTAGAAATATTGAATACATCATTGCTTGCCAACTATTTGACAGAGCCTAGGAAATCATTGGTTTTTCAAGACAAAGATTGTTTGCATGCCAAGCACTGTACGTCAATAAAAGGACTGAAATTCTTTGATTTTAAGACTTCAAAACAATAGAATCAGTACATGGAATGATCAAAATTTAAAATACCAATCAATAAATGCTTTTCCTATCAATGTTGCATTGAATAGAGAGTTGAATAATATAAACACCAGACTGTGTCTTCACGAGCAGATCACATTGACCAATACACCCATCCAATCATGTCAAGATCTTGTGAATCCAAGCAAATGTAAGTCAATAAAATGTAATTCAAACATGATTTTGGACAAGCTATTGACATGAGTTCGATGGGTGTGGATGGTGGGATGGGGGGTGTATTGGTGAAGAGTCTTGGTGAGTTTAAGCTTTTTGAAGCACTTTAGAAATATTGAACATTTCAAGGGACCAATAGTTCTATAATTAAATCATCATAACTTTCCCATTACTTAACCATCACACATGGCACATACTATCTTCAAATTGACAATACGTTGCATGTGTAGTACAAAACTATTAGTAATTGGCAGATTAAATGCAGATAATTACTAATAGATTAAGCATATTATTGCTATGCTTAATTTGATAATATATTTTATTTTAAAAAAAAAATTAAATTGTTTGTCACTTTTTTGACGTCAAAAGCATACACATATCGACGAGAACGCTATATACTCAATGTCTATTTTGACCACATATTGTCACAATTTTGACCAACATGTTTTGTTATTTCAAAGAGAATGCTATATACTCGATGACCATTCCGACCATAAGTCCTCGCAATTTTGACCAACATTGGTCGGATAGATGAAAGGAATGATAGATAATTCTTCCAGGTTGAAGTGAACATTTCGACCGCGGGTTCGTCGATTATTCAACCTCCACAGATGTCACAATTCTAACGATGGTTTTAGGTGTTGACTAATCAATGAAAAACTTCGACAATGATTATGGTTGTTTTGTCGACCAATTGGCATCTAAAAATCGACCAATCCTCATTGAAAAACAAGCTAAAATTTACTAGTGTTTCCTTTTCCTTATGTTGAATCTCCTTTTCTTTATCTCCTTGTCCTTCTTTTCCTTTGCTAATTTGTGTGTAGACTTGTTTTCTATGATATGCTCTAACTTCCTCTCTTTTATGTCCTCCATTTCTTTCTTCCTTACCTCCTACTCCATCAACAATTCCATGTAATCATCATATGCTAGTAGCTGGGATTGGAGACTCAAGAGGATCTCTTTATCAACTGGCCTGCCCTGCTTTTGGTTGACGATGTGACTGAGAAGCTTTAAGAACTTTCTCAACAATGTTTCATGTTGAGAACTCGGTGTCTCACATACTTGTGACTATACAATTACATATTTCTCATTCCCACCTTCACATGTTTCTTGTGTCATATATGCATCCATATCACTATATGGTTTTGTACATTCAATATAGTAATACACAATTTTTGGGACAATAACATCGGGTGGTGTAGGGAAAGTGAAAACAAAATCTTGTTCTTGGCCTTGCAATTTCACACCTAGATTCACAACCTCTTCTTGGCATTCCAAGGATTTTCATTTCATTTTCTGTTGCTTGAGCCAAATCCACTTGTGAATTTGAATCATTCTCTACTGATTGAACCAATTCTAATTATGAATTTGAATCATTATTTGCTGGCTAAACTAAATCCACTTGTGATTTTGAATTAGAATTATGGAGTTTAACTATGTTTTTCGCCACATCTTCATTTGGCACATCAACTCCAGATAGGCTTAGCATGTTTCATGCTACACGAACATCTTCGCCACTGTGAATTTCAAATGCATTTCTAGGATGCATGTCCTCCATGAGAACATCAAGATTGAGGATCCATATCCTTGTTCTTTTGAATCCTACTACAATGTTAGAGAGAGTCAATGTCTTTATCAAATATTTACTGCCAATCTCTGCTAGTTTTAACCTTTTGATTTCAACATTGGGGAACCTAGCCAGCCATTATTCACTGTGATGGTATTCCAAGCATTTTCATTTCATTTTATGTTGCTTGAACCAAATCCACTTTTGAATTTGAATCATTCTCTGTTGATTGAACCAATTCTAATTATGAATTTGAATCATTATTTGCTGGCTAAACCAAATCCACTTGTGATTTTGAATTAGAATTATGGAGTTTAACTATGTTTTTTTCCACATCTTCATTTGGCACATCAACTCTAGATATGCTTAACATGTTTCATGCTACACAAACATCTTCTCCACCATGAATTTCAAATGCATTTCTAGGATGCATGTCCTCCATGAGAACATCGAGATTGAGGGGCCATATCCTCATTCTTTTGAATCCTACTAAAATTTTAGAGATAGACAATGTCTTTATCAAACATTTACTGCCAATCTCTGCTAGTTTTAACCTTTTGATTTCAACATTGGGGAACCTAGACAACCATGAGGCTTGTTCATTTTTAAAGTAAGATTTTAATGGAGAAAACACACTCACGTTGAATGCTAGAGTTTGTGAGATGTGTGTGCTAGCATTGTCAGAAAGTCAATTCCAAGCATCTAGACCTCTTGGATGGTTGTCACAACAACATGGCTATCGTGGTCATCAAATATTAGCAAATGCCCATTCATGAGTGAAATACCCCCTAGAATAGACCATGCAAAGTGGTGTAACTAATTTAGGACCAGTTTCTTGGTCATCCATGCATGTTCTTGGGATGCCATACAAGCACCCAGTTCACATTTTGAAATGTAGTTCTGCAACTTCTTCTTTCCTTTGAACAAGTAGAATCATGGAATGGTTTGCCCAGAAGCATTCACACAACAAAGAATGGTAATCCATTCATGACTCTTGGGAATTACGTAGGAGATGTCATGACTTCCTCTTGTAGAAAGTACCCTCATAGCCCCATTTTTGCCTGCCTACATGCCAATCTCATCACAACTGCATATGTGAGAAGGTCCATAAGGATTTTCAACACATTCTTTTGACATATTATCATAGAAAACAACCATAACAACTAGTCTTAGATTTATTTCTTTATATTTGTCAAGGCCTTGAACCACTGTCTGCAATGCCAATTCTAGATGGTAGGCCTTAAAACCCAATCACCATGACTTACCATATATTCCATCCGTGAAAGGGGTGAGTCTACTCTCACATATCTTAACCACAGCTACCTTCAAGTTCACAATCTTGAGCCCATGACCCACTTCAGCCATCTCTTCATACCACAGTATGATTTTCTCTTCTTCTTTGGGCATGAGGATCATTGGGGACCTTTCTTGGAGGTGGTTATGAGACCACCCAGCCATTTAGAGAGTATGTCTATTAGAATACATCATTTATTAGATGTTTCCCTTATCAACATGTCATTATCATCAATATATTTGAGAGACCCTTCCATATCAGTTTCAGACCACCTCTTATGTTACATTGTGACTTTAGGTGTTGTCACTATTGTAGTATCTCACTCTGGTAGTGTAAAATGATCTAAATTTCTTTTAACAGGCTCTGCATTTCTCACAACAGGAGGTGGGGTTTCAGGCTCTAGAGGGAAGTAGACACCTCTTTTATGGGTACAAAACCTTGTTTCTCTTTTTGGTAGAGGAGGCACCTTCTCCTTCAAGAAACCTAACTTTCCCATCACCTTCTCCTTAGAGAGACCTGACTTCCCCATCTGCCATACATTTAGAAAAATATGTGTTACAAACAAAGACAATGTTGATCAATATGATACAATAAGAACAATATGTGTTTCGCAATATGATACCAAAATTGTAGCAGAGTGCACAATGTGTGCCTATGAAATGGAACCAACTAACCATGACATTTTATAGAGTGATGCTTGGTGAATAATATGAATAGAGAAGCTTGAATGAAATTGTTTTCTACATTTTCCAATTGCTTGATATTCTACTTTAATGTGTATGTGATTCTTGAACATAGGAGTTATGATTCCCTTGTTTAGTTTTATTATTGTTTGAAAAATACTTGGACATTTTGTTTATTTACTTTCCTAGAAAGTTGTGCATTAATATGGTATAAAGATGATAGTAGGGAGGAGAAATAGTAAGACATGAACAAACCTAAAAATTACACTGGTAGTGAGTCATGGTCAAAACTTTCTGGCTCAACTAGATGAGATGGGGTAGCTGGTATGGGTTCTTTCCGCATAATTTTTTGAGTGTAGACATGACAAGGAAGTGTGGAAAAGAAATTAGTATGAGTTTTAATGTATACCTTGGTAAAAACCTAAAATGGGATTTGGTCCATAACTACTCTTCAAGATATTTCTTTCCCTGGAAGAATTTCCAAGCACTCTTTGAGTTGTGGAACATATCCTTCTAAGGAATATCTATTTAGATAGTTGGTTTGCCATGATTCTAGAATGACCTTGAATAGATAAGAATAGAAACAATATGTGGTTCATAGCTGAAGATCGTTGCAAGGATATGGAGTGCAAAACAAATGGTGAATAAGATGAGATTAGCTTGCAATCCATTCTTGATGTGCTCAAATTTTTGTATATGAGATCTCCACTAGGCATTATGTGTGGTGAATCAGACTGTGGGGTAAAGGGGAAGTCTCATGGATATATGCTAGGATATCTTCATCTAATCATTTGGAGGATATATTTTTATAAGACCTAGAGTTGTCAGTTTCCTAAGGGCCTTCAAATAGTTTTCCCCATTGTATTCATAATTCTTGACAATCTGATAGCCTTGATCTTTGTTACTAATATCAGCAATGAGTTGTGTCCATGTCTGTTGTCTAGATTGGATCATGGTCACTTGTCTAATGTCATCTGCATAATTCCTAACATTATAAGTCTTGTGAGAGGATACCAGGGGGATGTGAAACAAGAAGTGAATGATAGGAAAACTAGAAATTGAATGAATAAGAAGGAAAACATACAAGAAACAGTATGTTACATTCTATACCACTTTCTGTTATTTCCATATTACTTTTGTTGTTTAATTCATTTCCATGTATCTATCCATTCTACTATTTCCTTCATGTTCATGTTCATTTTTAGTTTTCCATACCCTTACTATTTTTTTCACATCCTCATAGTTTTTGGTTGTTTCAATTCATTCTGTTATTTCCTTCATGTTCGTTTGGTTTTTGGTTTTCCATACCCTTACTGGTTTTTTCACATTCTCACATTTTTTTTGGTTGTTTCTACTATTTCATTCATGTTCATTTAACTTACAATTTTGTACATGTCCACATTTCTATCTTTTCTATTGTTTTGATCATATTCATTTCACTAACAATTCTTTACATATCCACATTTCTATCCTTTCTATAATTTTGTTCACATTCATTTCACTTTCAGTTTTGTATACCCTTATTTCTATAGGTACCTTCATGTTCATTTCACTTATACTTTTCTATACCCTTACTTCTATCATTTACTTCATGTTCATTTAAGTTACATTTTTCTAAAGAGCAAAAAGAAAGCAGATGACACTGCACATATATTAGAAGCTAAGTTTACAGGTATTTATGCGCTCACTACTGCTCTCTATTTTTCCTATATTATCCTTTCTATTCAAAACTCATTTCTACTGTTTCATTCACATTTATTTCATTTACAATTTTCTATACCCTTATTTCTACTTTTCCCTTCATGTTCATTTCAGTTATAGTTTTCTATACCCTTACTTGTTGTTTAACATCCTCACGGTTTGTTTGGACCCCTTGAAATGCATTTCACTTTCAGTATTATATATTTTTTATATTATCCTTCTCATTCAATTCATGTCCTAGTATCTATCCCTTCTCATGTTTCCCTCTTGTTCATTTCATTTCCTACTCTCTATACCCTTGTTTCACATCCTCATTGGTTTGTTTTTTATTAAGGTAAAAGCAGGTTTTACACGGACCCGAAACCAGAGTACAAAACAATGTAAAGATAGAGCATTAAAGTAAACAAAATGAAACATCTATTGGAAAACAAAAGCAGGGACCAACAACCGAATAGTTCAAAAGTAGAAACTATAAGATAAAAAAAGCTACAAAACAACTACCAACAAGAACAAGCTAATTATCTGTTATCATTTCCTCAGCCTTCTTTTGGAGATCTTCCATCTTCTGGATAGTTTCTTGCAGCTCCTTCAGATCTTTTAGTTTTTCGGGGACCTTCCTTTGGATGCACCCTCTAGTTCTCATCCCCAACCCAGTATTACCGGCATCCTCATCGATGGTGATTGTGGTTCTTTCCAGCAGGTTCCTTTCCAGATAGTTATGCAACATATTCAGATTCATAATGGTCACCTTCAGACCCTCATTGTTGTATCTCAAAACATCTTTTATCATATTGTCATGGTTGCTAATTTTGGCTTCTAATTCTTTCATCTTGTCTTTAACTATCTTGCTCATCTCAGCAGTGCCATCCTCATTTTTATTTTTGTTTTTAACCTTATCAAGAACCTTACTTTCCATCTTTCCCAGCTTAGTAGTCATGTTTTTCATAGTTTTTTCCATTTCCTGGATCTGGATTTTCATTTCCTGCATTTCCTTTTTCCAATCCATGTTCTTATCCTGATTCTCAACATTATTCTTCTCCTCCTGCAAAGAAGCTTCCCTCGAGAGGATAACAGGTTCCTCTTTTTTGTTGTTGTTCTCCAGCATGGTCATCTTATCCATACCTTCTTTCTTATTTTTCTAGATGTCCTCATCAGTATCAATTGAAGAAGGGGTTTTACCAGTCTCCTTACCTTAATTCTCTTGTCCATCCATAATTCCCATAGAAAACCCTTCTTCCTCATTACCTTCCTCCTCTCTGCTTTTACCATCCCCAGTATCTAGTATAACATTGATCATTTTTTCTTCCACAGGGGCATCCTAAGAAGTAATATCAACCTCCATGGATGACATCTGAGTACCTTCATCCTCTTTCTCGGCACCCCCATTATAATCAGGAGAATCTTTCATTTCTTCTTCAGAAGAATTTTCCTGGGTCTCTTCCTCTTCCACTTCCTCCTTTTCTTCGCCATCTTCATGGCTATTCTCCTCTTTATCATCATTCCCCTCTACCAACCAATCATTCATATCCTCTTCCTGATCTTTTTTGTTCACTTCCTCTTTCTCATTGTTTATCTCTTCTTCACCGGACTCCTCCTCATTGTCTTCCTCAATGATACCCTTTCCCCTAGTTTGAGGCTTTTTCTCTAACTCCTCACTTCTGATATCTTTGTCACCAGTAACAACATGAGCTTTTCCCTTATTATTCTTTCTCTTCTGACTAGTCTCAACTTTTGTCTCCCCCTCATTCTTCTCCTTTCTCTTACCAGTGATCCTTTTAGGGATAGGGTCCAGAATATTGTCCCTGATGTGGTCAGAAATAAGAAGGATCAAGCCTTCATGCAACATGAGGTTACTAGCCTTTTTCCTGTGTCCCATAATGCTGCTATTCAGGGAACTCAAAAGATAGTAAGGGAAAGAAATTCTCCTTTTATTCTTGAAGTGGTTAGCAAACACAAAATGGAAGTTGTAAATTTTGGAATACTGCCCATCTAGCGTAAAATATTCTATCATGGCCTTCAAAATTTTGGCCCAAAATTCATCAATATTGGTAATATCCACATAGTCACCATTCCCCTTAGTCATAAGGGCTTTCTCATCATTAGTTTTAGGGAAAATAGTAAAAGCTTCAATTCCTAGCCTATGATTTCCTCTATGGAAATGGGTACCATTAAAAGGTAAGCCAGTAATATCAGCTAAGCTACAAATAGTAAGAGTGAAGAACTTGCCCCATAGATGAACCTTACCATTAGCCCAGCCATCCATGAACAAAGAAGTGATCTTTTTGTTGTGCCCGTGAAGCTTCTTCATGAATTGTGTAACCCCCCCTTTCTTCAGTTTCTTCTAAACTTCTCTATCCTGTCTCCATTTGTCACAGTCGGAAGGTTCCTCCCTCTTCAAACCACCTCCCATTTTTTGCTGGTTTTTCATGTGCTAGTTCAGCTCCTTACCAATGATCTCCGCCTTACTTCTCTGGTTAACTTTTCTTTTTTGGTTATCGATATTAACCCATTGTCTGTGCTTTATTAACTACAGAGTAATGATCCCATACTTCGCCTTACATGTAAACCTCCTCGATAAATGATTTGTCCTTGTCATCATTATGTTAAGTGATTTTTCCTTCATACTGATTAATCCTGTCATAGTTGATTAGACTTGTAATGTCAAACTTAAGATTCGCTTCCCCTCTCCACTTTTGGGTGACGTCACTCAAGGTACCTTCATTTGCCAGCCTTTCTGCCGATTTTTTGCCTTCATGATAAACGTGAGTGATGTGACTTTCTTCAAAGGAATTCATAATAATTTTAATTTTGTTAATGATGTGTTCTATAGTTCATGAGCTCTCAGACTTCCCTTTTATAGCATTGACTATATTTAGGGAATCCCCTTCCAGCCATAATTTTGTGCAGCCCAAATCTTTTGCCATCATAACCAAGTAAAGAGCAGCTTCAGCCTCCACCACATGGTTCATTTGGATACCCATCCTCATTGGTTTTTTTCTATTCAATGACATTCAATTTAGTTTCACTTTTTAAAGTATTTCTATATTTTCATTGTTGTTGATTTCATTTCCACTTATCTATCTTATCTATCATTTATAAATCTTTATACTTAGGGTCTTCAAGAGACTCGTTGTTAGAAACTTTTCACGGGAATAAGAAGAGGTGAAGACACTCCATCATTCCCTTTGACATTCTCAAATGATGCTTGTATCAGACATCAAAATCATCATGACGGTCCTCCCAAAAATCCTCCAGGTGTGGCTCGTTGGGGTTGAGATTTGATGCAGGAGCACCCCCTGTCACATGAACATTGCAGACCTCCCTTCAACCTTGATGTTCTCAGTGCACTCATGGAGATCCAATATTGTAGTTCAAGGCTTTAGAGTTAGTAAATCTTTGTGATCCACTTGTGAGACCTAGTTCCAAGTTTGAGCACTCATAAGCCACTTGGAAAACTATGGTCATGGGATCTAATAAGTGTTTATTTCTAGGGTAGGTTAGTATCTTAGGTGGTTTTATAATAAATTAGTTTCCTTTTAGGGACTTAGGTTGTCTTATGAGTCATGTTGCTCATTAAGTACAAAATTGCAAATGTTGCTTAAATACAACTTTGCTTAGTATTAGCAACTTTTCAAAAGTTGCTTGTAACTCTTCCCCTAATGGCTAAGTGGTCCAAAACTATTGTAAAACCATTAGGGATGGCCTTCATAGCCCTTATAGGTGGGTGGAAGGCAACATGATATAATTTTTGGGCTCAAATCAATAAAATAAACCATTTTTTATGCACTCCTTTTCTATTATAGTGAATTGTATGATCATGTACGGATTCAACTCTGCATGAGATTGACCTATTTGGATTCCCCTATGCCTTAGCCTTCAAATGAAAGTGATTTGGTGAAAATATCTTACCTACAATGCAAGATATCATGATTTTTCTCCCTACAACTTTTCTTTCATCCCGATTTTGAGGGTTTCACACTGGTTTCCAAATTTGAAGTATTTCCACCATGGGAGTTGGATGACCACTGGTGGAAGGCTTCTTTGTAACATGCCTATGAAGATTCTGCAAGTAGTTTTTGGATTGATGCAGGGAGATGGCTGTGTGATCGATCACTAGGTGTATATCCTCATGTATGCACCAAATCTGGATAGACACAGTAGTCTATAAATTCTAGTCAACCAAGCACCAAGGCTTCAAATTGTGGATTTGAATTTTTTTGGACATTCCCTAAATGGTCCAATTGGTTTCAAGAGAAAAGACCCTTGTTTGTGAGTACTTCCTTCTTTAATGGAGGCCCAATTAGCCCTTTAGTCTAGTATGAAACTCTTGAACCTAGTCTCTGTTAGGACCCTTTAATCCTTGGTGCTCCCAGATTAGATGTGTCTTTAAAAAGGGTATTTGAATTTGGCATTCAGTCCCTAAGTTTTTTGGGACTTTTCTAAATGAAATTAACTGTACTACCTGGACAAGACTACTAGCATTTGATTGGACAATCTAGCACATACATTCTAAGTTGACAATCAGTTTGATTGTATGTATGAACCAAGTCTATTTTGGGTTCCCCATATTGTCTAGGACCACCATTGGTCATTGTGAAATCTTGTAAGCCTTGTGGCCATTTTTGTACTAAGAACTAGTGGCTTAAATTCTAGTAACCTCTCCATAATGAGCCCTTCTCTGATTTTAACAACTTATAGGTTCATTGGGGGTGTTGTGATTGAGTTTTGTATCAACTTATAAAGGTGTGTGAGTTGGGGTTGGCTACTCTGCATAAAGAGTTAAGAAAACTAGTAATTGGGCCAACTTACCCTTGACACTTGTATCAAGATCCCTGGGGCATTACCTTCTCCAAGGTGACCATGTGGATCATAATTGTGCTGCCTAAGTGAAAACTTGGTTAAGTTTATACTATTTAATCCATTTTCTACCTCTCAGGCCACCATGAGGGTGCACGTATATTTACCGCAGGTGACGTGGAAGGATATCAAGTTAATCTCCTTTGTAGCCAATAAGGTGTGCACTTCAAGGATCCGCCTGTAAAATTATAATAAAAAAACCTTATCTCCGCAATATTTTGGTAGCAAAAATAGGTTCCCTGTGAATTCGATGACCCAAATGTATGTGTGCTTTGAAAATTGGATAAAGTAACATCCCCACGGGCTAATCATGACCATTACCTTAGGGGAAAACCTAAGACCTATATCCTTTGTGAGAACCTTAACTTTGTTGAAAATTAAGGCGTCATTAACTCTACAAAAATATCAAGAACATTTGTCCCATTGGATATGGGAAAAATGATCCCATGGAATAAAATGTCTCATCTCCATTCTGAGGACACCAAATGTGTCTTGTCCTTGGACTCCTCCATATTGTCGGACCAAGGACCACATAATAAATGATGTCATATAGAAATGGCTATCCTCCTCTACCTTCCTTATTTGAGCATCCACATGGTTAGAGATGATGGTTTCCCAATCAAAACATTTCTTGTTAGTGGTCATGTAGTAGAGGAAGCAATGCATCCATAGAGAGAGTTTTCGGGTGTGAGGCTCAGCAAAATCCTGCACAAAAATCTTATCCTTGCCTGAATTGGTTCCTCATAGTTAGAGTGAGGGATATCCATATTCATCTTTTTATAATACCAACGGGGGATTTTCAACTATTCTTTATTTAGGAGGCATTGGGTCGTGTCTCCCACCCCTGTGAACTATGCAACTGAGGTCACCTAGGTTATTGTGACAATGTATTTAAAGAATGGGATCCTCCAAGTTGTTGCAATGGCATCATGGTCCAAAGAGGCAATGGGAAATCCCTAGGATGTAACAACAATGCAAACTATTGTGTTGTAGTTTTTGGCTATGAGCAATATTAACTTTGAATCTTGTACGGAGTGTGGGAAGCACACTACTTGAATGATCCTAGAGGTAGCAAGATTGATAGATAATGGATCATTGGATTGCCTCAATTGGTGTATTGTTTGTTGGAGGCCTGTTATTTTGGCCTAGGTACCAAATTTAGTGTCTAAAATTTTCTGGAGTGTGGTTTCAATTTGGGACCCTTAGATTGTCTCATCCTTGTATTTCATCACCAGTGGAAGTTTTTCTAAAGCCTTGTCTTCTTTTAAAATTTTTATTAGAGCTGTAGATGAGCTGGGAAGCTCTCGACTTCTGGGAGGTGATTGTTAGAGTAGTCTTATGTTAGCTAATAATTAAATCATTTAATTATTAGTTTATCATACTCTAGGCTTAATTTTCACTTAGGCGCTTTATAATTCTTTAGGGTTTTAGCCTTTAGGGTTTCGTGTTTCCTTTTATAAGGATTCACTTCTTTCATTTCAATAAGGAGATTGTATTGTAATTTCATTTTGTTAATAGAAGCTTATTTCTGTCAAGATGATTTTCCTGTCTCTGGCCTTTTGGCCGCCATAGCTTTCTGTCTTTTTGCTTCTTCTTTGTGACAGTCTTGCATGCTCTGTTTTTGCTGTTGAAGTCTGATGTCTTTTTTTGCCTTCCGGGAGTCATATCTGGCTCATCCGGACTCCTTTTTCGGCAAACGAGATATCGTCGGAAAGCTGATTCTGTGTACTATTCAGTGGCAGAGGTATTTCTTCCAGATTCTGCTCCAGATTTTCACTCCTTCGAGTTATGTAGTTTATGCCCTCTGGTGGTGTGCTTGGTTCTACAGGTCCGGGGATCTCTTCTTCTGGTTTCTTAGTGCACTCTTCTTTCTGACTTCTGAGCTTGCATGCTCTTTCTGATGCATCTTTGTTCTGTAAACGCACTGAGATAAAGTGCCCTCTTCTGCATTTCTAGGATCTTTTTCACCTGGTTCAGTTTTAGTATTCGCACTCAGTTATAAAGTGCCATGGGGGGATTCTGATGCATTTGCCACTATAGGCGCATCCACTCTTGTCAAGTGAGCGTACCTTCCACGACATTAGCCCATGTAGACTGTGTCTATGACACCGCCCTTTATCCTGTGTGTGTGCTTCTGTTGCACTGTTGGTGTTCCTGGTTCTTCTTCTGCAGCTGTTTCTGGTACTGCATTTTAGTGTTCCTGTCACCTCTCCCAGTTCATCATTATGGGGGGGTTCACCTGTTGGTTCTATTGCTTCCTGGTTCGATTGATCAGCTCTTCAGACACTTGTCTTCTCTACCTGGTCATGCACTTCAGTGGGGGTTCCAGCAGTATCTTCTGACAGAGTTTTCAGACATGCTTCAGAGGAGTTTCTTGCTCTCTTCTTGTTCCTTTCTCTGGGACATCTTTTGCTTTATGTTTGGGTACCTGATCAGGCCTAGTTGCCGGGACCCATCTTTCCTGCTTTCTGC
This sequence comes from Chamaecyparis obtusa, assembly GCA_027943335.1. Taxonomy (NCBI): domain Eukaryota; kingdom Viridiplantae; phylum Streptophyta; class Pinopsida; order Cupressales; family Cupressaceae; genus Chamaecyparis; species Chamaecyparis obtusa. Next base: position 230,305 of record BSBK01010920.1, read on the forward strand.
AGTAGTTTAGCTTTTTTTGCTTCTCCCTAAGTTACACTTAAGGGGGGGTGTTAGAGTAGTCTTATGTTAGCTAATAATTAAATCATTTAATTATTAGTTTATCATACTCTAGGCTTAAGTTTCACTTAGGCGCTTTATAATTCTTTAGGGTTTTAGCCTTTAGGGTTTCGTGTTTCCTTTTATAAGGATTCACTTCTTTCATTTCAATAAGGAGATTGTATTGTAATTTCATTTTGTTAATAGAAGCTTATTTCTGTCAAGATGATTTTCCTGTCTCTGGCCTTTTGGCCGCCATAGCTTTCTGTCTTTTTGCTTCTTCTTTGTGACAGTCTTGCATGCAGGTGTTCTTGGGATGATTTGCGTTTGTCAAATCTAACAGTGATCTTGCTGTTGTGATTTTCCTGATTATAACCTACAAGACCGGATGACCATCAGAATGATAACAAAATCTGATGGAAATTTTGAACCCCAGGACTTTAGGGACCACATGTTCCACTACTTGGATAAATGAAACATCACTTAGTAATAAGGGATACATGTGGGAGTGTCTCCTTCACAATCAAGTTGTAAGACACACGATGCATAACCAAGAAGGTTGGAGTCTGTAGATGATGACTTGGTGAACTGCCAATATTTTAAAAAAAGACATGCTGAGAACTACCAAGACATCCTTGGACTAAGATCCCGAAATGATAAAACATACAAATGGCTAGTTGATGTGACATTTAATTAATGACCAATCATTTCCTAGGTTGGACACACGTACCTCCACGTGTGCAAATTTATGACATTTAATATTACAACTGGCATGATAAAATGATAATTAATGACCATCTCTGATGAATTTAAATGCTTACTCGTGGGAACCAGTGCTGCCATTAAGGCAAGCACGACGAAGATGAGGGACAACTTGAAAATTGACTGCTTTGGCCTCATTGACTCGACCTCGCGACCAAGGTGAGTTCTGCAACTTTGCAGGACTCACCTCTTAGCGATAAAATGCAGATCATAGTGACTCAACATGGAGTCCATGGAATTGTTATTGTTAATGCATAGTCAGACAAACCTCACAAAGAATTCAAATCGAGACCTATTAAACACCCATACATTACACCCTATATACTGCCTAATCCTACAAGGATCATAACTTATCTACATGGCTATTTACAAAGGGCAAGCAAAGGAGGCAACACTAATTACAAGTATTCACAACAAATTTATACAAATTTACACTATAAAAAAATGGGTTGGACAAGCCATGAAAGAAAGACACAAGACAAAACTGACGAACATGCCTAAAAGCTTCGCACAAATACTATTTATAGGGTAGAGTTTTGGTCAACACGAATAGAAGGAAATAAAAGGAAAATAACAAATAAAAGCCAAACTAGAAATAGAAAGAAAACAAAACAAAAAAAAAGCCAAGAATAACCTACTTGAAACAAGGAATGTTGAAATTGATGAGGAATGTCTATTCACTATCTTCCCAATGCTCGAACTATACAACTCAAATACAAAAACAAAAACACTAGCACTTGTGCAATTCGCTCTTCGAAGACTCAGAATTAGTAAGCACTTTGTACTTCACAATTAATCACTTTGAAGGTAATTTTTTCTTAGGGTAAATGTAAGAATGAGGGGTAAAATCCCTTTGTAATGCCCAAGGAAGCACATTAATTTCTAATTGGAACTCCAAAGGTAGGTAAATCCCAAAATTTGGACCTTGGGATACCCTGCGTTCACTTCCTCAAGCAGAGATGGAAATGACGATGTTGGAACCCCGAAGTCCAAAATTATTGGCAACAAACAAGAGGATACTCTAGGATCCCAAATCCCAGAGAAAAAAAAACAAAAGACGACCAAAGACAAAACAAGACAAACAAAAAGAGGGACCCACCATTTTGCCACACAAAATGTAGGGACAAGCATGTAGAACATAACAGCTAGGCCTAGGTTTTGGTATGGCGGTGGTGGAAGATTTGAAAATATTTGACCTTGTTGGGATAATAATTGATTGTATTTATTATGTAATTGTAGGAATTTTTTTTTCATTTAGATTAACTGTGGGCTATGAGGTGGTAAAGACTATCCAATGAAAGGACTATGACCCAAACTTGTTCCACCTTGAGTTGTGAATTAACGAGTGATGGTAAAAGGTAATGAACTAGATCTAGAAATATGAGGTTCACTATCTAACATTTAAGTTACAATACTTTCATTTAAAGAAGCATGGGACATTTGGGTTGATACAACAACTTGAGACGTTAACACTTTGAGTATGTAAATTTGTAGACATACCAGATGTAGTGGTGTAGGGGAACCCTCATGCAAATGTGATAAAATTTTAGTCTTTGTTTTTATTTGGTATTTTTGATGTAAATAAGTTCATTTGAGACCATTGGATGTCCTCTAGGACCATTTTTGGTGTTTTGGTGCAATTTAAGTAAAAGATGCACAAGTTGCTCAAATGTTGTCAATGTTGTGATGACAACTTTTCAATGTTGTAATGACAAATTTTCAAATATTGTTAAAGGATAGTTGTGGGTCATTTGAATATGATAAATTAATTTTAATATAATAAATAGGCCTTGTAAATATTACCCCATGGGTGGGTGAACGTTGGAATGAAGAATTTGAATTATTTTGGATAAATTTGGTTGTATCTTCTTGTAACACCCTTTTTCTTTCATGTTATATGAATTGTAAAGTTCATGTAATAATATGAAATAAATTGGATTGTGTTGTAACATGAATCTACTTCATTTTTATTTTGGTTTCATCAAATTTCATCTAGTATCTTGCAAGATATTGCATTTTTTCTGAAGATTGGTAAAAACCCTATCTAGGATAACTAGTGAGAGAAAATTATGTAACTCGACCTTCCATAGGTGGAAAATCCCCAAAATGGGTGGAAAGGCCTATAAACGTGTATTTTATCATTATCCAAATTTTTAGGCTCCAAAAATGAGTTTTTCATGTGCTTTAATGGATTGCTTGGTCAGCTATATGAATGTATCAGATACTATTACAACAATGAAGACAAGTATGAATGTAGTAAGGAATGGTTTGGTCTTTCATGATTGGAGAAGATATTGGGAGTATGTGTGAAGGTCATATAGAATTTTTTAAGGTGATATCAATAATTAATGCCATCAATATATCAAAATGTAATGATTATCCTAAAGGCATATTGTGTATGATAGTGAGTACTGAGGTAGTAACCAAACATATTGTGTGTTCCTTGTTGTGTGTCACCACTAAAAGATTCATGAGATCACTTGAATATAAGGTGTATAGGTTCCTAAAGTCATTATTTGTGGTTGAATCCATTTTTTTTTGTTTGGCCTCATTCCCATTAAGTTGTCATTCCAAGTCTCAATAAGATAATAGATACAAAATTGGTGTAGGAGCACGTAAAGGATCAAGAAGGCCTATGATGTCTTTAACGCATGAAAGATGTAATCAAGGTAAAATGTGACCTAAAATTATGTAATAAAGCTTTTAAGGCTCATGTAATGTAAGAGGTAGGTTAAAGGTGTCAATAAATTCTAATTGTCCTAATAAGGGTCATAGGACCAAGGTATGCAATAAGTGCATTTAGAAGGCACTAAGGGGATATGTTAATTTTTTTTATGTAAGGGAACCAAAAATAACACTTTTGAGTCAGTAGGATAGTTAGGGGAATAATATGTCAAAAGTTGATAAATTTGAATTTTAATACCAATAGTCAGTTGGTTCACATGGTAGTTTTAGTAGTTGATAAATTTGAACTTGAATAAACAAGAACTTACACACCTATAAAAGGATTTGGAATGCATGAGAATATAGAATTTGATGTAATGACTAGTTTTGATAATAACAACCTAAATAGTTTCCTACAATTTATAACAAGTTTGTGCATTTCCAGCCATAGGTCCTTGATCACATCTTGGAGCAGGATGGCAACCATGATGAAGGGTCAATTCCTTCCATCTGATTATGCCATTCAAACAAAGAGGGTAAGACAAGATTTGAAGTAGAAGGATATAAATGTCATGACTTATATAGAGTAATTTCATAAGTTGAACATAAGGGGTGGATTAGAGGATGATGATGAGAAAGTAGAAAGATATGTAAATGGGTTAAGATACAACTTGCAAGATAAAATTGGTTTGAGTGTTTCCTGAACACTTGGTGAATCTTTTCAGTTGGCTATAAGAGTAGAAGAGAATTTACAGAGGAATCAAGAGAAACAAGGAGGATGCAATAGAGGCAATACAAGTAGAGGAAGAGGAGGAAAACCTAACTATGAAGGCCAAGGGAAAGGTGGCAATGATAAAGGCTAAGAACCCATTTATGATTAGAGAGGAGGATACAAAGGTGGAGGAAGGTTTGGTTCAGAAAGAGGAGCATGGATGTTTATAGGTAGATGTTACACATGCAATGAGGTTGGGTACACTTCATTCAAGTGTCCAATGAATGGACAAAGTGGCAAGATGACAAATAAAAGAGTTCAGTTGGTACAAGAGGAAGAGAATCACGAGGTTAAAGGCTATGGGAATGCAGATCTAGATCTTGAAGGAGAAGTATTGATGTTTAGAAGAGAACCTCTACAGTAGCAAGTGTAACCAAAGGTATCCATTTTTAGAACCCAATGAAAGAGCCAAGGTAAAATATGAAAAATTATCATTGATTCAGGTTCTCATGAACTTAATTTCACAAGAAATGGTCAATAAATTGCATCTAGAAAGGTTACTACATAATAGGCCTTATAGAGCATATTGGGCGAATGATAGTCAAACTATTTTGATTCAAGAGCAAGCATATGTAGAATTTTCTATTGGTGACTATAATGATAAAGTCTCGTGTGATATTGTACCTATGAATTGTTGTCATTTTCTATTGGGAAGGCCTTGATTAATACATGAGAAGAACTTTGCATGATGGGTTTCACAACACTTATGTTGTTAGCGAGGATAGAAAAACTTTCACTTTAACACCTTTGCAGGATGGTACAACTCTTAAGTCAAGGATCATATGCATAGGGAAGAAAGAGTATTTGAATGAGTCAATTCCTAAGGAAGAGAGAACCAAGGGTGTAATTTAGAAGGGAATAAAGAAATTAGTAATGTTTCCCACTAGTTTTGATAGTGGACCACAAAGAGTGACAGATCTGAGACAAAAGATCTCTGAAAGTGTGCAAGGTGGTGTAGTTATTGGGGACATAATGTGTCCTTTAACTATGTAGGTTGAGGACAGTAAAGGTCCTCTAATGATTGAAAGGTTGAGAGGTCAGTTGGGCCGTAAGAAACAAGTTGAAAGGCAACAACAACAATCAATGTATGAATGTAAATGACAAAGAACTAATAAAGTGTTTTTGAAATCTAATGCTTTGAAGTAGTTTATTGCAGGTTGCCTAATGAAGGAGAGTGAAACTAATAATGAGTTATTATTGCAATTGATGCCTAGGAGAGGACAAAGGTGTAGGACACCTTCACGAGGAGTGAATGGGATGAAGACAAGGCCCCTAATGAGTACTTTCTCTTGGGACAAGAGATTTTTCATAGGGGGAGTATGGTGCAGGAGCACCTAAAGGATCAAGAAGGCCTATGATGACTTTAAAGCATGAAAGATGTAATCAAGGTCAAATATGACCTAAAATTATTTAATAAAGACTTTAAGGCTCATGTAATGTAATAGGTACATTAAGGTGTCAATAAGTCCTAATTGGCCTAATAAGGGTTATAGGACCAAGGTATGCAATAAGTGCATTTGGAAGGAACTAAGGGGATGGATTAATTATTTTTAGTCATTTTTGATGTAAGGGAACTGAAAATAACACTTTTGAGTTAGTAGGATAGTTAGGGGAATAATATGTCAAAAGTTGATAAATTTTAATTTGAATACCAACGGTTAGTTGGTTCAAATAGTAGTTTTAGTAGTTATAGTCGGTCTAGGGGTTGAGATTTCATTTTGAAATCACTTACACACATATAAAAGGCTTTGGAATGTGTAAGAAGATAGAATTTGATGTAATGATTAGTTTTGATAATAAAAACCTGAAGGGTTTCCTATAGTTTATAACAGGTTTGTGCATTTCTAGCCACACAACCCCTTGATCGTTCCTCAAACTGGGTTGGAAAAATGGTATAAATGTTTTAATGCTATTTTGAAAGCATTTACAATCAATTTTGAAGCTCCTTTAAGTTTTCTGTATCAAATAAGTGGATTGTTTTGAGATTTGTTATTAGTAGATAGTTTTATATTCATTTTGAGGGAAACAATGATGTATTAGACTCATTTCACTTTATGTGTCTTCTATAACTTTTGGAATGACTCACAAATAATTTATTATATACCTCCATACTAACATGAATTCAGGAGTACAGATTGAAAGGTTGAAGATCATCATTTTGAAGCAAATGCTTTGTTGAGAGGGTTAGTGTGAATGGTGCCATGGTATTGGTCAGAGAAAAATCTCTTAACAAGGTGATAATTTTATGTTGGATTATACTTTTGGGAGTTGAATAAAAGTTGTGGTAACCATCTGTTGATTCTGAAAGTCATTGTAAGGTGTATTTTGAGAAAGCCCTAGGATTTTAGGCCTAAAAAGGAGGGTTTGATGTTTGGGTTATCAAATGATCATGGCACCTTGAATGAGTATGGAAATCCTTTGATTTACAACTTAACTCAAGACTTTTGTAGGTTTGGTGATGTGGGGCCAAGTATTTGAAGGGGTTCCTTTTTCAAAAGAGGGCTAATTAGGCCTAAGTAGACAACAACATGGTATTGGTCCAGTTAGTTGGTCCAAGGAACAAAATTTGAATTTGGAATATGTTATACAACTCTAAAAAGGGTAACAGTATGTGTTATTTATTTTCCAAGTGTTTTTGAGAAGTTTGATAGGAACTTGGAATTACCTGTTGGTGTGGGCTTGCATATTTCGCTTGAGGTAGAACACAAAAGATATGCTGATTAAATAGGTGTAGAGAAAGTAGACATTGATTAGAAAGTTGCAGGGGTGGCAAAGACTAATGAGATTAATAAACATAAAAAACTCATGGAGCTAACAAGCCTAGAGAAAATGGTGTCTTCCAAGAAAAATGATGTTAAACCCTAACCCTAATCAAACCCTAACCCTAGCCATTATATTAATCATGATGTAAATCCTAGTCTTAACCATAATCTTGATGTTAAAATCTAAACCCTTATCCTAA
>BSBK01010921.1:0-95072 GCA_027943335.1 Chamaecyparis obtusa
TGTAATAATCTGGAGCCTTTATATTTTCTACTCCTTCTCATTTGTAATCAACTTTTTGGAAATTAATACAATACTTTGCAGTCTGGACATAGCCACAATTTGTGGTGAACCAAGATAAATCTTGTGATTGCATTTTGTTAATTAGTTTATTGATCTTCTCTTTATTTCTTGCATTCCAATCCCTTTTAATTTTTATCAGAGCACAGGTTGTGCTGATTGGAAATCTGGGTTGAATTTATGGAAAGATGGAGGATTTGAAAGTGGAGAAATTCATAGGCAAGAACTTCATCCTGTGGAAAGTGCAGATGCACTCCTTGCTGATCAAGCAAGATTTTGCAATCGCAATAGATGGAAAATCCAGTAAACTAGCAGTGATGCTGGATGAAGATTGGAAGAAAATTGATGACAAAGCAATGGCATCAATCTTTCTTTCACTATCGCAAAATGTTTAGATTAATGTCTTCAATGAAAAGACAAAAAAAAAAGTCTGGGACAAACTTTAGAGCATGTATGAAATGGCATCAGTTGCAAATAAAATCTTCATTATGAAGAAACTCTACAAGCTGAAAATGAAGGAAGGGACTACAATGTGAAATCATGTAAATGATTTGAATATTTTATTATGCCAAGAAACCTTGGTTGGTATGAATCAAGATGTCGAAGCCAAAGCCATCATCTTGTTATGTTCTTTACCCAACAGTTGGGATCCCGTAGTTACAGTTGTTAGCACTTCTAATTCCTCAAAGAAGCTGGTCTACGATGAAGTAGTTGCTACTTTACTTAGTGAAGATATGAGAAGAAGTAACAAAGACACCCCATCTGTTGATGCTCTTACCATGGTCAGCACCAAAATAAGGGGAAGAAGCCATCATAGAGGAAATAATAATTACAACTACAATCAAAGAAAATCAAGATCACCCAATCGATCAAAGTCAAGAGGAAGAAATGGAGAGTGCTGATTTTGTGGCAAACTAGGTCACTCAAAATGAAATTGCAGATCTTTCAAGAAAGCACAAGAAAAAGTGAGGAATAGTGAAGCTAATACAACCTATGAAGTAGATGAAGTTGCTCTAGTTCTTTCTACAAGCAACTCAAAATCAGATTCTTGGGTGATAGATTTTGGAGCCTCCTTCCATGCCACTTCATGTATAGATTATTTTCAAAATTATCAAGAAGGTGAATTTGGAGAAGTTTTTTTGGCTGACAAAAAAGCATGTAAAATCATTGGAAAAGGTGATGTTGTCTTGCATCTAGAAGGTGGAGCCAAATTGCAACTGAAAGATGCTAGACATGTTCCTCAATTAAAGAGGAATCTAATTTCAGTCAGCCAACTATATATCCAAGGATTTAAAATAGAACTCATAGATACATGGAAAATAGTCAAAGGTTCATTGGCTATTGCAAAAGGAGAGAAGACCGGTAGCCTCTACATTGTGAAACCAATCAATGAGGTGGGAGCTACTAAGATAGTTGTAAGGAGTGATGCGACACTTTGGCATCAAATATTAGGCCACATAGGCAAGAAAGACCTAGAGTTAATGATCAAGAGGGATCAACTACTGGATCTCCAGTTAGCAAACTTGGATTTTTGTGAACATTGTCTCTATAGCAAGAAAAACCGGGTTAGCTTCTTGAAATATGGGCATGACATGAAGGAAAAACCATTGGAGCTTGTACACTTGGATGTCTTTGGTCCTACCGAGGTAAGCTCCTTAGGCGGTGCTAAATATTTCATTACTTTCCTTGATGATTGTACTAGGAAAGTTTGGATATATATGATGGCAAATAAATCAGAAGTTTTTTCTAAATTTAAAGTCTTCAAAGCTCTTGTTGAAAACCAAAGAGGCCACAAGATTGAATGCTTGAAAATGGATAATGGAGGGGATTTTTGTTCACTGGAATTTGATAACTATTGTGTAGATAATGGTATTCGTAGGGTGAAAGTTTTTCCCCTACACCCCTCAAGAAAATGGGGCAGTAGAAAGGCTTAATAGAATAATACTTGAGAAAGCTCATTGTATTCTTTCCAATGAAAGTTTTGGAAAATATTTTTGGACTAAAGCATGCAATACAACAGTTTATTTGATCAATTGAAGTCCCTCATCAAGATTGAACTTTGACATTCCAAAAAAGGAATGGAAGGGAAGAAGAGTTTCCTACTCTTATCTTAAATTCTTTGGCTATCAAGCTTTTGTACATGTCCCTAAGGAGAAGCGAAGCAAACTAGATCCTAAATCACAGCCTTGCATATTCATTGGATATGGGGAAGAATAGTTTGGCTTCAAACTTTGGAGCTTAACCAATAAGAAAATTATAAGGAGCAGAGATGTAGTCTTTAATGAGAACATATTTCCTCATTCTAAAGATGAAACTCCTATGAAAGAATACATTCCCCTATTTGACATGATGAATAATGGTAATCAAAATTCTTCCATATACTCACATGTTAATCCCACACAAAATTCCTCAATCTTTGTTCTACCATCAATGCCTTAGCAATCACATAGCTCTTCATCAGAAAGCTTCATGAATGAAAATATTCATGATTGGAATTCATACGATGGCAATCTAGCTGTCCATCCACATGGATTTGATTCCCCTGCTCACAGTTATGAACACTCAGCATAGGATAGTTATGAATTTCCTCATGGTATTCATGATAGGCATGAGCTTCAACAAATTCATGATAGAGACCTTAGTAATTCTCTACTACCGCACCACAGGAGTCTTCAAATGCATCTTGGCAATCTCCAGCATGAACACTGCAGTGAAGAACACACCTACGAAAGTTGTGAAGGAAGGGGCAATAACATTGGAATTCACAGTAGAGAGAAATCTCCACATGCTATGAATCATGGAAGACATGAAATTAGTCACTTCAAAGAAGAGTATAGTCATTGAAAGTAGACAATACTCATGGCAGGGATAATTCACCACACGGCATGAGTGAAAGACTTAGCGGTAGGGGTGAAAATCCTTCACCATAGGGTGGTCTTCATGACACTCGCGGGAGTCTCCAACTCCCTCATGATAATCCAAATCATGCTAGGGAAAATCCAAGTCATGATATGAATGTGTCTAATAGTCCCCTGCTACTACATACCCACGGCAGGTATGAAGCTCCTCACCGCAAAGTAGACAATATTGATGGCAGGCTTAATACCCAACACTACAAGTTTGAAGATATGTTTCCAAGCTATGATATGGAAATAACATCTGGTAGAAGGGACATTCATGATAGACAGTATGTTGTTGACACCTCATTTGGAAGCCCTGTTCTTTCACTTCCTCACGCACCCAACTCTGTCAGTAGAGAGCTCACTCATGGCTCCAAAGAGAACACTCACAACATGGAGCAGTATATAGAGAATCTTGGAGGACATTCTCAAAATCTGAGGAATAATAGAGGGAATGATACAAAGAGGCAAGGAATTAAACATCCCAAAACAACAACTTTTGGCTCTCCATTTGAGCTATTACAAGATCAAACAGAAGGTGTCAAACATCAACTAAGAAGATTAACTAGATAGAGAAGAATGCTAGATAAATACTCAGATTATGAGCTATTATTCACTAAAGAAGGAGAACCTTCAATTCTTGTCTCAGAATTTGCAAAACCATCAACATTTAAAGTTTCTCTCAAAGATGTTAACATTGATGCATGAGGAGATGGACTCCTTACTCAAAAATCAAACCTGGGACTTGGTATCTCTTTCGCCAGATTGAAGACCACTTAGAAACAAGTGGGTATACCAGATAAAATAAGAAGATGAAGGTAGAAAATGCTTCAAGGCCAGATTGTTGGTAAAGGGGTTTGATCAAGAAAAGGGGATAGATTTTAATGAGATCTTCTCACTGGTTGTCAAAATGACAACTATCTAAACAATCTTGGGATTAGCAGCAGCATGGGATCTTGAGTTGGAACAACTTGATGTGAAGACGACATTCCTACACGGTGATGTAGAAGAAGAGTTATATATGGATCAGCCTCAAGGATTCATCAAGAAGGGACAAGAGCACCTTTATTGCAAGCTAAAGTGGATTTTGTATGGCCTCAAACAAGCTCCATGACAGTGGTATATAAAATTTGATCGCTTCATGGCTGAAAATAATTTCACAAGATGTGAATCAGACCCATGTGTCTACTTCAAGAGACTTCCTAATGGTGAATTTGTCATTCTCCTTCTTTATGTTGATGATATGTTAGTGGCTAGCACAAACAAAAGAATAGTTAATGAGTTAAAGGAGAAATTGGCAAGGAATTTTGACATGAAGGACTTAGGGGCAGCCAAGAAGATTCTTGGCATGATGATCACAAGAGACAGGAAGAAGAAGGAAATTACATTATCTCAAAAATAATATATTGACAAAGTTGTTGAGAGGTTTGGCATGGCTGATGCTAAAGTTGCTCCTCTTCCTCTTGCTGGTCACTTCTGCTTAAGTTTTGAATTGTGTCCTAAAACACAAGAAGAAAAGGACTTCATGGAGAAAATTCCATATAAATTCGTAGTTGGAAGCATCATGTATGCAATGTTTTCTACTTGCCCCGACATTGCTCATGCAGTGGGAGTTGTGAGTAGATTCATGAGCAATCCCAGGAAAGCTCATTAGGAAGCTGTTAAGTAGATATTAAGGTATCTAAAAGGAACTTCAGATTATACATTATGCCTTGGAGGGAATCAGGTTCAGCTACAAGGTTACACCAATTTTGATCATGCCAAAGACTTGGAGAAACAAAGGTCTACCACTGGATATACCTTCATGTTTGCTGGAGCTACCATCAGTTGGGCTTCAAGGTTGCAGCATTGCATTTCTCTTTCTTCAGCTGAGGCTGAATACTTAGCTCTTTCTGAAGGTGCAAGGGAAATTATTTGGCTTCAACGATTGTTTGGTGATTTTAAAGTGCATCAAAATGAGTATAAACTATTTTGTGATAGCCGTAGTACTATCTTCATGGCTCATAATCACTCTTCTCAATGTCTCTCTAAGCACGTTGACGCACATGCTCACTTTGTTCATCATGCGTTTGAAGAAGGAAAGTTGGAAGTTGTTAAGATTGATTCCAAGATCAATCTGGTAGATATATTCACCAAGGTTGTTTCCAAAGAGAAGTTTGATTGTGCAAGGACTTCTCTTGGCCTTGTGAAGAAAAGATAAGTTAGCACTTCAGCAAGGTATTGGGTGATCAGCTGTAGCATGGTTGTCCTTCAGGTGGGAGTTTGTTAAGGAATGAAGGCCAACAGTCATAATAAGTTTTATTATGTCTTTTATTATGACTCTTCATTCTGAAGACTCTTCATATGTAATAATCTGGAGCCTTTATATTTGTTGCTCTTGCTCATTTGTAATCAACTTTTTGGGAATTAATCCAATACTCTGCAGTTTGGACGTAGCCACAATTTGTGGTGAACCAGGATAAATCTTGTGTTTACATTTTGTTAATTAGTTTATTTATCTTCTCTTTATTTCTCACATTTCAATCCCCTTCACATTCTCCTCCCCAAAAACAACCATGTTAGGTCGATCAGATCCCATCTTTCCCATCACAGCTAGGATGACGGTTGAATCCTTCCATATCATTTACCCTCTTAGCCCATGATGGTAAATTGGTGACCCCATAGCTCATCGAGTTTGGTCTATGCATAAATTCATTTTCATTTCCGACAAGCCCTCGACCAAGATCAGCTCTAGCTCCCGTAGATGGCGTAGGGAATCTGGCCAAGCCGTGAGTAGATTGAATCTTATATTTCTACTTTGCAAAGGGTTTCCTATGTGGCTTCTTCTCAAAAGAAAGCAAGAACATATGGTGGCACCAGTTGTGATCACAATGCTCGTAGGGGTTAGAGGATACCCTAGAGCCATGTGAATAGGAAACGAGCGGTAGGCTTAATAAATTCGGTAGTTTTTTGCAATTTTTGATTACAAATATTTTAACTAAATACATTATTTTAAAATTTAGATGACTTTCCCTAGTTTGTTTGTTAATGATAGAGTTACTAAATTTTTTGAAGGCTCATTTCATAATTTACCCTTTTTAACTTAAAAAGGATAATTGATTTCTTCATCTCTTTTCATCTAAATTTCATTTATTTTGTTATTAGTTATTTTATAAGGAAATATTGTTTAACTACACAATTATATGAGTGGAGGAAAAAGTTTTAAAATAATTAAATTTTTTTTAAGAAAAGTTATATATATATTTTTGTAAGGACTTCTCAAGATTGTTTAACTATTTTATCAATATTATAAAAAATAGGAAGATGGATTGATGAACTTTTATACAAACTATTGAATTACATAAACATTAGAATTTGTTATTGTTATACACTAAGTTTGCACCTCTATCTCAAGCTCTCTTAGTCTTCATAACCTAGTATAACTTTGGAATCATCTCCAGGTTGTGGGACCTATGCTAACTGAGATGAGACCTCCAGGTTCTAGGCTGGTTCCTCTTGGATAATCACCTTAATTTGCCTTTTTTGATAGGAAAAGTGAAACTTTTGAGGGAAAGGGATAGAATGAATTCTTGAAAGGGAAATGACTAAAAGAAAACTATCCTACTAGGTGATACACCAAATTTAAGGATTGGATCTCAGTATAAGAGGGATGAAATCAATGAAGAGCTTAGGTCTAATAGATCATAATTCACTGAATAGGCTTGCATAAGTGCTTCATAGAAGGGACTGTAAATAGAAGAGGGTATTTAGGGAGAGATATTCTTTCACAATAATAACACTCTTAAGGTTTAGACAAACAATCTATGACCTGCAAGATAACATTCACCTCTACAACTAGGTATAGGAATGAGACAAGATTGTCAAGGGGTTAGGGTATACCCACAAAAAACATTCACATCCAATCATCCACAATGACACACAAGATTGCAGAAAGAAAGGAGGATCAAGAACTCTAAGTATCACTAAGAAACGTACAAATACTTGAATCCAATAAGAGATAACTCACACCAGAAGGCATATGGACATGAAAAATGTCACAAAGTACTTTAATATATGACTTATCAATGGGAATTTTACAATTGGAGAAGTTAAAGGGGAAAAGAAAATGCCACAGATAGCTCCTTTAGAAAGGTAAATTTCTATTACAATTATCCAACTCCTCCTCTAAGGCTAAAAAAAAAACTATATGTATCACTGCTCGCAGGCAGGAACAAAATATCTAATTAGGGTTACAGATTTTGCATAGGTGTAATAAACCCTAACTCTATCAAAATCCATCATAAATGCACATGAAAATATCCCAGCTGATCGAACTTCTGTATCTGTATGTCCACTTCATATCCATACCTGCAAAAATCTGACCGCCATGATCCATCTACCTTCCTGCAACTTGGGCTCGCCATAACTGTTCAAATTTGGTACTGTGAGATATTTGAATTTAAATATTGTAATGGCTACCAGGTGGTGACAAGATTTTCCTCTATCAATGGTCAGCATTGAAAAATTGATCCTACTTTAAAACATAACCGTTGATTCTTCCTGTTTACCCAGGCTCGGTACTTGACTGCAGAATTAACCTTAAGTTTACCTCAGGTTCTAGCTTTTCCTTTGTCGCTGAATCGCTTAACCATTTGACTAACCCTGGTTCTTCGCGGTGATTACGTGATGAAAGCCACAAACTTGGGTCCACCTTGCCACCTGTCACTCTTTTATTTTCTCTAACTGCTCTATCAACAACACCTTGGCAAGCCACCTGAGAATGGACCCACTCAACTGAGATTCCGATCCAACGGTGGGTGCATGATCACGAGGGAAAGGAATATTCCTTGTGATCACGCACCAGCCATTGATCTTTATGCTGGGACCCCACTCTAACAAATGGGCCAACTATAAATCTAGTCACCACCATGCGGACCAAGTAGGTCATCAACTGAGATACACGTAGCGTTTTGATAGTGTACCCACTAAAAAGTAAGATTCTAATCTAACAGCGGGTGCATGATCTCATGGCCCCCAAATATTCCTTCAAATCATACCCACCGTTGATCTTTATGAACGGTGACCCCCCTGACACACGATCCACTTGTAAGTCCACGTCCTTGCCAGACAGACCATCACATCTGAGCACATCAGCATACTGAGGACCCACCGATAGATTAGGATTTTTTAAATCATGGAAGATCAACAGTCATCACTAGACTATGATCTTAAATATGATGCATCTTGGGCCGGCGGTGTAGCGAGGACCGTCAGATCTCACTGGGGTTTAGTGGCTTAGGAAAATAAAAGTGCACTGAGACTTAGGAAAAATTAAACTAGAGACTTAGGAAGTATTTCACGCATGGGGTAGATTGAAGATTTAAGTGGTCGAGATAAAGTAACAAGGAATTAGAATGAAGGCTTAGGATTTGTAGGGTTTTCATGCCCAAATGGCTAGTTTTATGAATTTTCTAACTTGCAGACTAGGGACTTGAAATAATTACAGAGGCCAGGAAATACAACATGAGGCCATGAAATTTTTAGGGATGCTCGACAGGGGTAAAACAGAGGTCCTGAGGTAGACATTGCCCAAATTTCAATGGGTATGAAATTTTGGGTAACATTTTGGCGATTTCTGCTGAATGTCAACCTGCTAGACATTGAAAACTAGTGGCCTTGACATATTCATTGGGCATGGGGTCATCAAAACTCAAAAATTCTCATAGGGAGACTGGACTAAAAATGTGCTCAGAGTACTTCTTGGAAAACTGGAAACACTAACTTAGAAAGCAAGGAAAAAGAGAATAGGGCATATATACAAGGTTTTCACAAAATTTACAGAGAGGGATTAATCTCAAAACATGGCTTCAGATGGAAACCATTCACTGATATAGGCAAGGGGATACCTTCAAGATCTGAAAGTTGCAAAGCATTGGAGCCCTTGCATTCTTTTATAACAAATGGTCCACCCCAGAATGAGTCAAAATTTGTGTGTCTGCTAGGTTTTGACTTGAATTCATCCCATTTAAGGACAATATCTCCAACCTTGAAATTCCTGATCCTAGCTCTTTTGTCAAAGCTCCTTTTGGTCTGGTCCTAATGGAATTCCATCTCTTTCATTGCTTTGTCTCGAATTTCTTCCTTTTCCATCAATTGGGCATACCTGATTTGCAGACGATCACCTTCTTCAAACAAGACATCCTGGGTGGCTAAGTCCAGGGTTGGTAACTCAACTAAGATGGACAATTTGGCTTCTTTACCATATACTATCATGTATGGGGAATTACCAATGACCCTCTTTGGGGCAATTCTGTCTAACCACAAGGCAAACCTTAATTTGGTATGCTAATCTCTCTTATTTTCTTGCAGAGTCTTCTTGATTATCCTGATTAGATTCTTGTTGGTGGATTCTGCAAGACCATTTCCCTGAGGGTAGTAATTTGAGCTTATGTTCAGGTAAATGCCATTCTTGACCACCCATTTTGAAACTCTAAGGCCTGTGAATGCTAATGCATTATCTGAAATGATGGAATCAGGAGTGCCAAACCTATGAACTAAATCATCATAAAATCTTAAGACTGCACTCTCATTAGCCTCCTTTAAAGCAATTGCTTCTATCCATCTAGTGAAGTAATCGGTTGCAGTAATGATCCATTTATGACCTGCACTAGATGGAGGGTTAATCATACAAATGAAATCTATACCCCACTTCATGAATGGTTGCTCTATTTTGACCGGCTGTAAGGGAAAAGCTACGAGTTTTTCTTTTCCTGCAAACATAGCGCATTTGATGCATTTTCTCACATAATCATGACTATCCTTAAAGATAGATGGCCAATAGTACCTAGCCCTCATGATTTTATAAGCAGTAGTCCTAGGAGAGAAATGACCTCTAGAAGGTCCATCATGAAACTCAAACAGGATGTCTGCTACCTTTCCTAAATCTATGCATCTTAAAAGGACACCATTGTGATCCTTTCTAAAAAGAACCTCATCAATCAACACAAAAGGGATAGATTATAATCTATAATACCTCCTTTTTGTTGAATCTAAATCTACAGGGCATTGTCCTATCTTCAAATAGTGAATCATATTAGGCAACCAACTTGTTGCCTTGGTTTGATTTTCTGTAGAATGCACCACCAAAGATGCATCCTCTGTTTCTAATTTCTTTGAACTCTCATCCCCTGCCAAATGTTCACAGAGACCTCTTCCTCTGACCAGCTTGGTAGTCTGAATATCTATATCATATTCCATCACCTTGGTGATCCAATCGACTCTTTTCTCTTTTAGGTCTTTGGAAAGCAAAAATTCTTTGACACTAGGATGAGTAACTTTTAAATGTACCTTGCTATGGGTCAATAGATATCTAAACTTCTTGAGGCTCTTTACCATAGCAAGTACATGTTTCTCCACAAAAGAATACCTCTGTTCATATTCCTCTAAACCCTTGCTAAAGAAAGCAATAGGTTGCTCCAATCCTTCTAAATTTTCTTGGGTCAACATAGCAGATATAGCATCCAAACCTCCATAAGCATAAAGGATAAAATCCTTCTTGAAGTTTGGATTTAATAGGGTAGGGGCCTCTATCAAGGCTTCTTTAATAGCCTAAGAATTGGCTTTCCCTTCTTTGGTCCAGCTGAAAGTAGAACTCTTCTTTAACATGGCTATCAGAGGTTTCAACAAATCTGCAATGTTAGGCAAGAATCTCCTAACAAAATTGATTTTTCCTATGAAAGATTGAAGACTTTTCTTATGATGTGGCAATGGTAGCTCTAGGATGGCTGCAATTCTTTCAAGGTCCACTGTAATTCCTTCTTTGGATACTACATATCCTAATAGTTTCCCTTCATGAATTGCAAACACACACTTTTTGGGATTAAGGGATATTCCAAATTCTCTACACCTTTCAAAGATCTGCCTCAAATGTTTCATGTGATCTACTGCATGCTTGGAGTAGACAGTTATGTCATCTAAGTAGACCAACACAAACTTGTACATGAGGCTCTTAAAGGCCATATCTATTGCCTTTTGAAATGTGGCACCTGCATTTGACAAACCAAAGGGCATCTTTTGATAAGCCATGGTTCCCCACTTGGTTGTAAATACGGTCTTGTATTGGTCCTCTCCATTAACTAGGATCTAATTATATCCTAAATAGCCATCCAATAATGAAAATCTCTCAGATCCAGAGACACATTGTAGGATTTATTCCATTAAAGGTAATGGATGGCGGTCTTTTAATGAAGCTTTGTTCAAATCCCTAAAGTCAACACATAACCTCAGCTCCCCATTCTTCTTCCTGATAGGAACAAGGTTGGAAACCCAACTAGTATGCTTGATGGTGTAGATGATACCTCTTTCTATCAATTTAAGTACTTCCTTGT
The DNA here is from genome assembly GCA_027943335.1 of Chamaecyparis obtusa. Lineage (NCBI taxonomy): Eukaryota > Viridiplantae > Streptophyta > Pinopsida > Cupressales > Cupressaceae > Chamaecyparis > Chamaecyparis obtusa. The sequence continues at coordinate 11,324 of BSBK01010921.1, forward strand.
GCATAAGTGGTTCAAGCTTGGGATTAACAAGCCTTTGTTTTTGCCTTACTGGTTTAGCATTAGACTCCAATTCAATAGTGTGTTGAGAAAGGAAAAGATCAAAACCCCTAAGATCCTCATACTTCCATGCAAATTCCTCACTGAATTCTTTGAATAATTGAGTATAAGCTTGTTTTTCCAATTCAATGTTTACTTTTCTAAATTGTAAGCTCTTACCCAGTTCCAACTCTAGCTCAACACTATGTTCTTGTTGGACTACCAGGCCAGCTTTGTTTTTTTTTACTTCACCATCCTTGTTGAATATAGTCTCTAATGTGACTAGACCTCTAGGCATCTTATTAGATTTTAGTTGTATTACTTGATAACCATAATTCTATGATAACCTCTTTTGATTATTCCTTGAAAAGACATCCTCTTCAAATAGGAATTGTAGAATTTGTTCATCACTGTCAAACACTTGCCAATTGACATTGTGATTAGGAATAGAGGGTCTGCCAATCACTTTGATATGCTACTGATCTACCTCTTTTGAAATGCTATTGGGAATGTCAAACTGAGATCCAATAGTAGCTAGCCTATCTACATTTTGGTTTAACTTTCTAGGGATAGCTACAATATTGAAAGCACAAAATTCTTCAATTACATCCCAAACTCTATGTTTGTATGTTTTCATTGTATCATTTTTAGTTGCACTTATCCCTCTATCCCTCTCACTTGGCTGACAACTAGTTGACTGTCACCATAAACTTTTAAGGCTTTAAGCCCCCTTTTTCTAGCCCATTCTAGTCCATTGACTAGACTTTCATATTCTGCAGTATTGCTAGTGCAGGAGAAACTGAATCTAAAGGAAGTATAATACCTTTCTCCTCTTGGGGACACTAGCATAGCACCACCACTAGAACCATGTCTACTTCTAGCCCCATCAAAATATAATTCCCAAACCTGATTTCCATGATCCTCTAAATCAGCACTTTCCTTGAGAAGGCTTGGTTCTTTGACATCATTTTCTTGTACCAAATAGTTTCCTAACCAAAATCCCAAACAAGATTCTCTGATTCTCTTTCATCTAGGAAAATATTAGGGATATTTTCTATCTTATTGCTTGCTTCACCAATGGCTTGGAAGTCATTGCTATCAAATATGGGGCAGTTTGCATTAATGGCATTAGACACATAAGGTTCTATATAGTGTGCAGCTAGTTTCTTTGACTTAATGGTAACCTTGGTACCATATCTTGTATGAAATAACATATGAGACCAGTCAGAAGAAAGATAGCCTCCTATCTTGGCTGTAAACTCTCTTGATAAACATATAGAAAATAGTGCAGGGAGATCTATGATGTATATATCTTGGAGGATAGAAAAATTAGGACTAGCATGCAGGATCAGACTAGTATCCTTAGCCACACCTATAGTATTGACTGAAGATCCATCAAGTTGAGTAACCTTTTTTTGAAAGGGTTCATACTTCAGTCCTAATTGGTTAGCTACCTTCTTGGGCATCACGGTGCTAGTAGCTCCACTATCTACCATACAATTATGCACTAAAGAATTTCCAATGATTAGAGATACATAAAAGGGAGGATGCTTTAAGTTCCTACCTTGCATGGTATTTCTTTTGGGGTTGTTGCTTGGAGTCTCCTTCTCTTGATCAGTGTTAATCAACACTAGCTTTGTAGCTTCTTTTGTGAGTTGAGGGCTTACCTCTGATATGGCCTTCTTTAGTATCTCAGGCTGTCCTAGAATAGACAAAGAATCCCACATGGACATGGTGACATTCACCTTCTTCATGTTGTCTACAATATTATAAGGTGTCACAGTGTGCATTCTTTTTTGGGCTTTTGGCATAGCAGGCTCTGCCTCCTTAGGAATTTGATCCTCTTTACTTGTAATGGCCAGAGCTTTCTTTGGTATGGTGGGAATAGCTTGTTGTATCGGCTCTATAGATGTAGTAGCTTGGGTATCAGAATCAGCTCTTTCCATGTCTTGAGATCTTCTTTTTTCTCTTGTAAACGCAAAAAAAGCATCATCATTTTTTACTCCATTGAAGTCTGGTTGCTCCCAATTGAAAAGAGCAGTCTCATTTTCTTGTGGCTCCTGCTGAGGAATTGACCCACTGGATGAAGCCTTTGTTTGAGCTTGTGACGCATTCTAAACCATTAGAGCTTGGTTCATCCACCCATTAGAATATGTTTCCTGATTGTGAGGCTGATTGTAGGGAAAACACCATTCATTATCTATAGCCATATTGTTTTGACTAGGCACTATATCCCTCACTGGATTTACAGAATTAAGAGGTGCAGGGTTACATGGCTGGAATGGTCTCTGATTAAAACTTTGTCTCTACCCTTGGTAGCCTCCTTGGTGTGATGGCCTACTTTGCTGATAAGGCTGCCCCTGATTTTGGTACTGTTGAATAGGACCTTTCCCTTGTTGTTGGAAGGGTGGTCTAATTCCTTGACCTTGTTTCTTCAAGTTTGTTACCTCTTTAGTCAAGGTCTACAACAAGTTGGTCATTTCTTGCACACTAGTCTGCTGACTATTCTTTATCTCTTACAACTCTTAGGAAAAAATTTCCCTAGCATGTTCTTGACCACTAATACTAGCCTGAGGTGCTAGTATGGTAGGAATAGGGGTATATGGGGGTACTTGTGTAGGTACAGTAGGTTGAAGGCTAGGAAAAATAGGCATTGGTGGTCTTCTAGCTATCATTCTTGCTTGAATCAAACAATTTTCAGCCCTGACAGCTATGTCAAAGGCTTGGGGTAAGGAAGTACCACCCATAGACTGGATCATGATAGATATTTAACCATTCAAACTTTGTAAATAGTATAAAAAGGCATGGTCTGCTGATGGTCTGACTGAAACTGGAATTCTATTCCATGTTTTCAAGAATCTACTATTATAATCTGTCATTTGTTCTTGAGGGTCTTTCTTAATAGTTGTCAACTGTTCAACTAGAGATAGATTATTTGATTTATCCTCAAAATGTTTACTTAATGCATCCCCTAATTCATCCCAAGAAGTAATAGAACCAACAGTTAAAGTTCTAAACCATTCAAGAGCCTTACCTTTTAGAGAGGCTGCTAATAACTTTGTGGCTACATCTTCTTGAGTTATATTGTGTATGTTGTAGATGGTAGTCGCATCTCTTATATGCTCAAAGGCTGTAGTCTGCCCTTCAACTGTGAAATCAGGTAAGCTCTTTAATGCCACCAAGGGCACATCATGATGCACTGCAAAATTTAATGGACTCCCTTGATTAAAAGGTGCAAAGACAAAATTTCTAGCCATGGCAGGAGCTGGAACTTGAAGATTAACAACAATATGAGTTGTATTTGCTGCTAGATTTGAATCTTCCTCTTCTAGATCTCTAGTTAGAGACCTTCCTCTTCTTCTGGAATGAAAGGGAAAAGGTGTCCTTTCTGAAGTATCAGGAGGTGTAGACTGAACTCTCCTTGTAGGTGATTCTCTTTGAGTTGACCTACCTTTGTGATTTCTTTTCGAGGGCAACTCTAAAAATTTAGTGGGTTTTGGGCTTCTAGTCTCAATCTTTCTCATAAACCTTAAACAAGGTTGGCTTAAATTCTTGAAACCAATGGAGTCACCAGATATACTTGATAGAATGACCTCTAAAAGCCTATTTTATGTAATCTGCATATCAAAGATGACATAACTTTTAAACAATGAATTTCTTTTACTGTGCCACCAAGCGTGCCAGAAATGTTATACACTAAGTTTGCGCCTCTATCTCAAGCTCTCTTAGTCTTGATAACCTAGTATAACTTTAGAATCATCTCCAGGTTGTGGGACCTATGCTAACTAAGATGAGACCTCCAGGTTCTAGGCTGGTTCCTCTTGGATAATCACCTTAATTTGCCTTTTTTGATAGGAAAAGTAAAACTTTTGAGGGAAAGGGATAGAAGGAATGCTTGAAAGGGAAATGATTGAAAAAAAACTATCCTACTAGGTGATACACCGAATTTAAGGTTTGGATCTCAGTATAAGAGGGATGAAATCAATGAAGAGCTTAGGTCTAATAGATCACAATTCACTGAATAGGCTTGCATAAGTGCTTCATAGAAGGGACTGTAAATAGAAGAGGGTATTCAAGGAGAGACATTCTTTCACAATAATAACACTCTTAAGGTTTAGACAAACAATCTATGAGCTACAAGATAACATTCACCTCTACAACTAGGTATAGGAATGAGACAAGATTGTCAAGGGGCTAGGGTATACCCTCAAAAAAATCCACATCCAATCATCCACAATGACACACAAGATTGCAAAAGAAAGGAGGATCAAGAACTCTAAGTATCACTGAGAAACGTATAAATACTTCAATCCAATAAGAGATAACTCACACCAGAAGGCATAGGGACATGAAAAAAGTCACAAAGTACTTTCATATATGACTTATCAATGGGAATTTTACAATTGTAGAAGTTAAAGGGGCAAAGAAAATGCCACAGATAGCTCCTTTAGAAAGGTAAATTTCTATTACAATTATCCAACTCCTCCTCTAAGGCTAAAAAAAAAACTATATGTATCACTGCTCGCAGGCAGGAACAAAATATCTAATTAGGATTACAGATTTTGCATAGGTGTAATAAACCCTAACTCTGTCAAAATCGGTCATAAATGCACATAAAAATATCTCAACTGATTAAACTTCTGTATCTGCGTGTCCACTTCATATCCATACTTGCAAAAATCCGACCGCCATGATCCATCTACCTTCCTGCAACTCGGGCTCACCATGACTATTCAAATTTGGTACTGTGAGATATTTAAATTTAAATATTATAATGGCTACCAGGTGGCAGCAAGCTTTTCCTCTATCAACGGTCAGCATTCTAAAATTGATCTTATTTAAAACATAACCGTCGATTCTTCCTGTTTACCCGGGCTCGGTACTTGACTGCAGAATTAACCTTAAGTTTACCTCAGGCTCCAGCTTTTCCTTTGTCGCTGAATGGCTTAACCATTTGGCTAACCCCGGTTCTTCCTAGGGATTACACAGTGGAAGCCACAAACTTGGGTCCACCTTGCCACCTGTCACTCTTTCATTTTCTCTAATTGCTCTGTCAGCAACACCTTGGCAAGCCACCTGAGAATGGACCCACTCAACTGAGATTCTGATCCAATGGTGGGCGCATGATCACGAGCGCAAGGAATATTCCTTGCGATCACGCGCCAGCCGTTGATCTTTAAGCTGGGACCCCACTCTGACAAACAGGCCAACTATAAATCTAGTCACCAGCACACGGACCGAGCAGGTCATCAACTTAGATACACGTAGCATTTTGACAGTGGACCCACTACAAAGTAAGATTCTAATCTGATGGCGGGTGCATGATCTCATGGCCCCCGAATATTCCTTCCGATCATATGCCCACCGTTGATCTTTATGAAGCGGGGACCCCACTGACACAGGATCCACCTATAAGTCCACGTCCTTGCCAGACGGACCATCACATCTGAGCACATCAGCATATCGAGGACCCACTGATAGATTAGGATGTTGTAAAGCAAGGAAGATCAATGGTCATCACTATACCGCAATCTTAAATAGGATGCATCTTGGGCTGGCGGTATAGCGAGGACCGTTAGATCTCGCTGGGGTTTAGTGGCTTAGGAAAATAAAAGTGTGCCGAGACTTAGAAAAAATTAAACCGGAGACTTAGGAAGTATTTCGCGCACGGGGTAAATTGAAGATTTAAGTGGCCGAGATAAAGTAACAAGGAATTAGAACGAAGGCTTAGGGTTTGCAGGGTTTTCATGCTCAAACGACTAGTTTTATGAATTTTCTAACCTGCAAACCAAGGACTTGAAATAATTGCAGAGGCCAGGAACAAAACATGAGGCCATGAAATTTTCAAGGATGCTCGGCAGGGGTAAAACAGAGGTCCTGAGGTAGACATTGGCCAAATTTGAATGGGTATGCAAATTTGGGTAATAGTTACTAAATAATAGAATTCAAATTTTGAGAAATCCAACATAAATATTACATAAATTACATAGTTGCATAAATATGTCTATAATTCCTTTGAACAAAATTTTAATTTTTAAAAAGAAATTGACAACTTTATCACCTAAAACTGTAAACATTTTGATATATCATTTTTCATCTTTTAGATGTTCACCTAAATTTTGATTATAAGGACTTCACAACGATAAGCATAATCAAGCAAAAGAAGAAAAACAAGAATAAATAATGGGATCATTGACAAAACCGGCTCTTTACTTTCCGTCATTTCCTTTTTCTTTTCCTCCTACCCATTTTCTTGTGTCCCCATGTCATTATCTCCTTTCCACGGACTGCTTTTAATATGTCCGAATAATTAAAGCTTGGGTGGACCACCTCAATTATCTAAAGTTAGATTCTTGAATTTTCAGTGAAAATGGTGTTGCAAGTCTCCCAAGCCGCTTGAAATAGCTATTTATTTACAGATAATAAATTGGCATATTTTAGTGCAGAAGAGAGTTAGAAACGAGGGATTAAATATGAGAACTATGCGAATATTTGCGCTTATATGCCTTTTAGTGGCTGCTAGTGTACGTCTTGCAGTTCAAATGGAGAGTGTGAATCTGGGGGCGATAGTGGACTCCACTTCCTACTCAGGAAAGATAGCAAAGACTGCCATAAAGTTAGCGGTGGATGATGTGAACAGTCAATCTCAGCTACTCAACGGAACTCAAATGTTTCTTCACCTTCGAGAGGCGCAAACACCACTTGAAATCGCTTCCGCTGGTATTTTAACTAAATTGATCTCCTGCCCAAAATATTTACAATCACAATTTTAGGTACTAATTGTATATTATAACTTCGCTTAACATGATATTTACAGATGTAAAATAGTAAAGAGTTTTTATTATTTTATTAGGTGAATTAGTAAATTTAAGATATTACTATTGTGGTGATTAAGTGTATAGTTATTCTTAGGCGAGATGGATTCTTGTAAATTGATTTATAAATTTTTTATCTAAAATATCCAAATCAGTGCATTGAATTTATATATCTAAATTTTGCCCTCATTTCAACATTATATCTTCTCATGAGTCAGCTCCGCTCGATGATCATAAAATGCCTGGTCTCGGTTTGCGTAGTGGTAGATTCTCAATAAATAGTTACCAGCTTTAAAAGATTGTTTTTGAGTTTCTCGAATCTCTATGTTTTTTGATGGGAAACTCTGGCGTTTAGAAGCCCAGCAAAGTTATCAAACTTGAGAGCTCAGTGATCCATCAAAGATTTGAATTTCAGTAGCCGGCTCACCATCTAAATATTTCTACGATAGTAACACTAATTAACTTCACAAATAAACATTTATGAAGGACAATTAATTAAGTGTTAATGCTGTTTCATTTCTTAATTCTTTGCTTACTTTAAAACGACAATGGAGTTATATTGTTCACTTCATATCGTTTTCTGAAGACTCAAATTGTTTTCTCTCATCTACAAGAGATCCGGTATAAATATCTCCGTTTACAATCCCATCTGTAAATTCCTGCTGAGATTTAGTTTTATGGGGTGAATGCAGCCGTTGATCTTTTGGCCAACGAAGTCATGGCAATAACACAAACACTGACATCACAGGCTACTCCCTTTATATCAGATCTTGTTGAGGCGGCCAATATACCAATTCTTTCATTGTCTGACTCGAGCCCTGCGCTCTCCAACCAGAGATTCCCATTTTTTGTTCGCATGGTACAGAGCGATCGAATTCAGATGAAAGCCATCGCAGCCCTGATTAAGCATTACGGCTGGAGAAGTATTGCTTTTCTTCACTCAGACAATGATTTTGGTTCCGGGGCTCTGTCCGCGTTGCGTGATGCCCTCCGAGATCTCGACTCTGATATTGTTTACACGTCGATGATTCCTTCAACTGCACAGAAACAAACATTAAAGGAAGAGCTTCATAAACTCAAGGCAATAAAATCGAGTGTTTTTGTTGTTCACACCCCCTGTGATCTGGGCATCAATCTATTCATGGAGGCACAGGAGATAGGAATGATGGAGGCTGGTTATGTGTGGATAACAACCCAAGAGTTTACCAGTCTTTGGGATTATGTGCTAAATGCTTCTACAATGTCATCTATGCAGGGCCTCCTTGGAGTTAGAACACATATCCCAAATTCTAAACAGCTGAATGATTTCACTAAAAGGTGGGAACGACAATTTGGAGTTGAAAACCCCAACATGAAAGTCACTGAGCTGAATGCATATGGCTTATTGGCCTATGATACGGCTCTCATTATAGCTCGCGCATTTGTTAAGATGGCAAGAAATGTAAGTTTTTTGACACCCACAACCCATCTTGAACTAGTAGAAAATACCAAAATCAAGGTATTCGAGCAAGGTGGGAAGCTGTTGCAGGAGATTTTCTTAACAAATTTTCCTGGTTTAAGCGGACCTGTTAAGTTCCGTAACAGGGAAATGTATGGTTGTAGTTATGAGATAGTGAATGTGGTGGGGAAAAGCTATCAACTTGTTGGGTATTGGCCATACAATTCCTCAAAGTTGTTCAAAACTCCATCTTTTAGTAGCGAGGGGCTTCGCTTCGTGATTTGGCCTGGTGGGCTTTCCAGGGTTCCTCGCGATTGGGTAATTCCATTAAAGAGACTGAAGATCGCAGTACCTTTGACTGGATGGGAGCAATTGGTCAATGTCTCTGTCAACACCGAGAGTAATGAGACTACATTCAGTGGGTTCATCATTGATGTATTTGAGGCTGTTGTGAAAAGGCTTGACTATCAGCTGTTCTATAATTTCATTCCTTATTATAGGAAAACTGATTCCAATGATGAAGTGGTCCGCCAAGTGTATCTCAAGGTCTATACTTTTCTTTTCTTTTCTTTGTTTTTTAACAATTTCGGAAGAGTATCCAATTTTATAAGTACTTTTTTGGCCTTGGCAGAAATACGACGCAGTTGTCGGTGACGTTACAATTACAGCAGAGCGGAGTGAAATTGTTGATTTCACACAACCATTCACGGAAACAGGTTTAGCGATTTTAGTTCGCACGGCCATCAAGGAGGAAGCTAACAATGGTTGGACATTCTTACAGCCATTTACTCCAGCGCTGTGGGCCACAACGGCGGCGTTAGTTTTATACACGGGACTAGTGGTGTGGCTGCTGGAGCATAAGATAAATCCCGACTTCAGAGGAAGTTCCATTAACCAAGTGGTTACTCTGCTCTGGTATCACATTTATCATTGTTTTCTCACTTCTTTCTTTAATTTCTCCACGTGAGTTTAATTTTAAATAACCTAAATTCTACTGGGTCATTCTTCCAGGTTTGGTTTTTCCGCTGTGTTTTACGCCCACCGTACGCATTTCCTTTCCACTCAGTTCTCTCCTTGTTTGCCTTGTTTAGACACTGTTCCAATGTATAAATCCTTAATGTAGTTTTTGCATATTGCATATTCTTTCCTATTGTGCAGAAGAAAGAATCCGTAACGTTCTGAGTCGAATAGTAGTTGTAGTGTGGCTGCTTGTAGCGTTTGTTTTAACGTCCAGCTATACGGCTAATCTGGCTTCAAGATTGACCGCCGAGCAAATTACGCCACTCATAAATGGTTTGGGGAATTATAAAGTGGGCTATAACGGTGCATACGCTGCTAGTTTTCTAATGAACAATTTGGGAGTAGCCAATAAACAACTGAGCCCAACTGCGACTCCACGGGCGTTTGAGGAAGCTTTGTCAAAAGGAGCAAAGAATGGAGGAGTGGATGCGATATTAGCTACACTGCCACATGTTCGTGCTTTCTTGTCCGGCCGATGTGGTTATTCAATAGTGGGGCGTTCGTACCGAAGTGGAGGCTTTGGTTTTGTAAGTTTTTTTAAAAATTTTGAATGGTTATTTATATTATTTTATTATATATGAATATCATTGTTTTCAAATGCCAAATAGTCACAATAATCAATAACTATATATTTCAATTATAAAACCAAAATATTAAATATTTATTAATTTATTTTTAGTGGTTAAAATTTAGTTTTATTAAATTGCGTAATGTTAAAAGTATTCTATTAATTTTATTTATTATGTTTTTATAAATATTTTTTGAAGGATTCTATATTCTTTATATTTTTATGTAGGTTTTTCCTAAAGCTTCACCTCAAACACAAGACTTTTCTTGGGCAATTGTAAACCTTTTTGAAACTGGTGAGATTGAAAAGATTGAAGACAAATATTTCAAAGGCTCTTCTAATACATGTCTTGACATTCCAAAATATTCAAGGCTAGACGTGAGAAGCTTCCAAGGACTCTATCTACTCACAGGAATGGTATCATCTTTGGCTGTAATCATATTCCTTTCTCAAGCATTATTCTATTTCATCAAAACTACAACTCCATTAGGACAAGAGAATCATATATGGAAATACACCAAGTCCTTTGTAAAATATTTATACCAAGAGTAGGTCTTATCCTAGATTTGCAAGTTGAATATGACAATGTACAACAACTATCTTTGTAATACTAATGAAAGGAAGAAAATTTATCATTCTAGCTTTCCTCTTTGCAATTATAAAGAATAAAATAAAAATGAGTTACCATCCAAAAAAAATCATGTATGAATGATAGAAAGCTGATATTAAATACTTACAGTGAGAGATGCACATTCTAGATTTTTCTTTTCCTCCTATAAATTTATGTTGTGTAAGATTTCTAACATAGATTCTACAATTTCTCATATTTAGTTACAAAATTCTTAGTACTTGAAATTTATATTTTATAAATCAATTATTATGCTAATGATAGTACATTTAGAATGTGACACATTTTATTTTATGATATTGATATCTATGTGTGTGCAACAAGAGTGAGAATAAAAGAGACACAAATATAGATGGAATGGATAAAATTATCAATAACTCCCATTTGGTCTTGATTTTTTCTTCATGTTCAAAAGATCTTTCCTATTAGTGATGCTTACATTCATAAGAAAGCTAGTTTCAATGTAGACAGGGACCTAAAAGAGAAGCCCAAGAAGGCTCGATAACATTTTACTCAATAGGAATCCTCATTACCATAAATGGTAGAGTAGAAGACCCTATTGATGGAGTGAGAGGTGTTATGAAATCAAAATTTGTAGACTCACCCATAGGAACCCTTCCTCATATCACTCTAGGAGAAATTAGAGAAACAAAGGTTACCCTAATAGGCTAGAAATTAGGCAACAAAGCCCTTGACATACATAGAAGGATGAGAAAAGATTTTGAGAATGGGAAACTCAGAAGGAGGAAAAGTCTTACAATTTGGTAGCATGGATTCCTTTCCCTTGCATACAGTAGGTGTAGTTATAGGAAAAGGAGGCACCAATGGTGACTATGTGTTCTTTGGTAGAGGAAAAGGTTTACATCATGGAATATGCTTTCACTTATCCCTCTACAAAGATTTAGTGATAGATAGAGCTTTAGCTAAAGATGGGGGTAGGCAAATATGTACAAACACATGTGGAAGTGGCCATAGGTGTCATAGATTGAACTAATTTATAAGATAGTTCCCTAATTATGTACTTATTGTAAGCTTTAAATAAAAAATATTTGTTGGGAATAAAGGGTGCTACAAAAGAGAGCTAAAAAGATCAAGAATGAATCCATATGAGACACCAGAGGATGATATAAAATATCCTAGATTATATGTATAGTACGATCCTAAGATAAATTTGAACATCTACGAATGACCTGGGGGGACTAACCCCATAAAGATTACTTGCACATAAGCACCTAAGATACAACAGTTCAAAGGTCATAGTAAGGTCAATTTCATTGGTATTTTAGTTGTATGGTTATTTATATGTGTTTTGACTCCATTTGAATCTAAATATATAAAGCTAAGCAAGAAAAATGGTAAAAGTTGTCTTGATTGCACAACTAGTTCCTAGATTGGCCAAATGTGTAAAATAATGCAAATGTATCCATGAAAGGGTAACAATGATGTAAAAGGTCATAAATAGTCTATTGTGATGTTTCCAAGATGTCTATGAAAGGTTTGAAATTTATTTGTGTTAAAATGTCAAAATTGTCAAAAAAGTTGTCAAGTGTAACTTTACAAAAGCTGCCCCAGATATTGTAAATGAGAAAATTGGTCAAGGTACAAAGGTAATTATGTAGTTAAAAATATGAAACTTTATTATAAGAATCTTGTAATGGTTGAATCTAAAGAGACAGACAAGTTAGAGGATTCTTTCAGTTGGATTATGGGGGGGGGGTTTGAATCAATAATCCTTGATTCTTTGTACCTTGAAACCTTTCTCTGATTCAACTCAGTGTCAACTCGGTTAGACATTTTTATATTAGCCAATAACATTAAATTAACTTTATCAATCAACAATAACATTCAAAGTAAACATTGAACACATATAATATAGTATTTCACGTAGAAACCCAATTGGGGAAAAATCACTATGGGAATTGTCATCCAGTAGAGAAATAGTCTTTAGAAGTATGCTTCATTGAAAACCAATCTGGTTAAAGATTACAATACAAATTGTGAAATGCGACCCTATTAGGGGATTTTCCTTAGATCAATTAGGATCTCCACACTGTTAGGAGTGGCCTGGTTAAAGGTCTTCAAACACTGTTCTAGAGTATCACCTCTTGCAAGGATTTATAATAAGACTGTTAGCTCCACTCGGTTAAGATATTTTTCTGTTACAAATGTTAATAATAAATAATATATAAATTGATCTATAAATCAGAAATAATTATTTTTCTTGATGAGCACATGTCTTCTCACATATTTTTTGAAAATAGGCTTGGTAGGTGGTATCAATCCTTCATTTTCAATATTTTCATCTCTCGGTGGAGGCTCAATTGGTTCCTTGGTTTCTTCTTGCAGCGCAGGTAAAGTACCAAAAATTCCTTCCTGCACATATATAAATATTTGATAATCTTCTAGTTCCTTTCTGTTATCTTCTTAATGATGAAGATGCTCCCCTTAATATCACAAACACAAAACATATATAGAGAAACAACAAAAAATTGCAAGAATAGAAATTGGCTTCTGATGAAGGCCACAACTGCTCTGATACCACTGATGAAGGGTTACACCTACTCTGATACCACTTGATGAAGGACCAACTGCTCTACTACTTTAATACCACTGATGAAGGGCCCCACCACCCTTACCAACTCATAACCAAAGACATAACAACATGGAGACAAAGAGAAGACAAAATGTTTTACAAAGCATACATTACTACTTAAAAATCATTAAAACTTGAGAGATCTTACAACATCAAAGCTTAAAATCCAAGAGCTTCAACTTGAAAGCTTCTTCCCCAATATAAGATCTTACAACTTGAGAATTTCTACTTGAGAGAGCTTACAATGTGAGAACTTGAACTCTAAGAGCTTCTACAACTTGATCACTTCTTCCCCAATACAAGATTCTATAACTTGAGAGCTTCTTCTCCAATAGGAGATTCTACAACTTGAGAGCTTCTACAACTTGAGCTTTCTTATGAATGCTCCCATGCCTTCTTTATATAGGCATTTCCCACCCAAGATATTACAACACAACCAATGTGGGATAAAATATCCTTATAACTACCTTGATACAAATATTAAATATCCACCCAATTAATATTTAGCACCACCATGTGGGCCAATTATAAAATTACATTGCTTTTGTGGGCCAATAAGAAAATAGAAAGGTGTAACTACCTAGCTACAAATATTAAATGCAAGAACTTCCTACAAATTTTTAAAATGCCACCTACACACCTCGATAAATGAAATGATTTATTTTTTATTTTTATTTTTATCTTTTATTTCACTTATGCATCTTGGAAAATGAAATAGCTTTTTTTTTTCTTTTTTTTTTCTTTTTCTTTCATTTTTCTCTTTCTTTTTAAAAAAAAATAAAAATCACACCCCCTTTTTATTTTGCGATGCAAGATGCTCCTGCATCAGACACCCAAGGTAGTAAAATTTTTTGTGAATATGGATTCACAAAATGAAGTAGCCGCTTCTGATATATATTTTTTTCTTCTCTTCCAACACTTTGCAGGAACAAGTATCGGTTGCTGATGTATTTCCTTTTTTCTTCTTTTCCAACACCTAGTTAGAACAAGTATATGCTTCCAACAATACTCATCTGCAATCAACTCCATCCATCTGTAACTCTTATTCTCCTCCAAAATTATAGGATCTAATGCATCAGTAGTAAACTCTGTAATACCATACAAATCTTCTTTTGCATACCAAAAATTGTTTTCAAGGTCTTCCTATAAACCATCATCATTATCTTTCAAATCTATCTCAAAGTTAGCATCCCATGATTCATAAAAATTTACCTCTTTCAAATCTTCATCTTTGTTTTCTTCTTTTGTGTCTTCAACAATGCATGTAACTGCTTCTTTCCTTTGATCTCCAACCAAGGTATTTCACTCTTCCTCTACTGCTACAATCTTCATTATCAAATCATCTTCATCAACTTTAGGTTCATAAATCTTTGCATCTTCATGCTTTACCTCTTCTTTTGTATCGCATGCATGATACTCTATTGCATCTTCTTTCTTTACTGCATCTAAAGAATTGTCATCATCTCTTTTATGATGAATCTCTCTTCTCTTTTTTAACTCCGCTTCTAATTCAGCCACTTGCTTCTTTAAATCTAGTATTGCAACTCTTGTCTCTTCTTGATATCTCTCTCTAATTTTCTCAAGTCTAGGAATTATAAGAATCCATCCAATCATAAAAGTCATCTTCTTCTTTCTCTTCTCCATACTCATGTCCTCTTAAAAAAAACTTCACCCAACCCAAAATCTTGGTGTAAACTACCTCACAATCGGTGATCTATTTACACAGAAACTCTAACCCACGGTCATGATGCAAACTGTCTCACAATCAACAATTTATTTACACATAAACCCTAACCCATGGTCCTAGTGCAAACTACCTCACAATCGGCGATCTATTTACACACTTAGGAACTCCTGCTCTGATAAAGAAAACTTCACCCAACCCAAGGTCCTGGTGTAAACTGCCTCACAGTTGGCGATCTATTTACACATTTAGGAACTCCTGTTCTGATACCACTAATGAAGGTGCTCCCCTTAATATCACAAATACATAATAGATACAAAGAAACAACAACAAATTTCAAGAATAGAAATTGGCTTCTGATGAAGGGCACAACTGCTCTGATACCACTGTTGAAGGGCTACACCCGCTCTGATACCACTTGATGAATGACCAACTGCTCTACAGCTTTGATACCACTGATGAAGGGCCCCACCACCCTTACCAACTCATAACCAAAGACATAACAACATGGAGATAAAGAGAAGACAAAATGCTTTATAAAGCATACATTACTACTTAAAAATTATTAAAACTTGAGAGATCTTACAACATCAAGGCTTACAATCCAAGAGCTTCAACTTGAAAGCTTCTTCCCCAATATAAGATCTTACAACTTGAGAATTTCTACTTGAGAGAGCTTACAATGTGAGAGCTTGAACTCTAAGAGCTTCTACAACTTGATCACTTCTTCCCCAATACAAGATTCTATAACTTGAGAGCTTCTTCTCCAACAGGAGATTCTACAACTTGAGAGCTTCTACAACTTGACCTTGCTTATGAATGTTCTCATGCCTTCTTTATATAGGCATTTTGCACCCAAGATATTACAACACAACCAATGTGGGATAAAATATCTTTATAACTACCTTGATACAGATATTAAATACACACCCAATTAATATTCAGCACCACCATGTAGGCCAATTACAAAATTACATTACTTTTGTTGGCCAATAAGAAAATAGAAAGGTGTAACTACCTAGCTACAAATATTAAATGCAAGAACTTCCTACAAATTTTTAAAATGCCACCTACACACCTCGATAAATGAAATGATTTATTTTTATCTTTTATTCCACTTATGCATCTGGAAAATGAAATAGTTTTTTTTTTTTTTTCTCTTTCCTTTTTTTTCTTTTTTTTAATCATGCCCCCTTTTTATTTTGTGATGCAAGATGCTTCTGGATCACTTAATTTCTTTCTAAAAACTCATCAATTCTCACATTTTCACTTTCCACAATTTTGTTAGTAACCTTATTTAGACATTTATAAGCTTTTCTCTTTGTGGAGTATCCTAGGAATATACCTTCATCTCCTTTAGAATCAAACTTTTCATTCCTATTATATTTTAGAATGTAACACGTACTTGCAAAAAATTTTAAGTTGCTAACATTAGGTGTATTCAGACCATACTGGAGATCATAAGGAGTTTTATTTGTAACTTTCTTCAATTGTACTCAGTTGGGAGTTTGAAAAATAGTAGTAATGACTTCTCTCCAAAATATTTGTGTAACCTCTTTCTCAATCAACAATTTTAGCATAATCAACT
The DNA here is from genome assembly GCA_027943335.1 of Chamaecyparis obtusa. Classification (NCBI taxonomy): domain Eukaryota; kingdom Viridiplantae; phylum Streptophyta; class Pinopsida; order Cupressales; family Cupressaceae; genus Chamaecyparis; species Chamaecyparis obtusa. The sequence continues at coordinate 27,694 of BSBK01010921.1, forward strand.
ATTGATCTATTCCTTCTTTCAACTATGGCATTTTGTTTTGAAGTTCTCGATATAGAGACTTATCTATTGATTTCATTATGATTGCAGAAGAAAGTAAATTCATCAAAGATAAATTCACCTCTTCTATTTGATCTTAAACATTTCAATTTATTACACTTTTCCTTCTCAACTCTTTTCTTGTACCATTTAAATATTTGGAGTTCATCATATTTTCTCTTAGAAACATTATCGACATCATCCTTGAGTAGTCATCAAAAAATAAATTAAAATATTGATTTCCATAATAGCTCTATATTCTTATAGTACCACATAGATTAGTATGAAATAATTCTAATATACCATTAGATAAGTAAGACTTTCTTGAGAAACTTGATTTAGTTATCTTACCGATCAGACATTCCTTACACATAACTTTATCAAGCTTGCTTAATTTTGATAGGTCTCTAACTCTATTATTTTTCCTCACCTCAATTAAGTTGTCAAAATTCACATGACAGGATCTTTTATGCCATAACCATACATCTTCAAATTTAACAAACAAGAAACTTTTTGTAGCAATATCAAGGTAGAATAAGTTACCTTTAGATTGTTCGTCGGTTCCAATCAAATCTCCAATAGTATCATATATCTTCATTTTTCTATATTCTGTAATTCCAATCCATGGCCAATGTTATTCAATTGTGCAACACTCGAGAAGTTGTACTTTAGTCCTTGGAACCAACAGGAATTATCACATTTAATCTTTTCATTTAGCATAATTGATCCCTTTCCTCTTACCGAACAAGGAGCGTAATTTTCAAATATAACAAATCCTCCATCATGTTCTCCTAAATTTTCAAACTTATCAATGTCACCATTCATATTATGTGAACATCCACTGTCAATTATCCATGGGTCAATTTTTCTATCTTGAGAAATAAGGGCTTTTTCATATTCATACCTTTCTTCTTCTGAATCATCCTTCACACCAACATAGACCACTTCCTTACTTTCTTTTTTGTGTTTAGATTCATTATCAATTATTCGTTCCTTAGCTAGGTAGCATGATTTCTTTCTTTTATCCTTAAAATCTCTAAACTTTTGGTATTGGTTCCCATTCTTGTCACTTTTATCATTCTTGTCATTATCAAGACACCTAGCTAGATGTAATGTGACCAATCTTGTTGCAATTATAACATTTTAGATGTATTTTACCTTTATACTTTCCTTTTCCTCTTTGTAGCCTCTTTCCCAAAAGTGCTTCAAATTCTTCTTGTTCCTTTTATTTGGTTAGTATACTGTCATAGTAACTTCCACCTAAACTATAGTGATTATCTCTTTCACTTCGAACTACCAATGCTTAGAGATGATTTAAATATTTTTTCAACCTTTTGTAAACTATTATTAAAATTACTAAGCTCAAATGCAATCATCTTACCAATCAAGGCATAAAGTGTAACAATATTATTAGGTATAGATATCAGTTCCTAAATAGTAGAGAGTTGAATAACTTACTTAGGTGAAAGAGTTATAAGAATTTTTCTTACCACTTCTTCTCCAGTCAATGTTCTACCAACACCTTTGATAGCACTTACCACTTCCTTGATTCTAAAACTATATTGTGTAATTTCTTCTTCTTCTTTCATTCTCATCTCATTAAATTTTTCTCTGAGACTATCAACCTTTTCTTTTTGTACATGCAGATCAAATCTATAAACAAGTACAAGTGTATCCCACATCTCTTTTGTTGTAATTCAATCCTTTATGTCATTGAAATGAACATCAGTTAAGGAAAAAGAAATTTCAATCATTATTGAGTTGTGCTCTTGCTTTCCTCTCATCAAATCAAGTATCATAGGTCCAAGAAGTGGTGGAGTGTAGTCATTATCCATATGGTTGAGTTTAGATTCTCCAATTCTAGATAGGTATAATCTCATCCTAATTTTCCATGTAGATAAAATCTCCTTGTTTAACTTTGGTACTTCTCGTCTATACACCTTTGGATCTTTTAATAAAGTTTTTCAAACTTATCCCTTTAGAGTACTTAGCTCTGATACCAATTGTTGGATTACAGAGAGTGGGGAGGGGGGGGTAAATCAGTAATCCTTGATTCTTTGTACCTTAAAAAATTTCTCTGATTCAACTCCATGTCAACTCAGCCAAACACACTTCTATATTAACCAATAATAATAAATTAACTTTATCAATCAAGAATAACTTTCATAGTAAACATTCAACACATATAACACCAGTATTTAATGTGGAAACCCAATTTGGGAAAAACTACTATGGGAATCGTCACCCACTAAAGAAATACTCTTCTAAAGTATGCTTGGTTAAAATCCAATTTGGTTAAAAGTTATAATACATATTGTTAAATGTGACCCTAATAGGGGATCTTCCTTAGATCTATTAGGATCTTCACCTTGTTAGGAGTGGCCTGGTTAAAGGTCTTTAAAGACACTTCTAGAATGTCACCTCTTGCAAGGATTTACAATAAGACTGTTAGGTCCACTCAGTTAAGAGATTTTTGTGTTACAAATGTTAATAAGAAATAATATATATAAATTGATCTGTAAATTTGCAACTACCTTTTTCTTAATTAGATCCCTTGTTCTCTCTTTATCTTCACTTCAGTGCATCAATTTCCACTAGCTTCAACACTTCATCAATCTCAAATTTCTTACTCAGATTTCAACACTTTCCTTCTTCACTGCACCAGTCAGTGACTAAAAAACACTTCAATTTTCCATCTCTCTCTTCATACAATTTCATCCTTTATATAGACATTTTTTTTCCACTTAATCTCCTTTCTTACATTTTCTTTTGATTAATCTTAACCGTCTAATCATCCTCATAAACCAATTCAATGAATTTTGAGTTCGGTAAAAATATTTTACCGTTACCTCAAAACTTGAACTTTCTTGGAACTTGTACCTTCACTTTTTGCTGCTTAGATCTATACCATATTTCATCATCTTAAATTTTCCCAATTATGGATATCTTTAACTAACTCTTCCTCATCATTAGAATATTCAAGCTTATCATAGCTCATCATTCAATATCGTTCTAATCCTTGTATCTAATTTATGTTCCTTTCTCAGTGGCTAACTTCATTTTCTTCAACTAAAACTTTATTTACTTTGCTGGGTAACTGAAACCTTCTACTCAGTGTCTTGACTTTCTTTGTCTTTAACGAAACTTACTTTTCTTTTTATCGAATGACTTTTTCCTACTTGGTAACCAAACTATTTTTTCTACTGACTTGACTAATCTTCTTTACCAACTTGATGTAATGAAATTTTTAGTAGAAAACAATTATATCAACATAACCTTATCATACTCTGATTTGTATTAGCTTCCCAATTAAGTTCTTCAACTTCACAACTTTTCACTTCTTCTTCTTCTTAACTCACTCAACTTTTATCATACTCCAAATGATATGGAAACTCAAAATAAATTAGAAATCAACTACTTGATGTTAATGGAAAGATAAAAGTTGATGTAATCCTTCTACAATCTTGTATACCTATGATCTTAGTCGGTCTTCATCATCATCACCATCAGTTGTAGTAACACTTTCATGGTGTTAAAATTTTTATACCATTGACTATCATAGCAACACTAGAGTAAAGGTAATTTTGGAATCTTAAAGTAGATTCACTACTATTTCAAATGTATTTGGTTTCCTTCTAAATGGTTATGTATTTTGGGACTAGATTGATTCCCTAGTGGGCTACTCCCTTTGGAATTTTGTGTTAAAATAATAGAATAATTTTTAAGATCCTTTTGATATTGAAGTAAGATTGGGAAATGATATCTATTGGTGAAATAAGATCAATAAATTGTAAGTGGACCTTTGGAGCATGTATCTCCAATTGGATCATTAAGAATTAAACACTAATTGTGTGAATAGTCTAATAATGTCAAAGAAATGATAGTTAGAATTAGAGTAAGTTGATTATCTTACTTGATGAATGGTTCATCAAATATTTGTTGATGTTTACACTATGTAATAGAGAATGGGCAAGGTATTGGATTAAAGAGTTGGATGGAATAGGTTACTTGTTCAAGTTTTTTGAATAAAAATAATTGAAGTTGTAAACAATGATTGGATAGTGATGGTAAAAAGATTACAAGTTGGTTAACAATGAAGATTATTTTAAGAAAATTATTACCTTGTATATTTTCGATGACTTTAGTAATGTTTTAATGAACTTTGATTACGGTTACATGGTTGTGGATAACAATGGGAAATGACAAGTTTATGTTCAATAGTACTGATTGGGTGTAGGTATGAACTACATGACAAAATGAAAGGACTCTTGTAGGCATGGAATATTAGTTTTTGTGAATGAAATTTTGTTAACTGATCATGTATATGTAATTCTTGGGTAAATATGATTCTTGGATCCTAGTATGAAGAAGGGATAGAGTAAAGAAAGCTAGGTTGGTGATTAAATTATGCCTCAAATATTGATTGAGTTTGTGATTACATGTTCAAGTTGGGAATTGTGTTCAAATTAATGAGAAAATTAGATTTGGATCAGAATAATCCTTGATTTTGGGCTGGTTTTCAATGATACTTTTCATAAAATTGGTGTCAAAGCTAGAAGAGTTGAGAAGTGTGAGGAGTAGAAACTCACACCAAGAACTAGGTTCAAATAGATTTTGATATTTAGTTTTAATGATGACTTTTAAATTGTAGGTTCTCATCTATATAGATGAAAAAAGAAATACAAGGAGGGTATTTCAAGGGCCACATGGAAGGGCCGTCGATTTCCAAGAGACTAGCGAGAGATGAAAAGAGGAGGACTCCTAGGTGAGGCAGAGAAGTTGGTGAGGTGAAGTAGTGCATGGAGAGGTGGACTTATGGTTTGTAAAGAACCATGTGTTGTAGCCATTGGATATTCCATGGATAGGAGTAATTGAAGGATTGATTGATGGTAAAGGTACCAAAGGAATGAAGAGGAAAAGGTGAATGATGAAATAAGTGAAGATTTCACTCTAATTTTTCTTCCAGGTCATTGTACCCACATTTTCAAGGGCTTGGAAAATTTTCAAGCCTAGGAGTATGGTGTGGGAGCACCTAAGCTACATGAGGTCAAAGGTAATATTGAGGTCAATTTCATTGGTATATGAGGTTTATGGTCATTTTTATGTATTTTGAGTACCCATTTGAATCCAAATGTAAGGCTTTGCAATCTAAATTGTAAAAGTTGTCAGGATTACACAACTAGGTGGACTAGATTGGTCAAATGTGTTAAATAATGAAAATGTACCCATGAAAGGCTAAAAATGGTGTGAAAGGTCATTAATGGTCTATTGTGATGTTTCCAAGGTGTCTATGAAAATTTTTAAATGCCTTTATGTTAAACTATTAAAAATGTCAAAAAAAAATTAAGTGCATCTTTACAAAAGGTGCACCAAATATTGTAAATTAGAAAGTTGGTCGGTCTATAAGTGGTAATGCATTTAAAAATATTAGAATTTATTATAAGAACCTTGTAATGGTTGAATATAAAGAGTTAGATTGGTTGGAGGATGCTTTTATGGTGTTAAAACTCTTACACCTCTAACTGTCATAACAACATTGTAGTGAAGGTAAGAGTTATGGAAGTTTGAAGCATGGTATAGAAAGGAACCGTCTCAAGAAGATTGTAAATGGGAAGGGTGAAAGTTACAAGTATGTCTTAAATCCATGTAATTTAATAGTTTCAAATTTACAAGGTAATAAAGTTAGGTTTTGTCAAATGATCTTAACTATTCTTATGTCACTCAGTTTTTCTGCAACATGCATGATGCCCATAGGGGTTCTTGAAAATGCACCTTCTAGTTCATCTAAGGTGGACTTAAAAGGGTTCCTTTTAAAAACATATCTCTTCCTTTCCATGACATAAAATACAATAGGTGTAGCCATGACTTACTTGGTTAACACTTCAAATCAGTTTTCAAAGACTTCTGAATCATCGCGTCAGACTAGGGCTTCGCAACTGATCAATCACAGTTATTTGTTGGTAAATCAAGCTCCAACACTTCACAATACAACTGCTAGGGCTTTTGTAGTCTCCAATCACTCTATCTCAAATGCAATGAGTGATCTGTAAGTCTTTGTATACTATAAAGTGAAATTTCCACCATTAATGCTTACCACATAAAGCAAAATTTGACTGAGAACTTCCAACTTCCATCCTTCAATCAATCAAGTAGTGTGCTCTTTCACATAGCATGAAATAGTCTCCAAAATGTTAAATCCAAAGGTGTGTACTCTGAGTGTGAGTATACCAGCCGTCCAGGGGTCTAGAGCTAAATTAACTCCCCCTATGACCTTTAGAGTCATTCATCTAGATGTAGAGGGTTTGTCCATTGTGGATGCATTCAATACATGCTCATCAACTTTATCCATCTTTTCCTCTAACCAAATCAAGCTTGCATCCTCTATAGCTTTCAAAAACTTGACTTCTCCTTCTTCATTCATTATTGATACTATTGGCTTTTAGGGATTTCCCAACTTTACGTTCTTGATCTACAAAACCTTGAGATGTGTCCAACCTTGTTGCAAGAGTGAAAAATAACTAGAGGTCTTAAATTTCTCAGCACATTGATATGGGTTACCATTTTACATTGTCTAGCCGAGTGACCATTATAATTACATATCTGACATGTAATCCTTTGAGAAATTCTTTCATTTGGTTAATTCTGATTTCCTTAGCATCTATAGTGTCTTCTGGTGCTTTCATCTTTGCTCGTATGTCATCAATCTGATTTTGTGCTTCATTGAATCCAATACTGCTGGTATCTCCTTTAAGCTTCCATCCACATAATTGTGACTCTATCAAATCAGAACTAGTGTGTAATTTCTCAATGTGATTCTTTACCTCTTTCAACTCAAATTCCAACTTTTCTTTGATGTTTCTTAGCTCCAAGATTTTCATGTTTTCTTGCCTCAATTCTTCATTCAGTTGAAGGTTCTCTTTGATCTGTTCATCAATAAATTCTTGATTTTTAGTTACCTTTTCATCCAACTCTTCAATCTGATCTTTTAGAGATATGTTCTCCTCATTCATCTTCTTAACCATTTTTCCCAAATCATTGTTTGTACAATTTTTCAAATCTTGTCTTAGTTTCTTGATGAATACTTGTGTGTCACTAACTTTCAATTTTAATTCTTCAACTTCTTTCTTAGATCTGTCAAGGTCTTCAAAAGCCACCATAAGATTCTTCTTTAGATTATTTTCTTCTTCTGAACCCATTGATCTCCTCAAGTGGTTAAAATTTTATTCAGAGGAGTAGAGCTCTGATACCAATTGTTAGGAATGGGAACAATTAGAGGGGGGCGAGGGGGTGAATCAGTGTTCAATATATCTTATTCTTTTTACTTTACTCTTGAAACTCAACTTGATTTCTTAAGTACTGAAATAAACATCAATGTAAATAAGATAAAAAATCACAACACATAACACCAATATGGTTACGAGGAAACCCAAATAGGTAAAAACCCCAATGGGAATTGACACCCACTAAGAACTACACTAGTGTTTTATGATCCTTGTTATAAGATTTGTAACCCTGTTAGGAGTCCTTTACAATGCTTTTAGTACAGTGACCTGGTCAAAGGTCAGACCCTATTAGGATTATTTTAAAATAACCTTTTTAGGGGTGGGGACACACTATCCTAGAGCTCACTACTCAAGTGGTGAAGGCTACAACCTTCTGATCACAAATACACACTATATCTACTGGATGAACTGGTGTTGTGACACTACTTGTCTGATTAGTTCCTTTTGTGCATTGATGCTTTAGCCCCCTGTAAAGCTCTAACTTATTCTATTTTCACTTTTCATGTATCTTCTCTTCTTATCTTATCTCTATATCCACTTTCATCCTTTATTACAAAGGCACATCTTATATTTATATGCGCTCACAAAACAATTAACTAGGCCAGCCTATAACTGATTACATACAATTCTTCCAAGTGAATTGGCCTAAGTGTGTTTACAATAAAAAATGTTTACATTTCTACAACCTAATTATAATAGAAGCATAGCCTTTACAAAATATTATTATAACCGCTAATCAAAATACTAACAGTCGGCTGCATACTCTGTTATGTTCTAGTGTTCATTGTCTGTACCACTTCAATAGACTGTATCTTCATCATACTATCATATCTGATCATGTGCTCTTAGACTTAGCATGAATACATATTTATCATCTTAACTTCAAGGTTTCATACCATAACTCAGTCATACACATGTGTGATGGTGCATTGATCTTCTGGTCCTCTGCTAACTATCTAGTTTTCTATACTTAGCCATATTCTGACCTTATGATCATGTGTGCTGACTCCAAAACTCTATATGACTTTGTTGCCATAAAGACAACACTATATCTAGTCATATACAATAGTATATTCAACTTTCCATCAACATGTATTGAAGATTGGTTCATTAAGAATTAAACTTTGATTGTGTTAATATTCCAAAACTATCAATGAAATGATAGTCATAATTTTAATTAGTTGATTATCTTACTTGATGAATGGTTGATCAAATATTTGTTCATGTTGAAAATATGTAATCGAGAAGGGGAAAGGTATTGGATTAAAGAGTTGGATGGAATAGGTTACTTGTTCAACTCTTTTGAACAACAACAGTTGAAGTTGTAAAAGTTGATTGGACAGTGATGGTAAAAGGGTACAAGTTCGTTATCAATGGAGATTCATTTAGGAACATTTTTACCTTGTGGATTTTTAATGAATTTAGTAATTTTTTAATGAAATTTGATTAGGGTTGCATGGTTGTGGATAAAAATGGGAAATGACAAGTTTATGTTAAATAGTACTGATCGGGTGCAGGTATAAACTACATGACAAAATGAAAAGACTCTTGTAGGTATGAAATAATATTTTCCTTTAATTAAATTTTGTTAACTGATTGTGTATTTGAAATGCTTGGATAAAGATTATGCTTGATCCTAGTATGAATAAGGGATAGAGTAAATAAATTTAGGTTAGGGATTTGGTTATTCCTCCAATATTGATTGATTTAGTGATTTCATCTTGAAGTTGGGAATTATGTTAAGATTAATGAGGAAACTAGATTTGGATCAGAATGAACCTTGATTTTGGGTTGGTTTTCCATGATGCTATGCATAAAATTGGTATCAAAGCTAGAAGATCCTAAGAAGTGTGAGGACTGACAACTCACACCAGGGCCTAGCTTCAAAAGGATTTTAAAATTTGGTTTTACTGATGATTTTTTGGTTACAGTTTCTCATCCATATAACTGAATGAATGAAGACAACGAAGGTATTTCAAGGACCACATAGATGGTCCATTGGTTTCCAAGAGACTAGAGAGAGATGAAAAGAGGAGGACTCCAAGGTGAAATAGATAAGTTGGTGAGGTGAAGCAACATGGAGAGGTGGACTTATGATTGGTAAAAGAACCATATGTTGTAGCCATTAGATACTCCATGGATGGGAGTAACTAAATAATTGCTTGAGGGTAAAGGTAGAAGAAGAATGAAGAGGAAAATGTGAATAAATAAAAAGTTGAAGATTTCAGTCAAAATTTTCTTGCAGGCCAATGTACCCATGTTTCCAAGGGGCTTGGAAAATTTTCAAGGCCACAAGTATGGAGTAGGAGCACCTAATATAAATTGGTTAAAAGGTCATAGTAAGGTCAAATTCATTGGTATTTTAGTTTTATGATAATTTATATGTATTTTGAGTCCATTTGAATCCAAATGTAAGGCTATCCAAGCCAAATGGTAAAAGTTGTCATGATTGCATAGCTAGGTCCTAGATTGGTCAAATATGTAAAATGATGAAAATGTATTAGGATGAAAGGGTAACAATGATGTAAAACATGGTCATAAATAGTCTATTGTGATTTTTCCAAGGTATCTATGAAAGGTTTTCAAGGCCTCTATGTCAAAAATGTAAAAAAAGTTCTCAAGTGCATCTTTACAAAAGTTGCACCCAATGTTGTAAATGAGAAATTTGGTTAGTCTATAAGTTGTTAATCATTTAAAAATGTTGAATTTTATTATCCAAACCTTGTAATGGTTTGATATAAAGAGACATACAAGATGGAGGATGTTTTCAAGATGTTAAAACTTTTACACCTTTGATTGTCATATCAACACTACAGTGAAGGTAACAATCATGGAAGATTGAATCATGGTATAGATAGGAACTTCTTCAAGAAGATTGTAAATGGGAAAGGTGAAAGTGAAAAGAATGTCTTAAATCCATGTAATTTAATAGTTTAAAATTTCCAAGAAAATAAAGTTAGTTTTTTTGTCAAATGATCTTGATTGTTCTTATGTGAGTCACAATTTTTCTCTATTCATGAACATTTATTTTCACAAAAATAGATGGTAAAGGCTCATAAAATTATTGCATCATGTAAAATGGAGATTTAAGAATCTTTTGAACTAGGTTTTCCTTGTAGCTATGGAATATAATGAAATATCCAATGGATTATATAAAATCTATAAGAAATCCTTAGAAGTAGACCTACTCAAAAGGGTTTGTTCAGAACTCTAATTTTAACATAACCAAAATTATGTAATTTTTCAATATTAAAGTAGATTCGCTACTCTTTCAAATGTATTTAGTTTCTATTATACTCTAAGTTTTCACCCTTGTTTCAAGCTCTCTTGGTCTAGATAACTTAGTATAACATGGGAATCATCTCTAGGTAGTGGGACCTATGTTAACTGAGATGAGACCTCCAGGTTCTAGGCTGGTTCCTCTTGGATAATCACCTTAATTTTCTTCTTGAAAAGAAAGTAAACTCTTAAGGGGAAAGGGGTAGAAGGAATGCATGAAAGGTAAATGACTAAAAGAAAACTATCCTACTAGGTGATACACTGAAAAGATGGTATGAATAATAGTATAGAGGATGAAATCAGTGCACAAACATAGGTCTAGGAGATCACAACTCACTAAATAGGCTTGCATAAATATTTCATAGAAGGGTCTACAATAAAAAGAGGCTATTAAGGGAAAGAGATAATTTCACAAACAATAGCCTTCCTAAGAATTTAGACACAATCTATAACTTGCAAACAAACATTCACCTCTGTAACTAGGTATAAGAATGAGACAGATTGTCAGGGGGTTGAAGTATACCCACAAGATCATTCAAATCAAATCATCCACAAGAATAAACATGAATTGTAGAAAGAAAGAGGGATCAGGAACCCTAAGTTATTACTGAAAACATACATATACTTAATCCATTAAGAGAAAATTTAGACAAGAAAAGTATAGGGACAGAAAGAATATCACAAAATACCTTTGCAATATCTAAACCTCAATGCAAGGTTACAAACTATAGAAGTCACAGGGCAAAAAGAATGCCTCGGATAACTCCTAAGAAATAAAACCTCTCTTTTTTCTACAATTGTAAACTCTAAGCTCTAAAAGCTCACAAAAACTAATATATACATCTCCTTTTTGCACACAGGTAGGAGTAAAATATCTAATTAGGTTTACATAAATTTTCATAGAATAATAGAAACCCTAATTCTATCATTTTTTTATTTTAAATGCTCATGAAAATATCCTGATTGATCAGATATCTATTTTCTTGTCCATTTCATCATCATATCTACCTATAGATAGGCCACCTTGATCCATCTACCTCTCTGCAACTCAGGCTCACCACAACTACTCAAATCTGGTAGTTTAGATATTTTGAATTTTAAAATATAAATGGTCACAGGTGGCACCAAGAATTTCCTATCAAAAACTAATATTTGAAGTTGATCTTTTTTTAAAATGTGGCAGTAGATATTTTCATTTTACTCGGACACCACTTTTGATTTTAACCCTAACTCATCTGGAGAATATGTGACTAAGGCCTTCGTTCAGTCACTGAGTCCCCTGACCTTTTCACTAACTCTGGCTTGGTCTGGTGATCACATAATAAGCATTGATCTTACTGATAGTCGCTGAGTCTCCTAAAGTCTTCATAATATTCCTTCTCATTAGGAGGTTGCCTGACTGAAGAGAACCTCACAGTCTTGGAATAGAAAAGAATATTCTCCCTTTATTGAGTGATCACCCAACTGCGCTACAAACCTTGGCCCATCCTACCACTTGTCACTCTTTTACTTCCTTTTGACTACCTATCAGCTCTGACAACTACCAACTATGCTGACATAGCTCAACCTATCAATGACCATGGGAATCTAGAGATTGGGTGACTGTGTATTGTCTAGATCGCTAAAAGATTTTCTTAATCTCGGTCAAGTCTAGAGATCACCCAACTAAAGAGATTCGTGAGGTCACCAGATAAAAGCCTAACCCTAAATTATGTTTAGAGATCAGGCAATAGCCTTTGATCTTCTCTCATCTTACGGTCCTCACTAAGTTTCTTGATCTTCTTTCACTTAGCCACTGCATTACGAGATTGGGAGATAACCATGTCACTAAAGCTCTTATTGTTTAGAACATAACCACCAGGATCAAGAGACTATGGGACCACATAGTCACTGGATCTCTGAATGTTAAACATAGCCACTAGATTCTGACATGTTTCAACCTTTTATTTAACTTAGGCATATCTAGAGATCAAGAAACAATAGACTTCATTAAACCTCATAATCCTCTTCTTAACTGGGGTTAAACCCTAAGAATACATGACCAAAGAAATTTCTAAGTCACTGAGAACTTTCTTTACCTTGGGTTACATCTGGAGACTTCCTGACTAAGGGCTTTCTAACTCATATTTAATCATGTATTTAAATTATGAGATCTAGCAACTACACCTTTAATCTCCAAGTCTCACAAGCCTTTGGAATATTCCCTTTGTGCTATGTGATTACCTAACTAAAGAAGATCTCACAATCACCAGACCTCATAGAATATTCATTCTGCATTACGAGATCACTCGATTGAAGCTTTAGTCACTGAATCACTAGAAGATATTTGGAGACCTAGCAACAACACTTAAGTTTCCAAGTTTCCCCATCAAAAAGAATATTCCACTTCTATTCTTAGATTTCTTGACTGCATAAATCTCATTTTCGCTTGATAGAAAAGAATATTCTCCATGGATCTTGCGACTGAGAGACTAAGCCTATAGAGCTTGGGCCTTCCAGATACATGTGGCTCCTTGTCATTTGTTGCTATCTTTACCTTGAGCTAACCACCTCTCAACCATGATTATATCTAGTGACCTCTCGACTAAAGAAAACTTGAAGTCTCGTGAAGATTTTGATGACCACAGTTAACTCTAAAGATCTCCTGACTGAAGGGACCATCACCAAGTCACTAGATGGGAATGGAATATGCTTTTTGATTAGGATATAAAGAGACAAAAGGAAGTTGTGGGGTCGAGGGATTGAAAATAATATTCTCTCAAGATTTAGAGATCTTGCGACTAGGCTTAACATAGAAAAGTGCACATGGGAAATATAGAGACTTAAGTGGCCAAAAAAGTAATGGTGAAATAGAATCAAACATAGGGTTTCTAGGGTTTTTTTCTTCTAACAGTCACATTTTCAAATTAAATGATCTTTAGACCAGAGAGTTAAATAATTGAAGAGACCAGAGGAAAAGGTGAAAATGTATAAAAATTTCTCGGGGTGTTCAATAGGATTTAAGAATGAAGACCTCTGGATGGAGCCCAACATGTGGTGAAAATTGTATGGAACAAGAAATTTAGGGTAACATATTGGTGATTTCTGCTCGATGTCAGCTTGCTAGACATTGATTAATGGCCTTGAAGTAATTCATTGGGTATAGGAGTGATCTTTTCAACACAAAAAAATTCTGACAAAGAGACAGACCTAGAACTGGGAGGAACAAAAATGTGCATGAGCACTTCTTGAAAAGTAGGAAAAACTAACCTAGAAAGTAGGGACAGAAATAAATGAAACATATTTATAGAGATTTAAAAGGAAGGATTGACCTCAAAACAAGGCTTCAAGTGGAATCCATTAACTGATATAGGCAAGGCATCTCCTTCAAGAGTTGATAGCGAAAAAGCATTAGGCCCCTTGCATTCTATAGTAACAAATGGTCCACTCCAGAAGGAATCAAACTTTGTATGTCTGCTAGGTTTTTATCTGAACTCATCCCACTTGAGGACTATATCTCCAATCTTGAAATTTCTAGCCCTAGCTCTTTTATCAAAACTTTTCTTTGTTTGTATCTAATGGAACTCCATATCTTTCATGGATTTATCTCTGAGTTCTTAAAACTCCATCAGCTAAGCATACCTAATTTGTAAGGGATCTCCTTCTTCAAATAGGACATATTGAGTGCCTAAGTCCAAAGCTAGCAATTCAATTAAAATGGACAATTTATCTTCTCTTCCATATACTAACACATAAGGAGAATTCCCAATGATCTTCTTTGGGGTTATCCTATCTAACCATAAGGAAGATTTTAATTTAGTATGCCAATCCCTTTGGTTATCCTGCAGAGTCTTCTTGATTATCCTAATCAAGTTCTTATTAGTTGATTCTGCCAAACCATTTCCCTAAGGGTAGTAATTCAAACTTGTATTCAGATAAATGTCATTTTTGATTGCCCATTCTGAGACTTTGAGGCCTATGAATGCTAATGCATTATCTGATATTATGGAGTTTGGAGTGCCAAATCTATGAATTATATCATCATAAAAACTTAAGACAACACTCTCATTTGATTCTTTCAAGGAAACTACCTCTATCCATCTAGTAAAATAATCTGTTGTAGTGATTATCCACTTGTGGCTTTCACTAGGTGGAGGATTAATCATGCCAATAAAGTCTATACCCCATCTCATGAAAGGTTGTTCTATTCTAATTTGCTAAAGGGGCAGAGCTACAAGCCTCTCTTTTCCTACAAACATGGCACATTTAATGCATTTTCTCACATAATCATGACTATCCTTGAAGATAGATGGCCAATAGTATCCAGCCCTCATGATTTTAAAAGTAGTAGTCCTAGGAGAAAAGTGACCTCCAGAAGGTCCATCATGAGATTCAAAGAAGAAATTAGCTATCTTTTTTGAATCAGTATGTTGGTGTTTGAAAATGCTTATGCCAACTAGGGCTGCCAATATGCCTATGATGGATATTAATGATTGGTTAGTTCAAAATGTGGACAATCTATAGGCAATTGGACCAACTATAGGGATGGATATTTCCCTCTTCTACTTCTGGCTCTGTCAAACCAAGGCGGGTGCACCTAATCCAATAGTTGCAACTGTAACTGACTACTTCACCTCTGTCCCTTATTTCTTTATTGGATCTTTTAATAGATAAAAATAGTGAGAGAATACTAAACAACAACCTATTATATATTGATCCTCCATCACTGGGTAGGACAATACATAAATGTAAATGAAACTGAAATTACTGGTAATGATTTAAAGATTTTGGGATTATGAAATCTGAATCACCTTCTCAGAACAAAGATAAGAGAATACATGCCAGTGTCTTATCCATTGGGCAATGTATCAAAAAATAGATAGAATCCCAAGACAACTTTAAGAACAACTGGTTTTTGAATCATAAATATAAATACCCCAACTCTTCCCTACTTATAGATAATCCTTATGCAAATTCAATGAACATATATTTTACTTGGAGTAATATTTAATCCAACCCTAGGTCAAAAATCAAAGTGAAATACATACACATAAACCCTAAGAAAAGCTTAAAGATTCATAGAATAAACATAATGGAGAGGTAAAGATTTGATATTTGCATTAAGTATAACCATGATCATTTGCATACATCATATTCTGAATAACAAACTTACTGGACAATGATGCCAACTTGTATCTCTTCTCTATTATCCTGACAAAATAATACAAATTTACAATCCTCGACTGAGGGGTAGGGCTTCAGAATTTCCTTTTTTCTTCTTACACCTAACACACTCAATACGTAGAATGACCATGGGAAATCCTTTTATATACAAGGAGATGCAATAAGCTTCCGGTCATTCTAGGGTTTACAAAAATTTAACCCTAAAACTTCACAACAACTACAAAATTTAGAATAAATACACTCAGTCACAATGGTGAGGAAGTTGCAGTTGAGCCGACCTTCTTCATGTCTTTTAATGCAATCCTTGGCTAGCTGTTGACAAATTTGATCTACAATATTTGCTATCCTTTCTGCAATGAATATTTCCTCATATCTCAACCACACTTATGACTCAAAATTAACCGCTCTGATCCACTTTATGAAGGTGGTGGTGTATCTTCACTCTCCATAGCTGGTATGTATTGATATCTCCATTTATTATACACTTCTTCACTTGGGAACTCAAACTTAACAAATTCATCCTTCCTGGTAGACAACTGTTCCCATTCACCTATGATCTGTGTGATCTTCTGCTGAACAGTGTCAAACATCAATTTGGCATTTATTAACATTTTAATTGTGCCACTGAAAGAAGACTTATCACTTAAAACATTAGTGATTCATTCTGTGAGGAGTCCATCTAACTCCTCCCTCCACTGATAAGCTTCTTTAAATTCTCCTTTATCTGTGAAAATAGGAGGCACCAGTTCATAACTTGAAAGCATTAATTCAGCTTTCAACATACTTGTTCTCCTGATAAAATTATCCACAAAAATGTTGAAATGCACCATTTTCTTCACAATTTGATGCAATGGCTTTATTAAAGGATCTGGGTTCTCCTGTCCCTTTGATAACATACGAAATAGTTTTACATTGGGAGACCTTTCAACCCATCTCTTCAAAACTGGAGCCATTTCATCCCTTTCTTTATTAAAAACTTTAAGCAAAGAAATTAATCTATCCATATGGCCATGTATAATAGAAGGCTTTAGATCTACTGCAAATTCCATAATCACCCCTACTATTTTTTCTTCATATTTCTGATTTACCAAAACTGTAGCCTTTGCATTTTCATCCTTTTCCTTTTCCAATTGTATCCTGAACTCCCTCAATTTATTTGTTTCCTCCATCAACTTCAGCTTCTCCCAAGCAACCCTTGCATCCATATCTATTTCTGGGAGTGGTGAGGGTGGAAATTCAATTATTGGGCTTGAAGATGAAGCCACTGCAGGCTTATCAGAAATTGCTAATTGAGGGGATCTTTGATCCCGTGGCCCTGATAACTCGACAATCAGTTTGTCCTTTTGAATTAGCTCAACCTTGAGCTCATTGTAAGATTTAAGGACCATTTCAAATTTGAGCCTAAGCTCTTCTTTTTCTCTAGCATCCTTCTCTGCCACACTAACATTGAACTTGGCAGTTTCAAGAATTAAATTGGATGCCTCCACACCAGATGTTTCTCCTACTCTTTGAACCATTAGGCTCCCTGTATATCTTGTGGAGAAATCACTCTTCTTCCCTTTATTTTTATCTTTATCAAGAGACCACATGACCAGAGCAGCATGATCTTCAGAAAAAGTAATTCCCCTAGCTGCTTGCTTAGCTTGTTCTAGTGTAGCTAGGGTCTTTATTTTGCTCTTCCTTACCTGGTCAAAAAAAATGGCATTAGCAATATCCCATTCTGGTAGGATCAAAATCCCTGCTGTATGAATCATGGCTCTCCCTTCTTCTGGAGTGATCTTCTCAAATTGTCTAGCCATCTGTGACTTGGTCTCCTCCTCTATTTCTTTCACATCCTTATCAGGGGATTGTTCCTTCTTCTTCTCACAAATCTCCTTGAACTGATTAATTTTCATTCTCCACAAGAACTGTGAGAAGGCCCTGGTTTTAACAAAATCATCATCGGCAAGGAAAGAGTCACTTGCCTATTTTAGAATAGGGTCAATTTGCTTACCCTCAAATTCTTCTACTATGAGATCCATGGCCACCTCCTTAGGTGCCTCTGGCATTCCCTCCTGTAAATCTTCATTAAAAACAAAAAGATTTCCCTCATCCCTTAACTGCACTAGCTGTTCTGCCACTCCATGTTCATCCAACTAAATAAGGGACTGAGAAGGAGAGTAAATCTCCTCTGTCGGTCTTTCTTCTTCTTGTCTTTGCCTTTTTGGGGAAGGTGCCTGCACTGCTGGATCACCAAGTGGTCTTTTCCCTCTTGAAGTGGAAGGAACATCTTGACTTCCTTGTTCTGAGGTCAGAAGGACAGTATATCCACTCTTCTTCTATACTGTGTACACCCCCTTAGGGATTAACTTCATATATTTAGGTTGGTTTAAGGTCTACCTAGCCTTTTCTGGATCTGTCTTAGTCACAGATACCCTTTTCTCATTTACAACACTCATGAGTCCCTCAAAATTCTCTATAAGTGCATTAACTTTTCTAGCCCATGGTTCAAAACTAACCAATGGGTCATAAGTTTTATCAAAATCCTAAATAAAACCTATAGACTTGCTATAAATCACCCATTTTTCTTTCTTAATCTCCTGAGCTTCAAGGTCAAACTCATTTCTTATTATGTCTTCTAGAAAATTAAATTGATGCTCAATAAGAGCACACCTCACTTTATCTTTGAACATGCCGAAAAGGAAACCCTCTATATCTGCACACCTCACCACTACCTTTGACATTCTGTAGGGTTGCAAAACCTTATGCAAGTGCACCCATCCTCCCTTTGTAATTACATATTGATGTGCTAGAGTTACATCAGGGAAGAAAGTTCCTCTACCTTTGCCAGTGAGTGTGGTTTCCTGTAAATTTCTAATTTGTCTTAAAATCTCATCATATCCAAGCTTCAAAGGGACCTGATATGGCAAAATATAAGGCACCACTTTACTACCATACACTATAAATACTATGGAGACTGGGTATAAAATACTGTCTCCAAAATTATGGACAATGGTAATGTCCTTGCAGTAATCAATTGGCCTAATCAATCTTAATAACTCTCCTGGGATCCTTGGATTATCAAAAAATAGAAGAGACCTAAGCCTCGATGCAAAATCTCTATCAAAAGCAATATAACTAGCATCAGTTCTGTCCCAGGACAAGGCTGTGGTCCACAATTGCACTGGGAGAGTCTCTCCATATCTTTCCTTCTCAATATTCACCGTTGTACTGAAAAAATTCTCACCCTTATACAAAAATATGTGCATAAGCATTGAGTACCACCCGAATGGTCTAGAGACCTTCATATTCTTAATCCCTATTAATCCTTCATGAATTATTTCAGCCAAATGAGAAGCAAAGTAAAAAATGAGGGCTAGCTGGGGGTGGAGTGACTGCACCATCATGAACATAAAAGGTACTGGCATATGAGTATTCTCATCATGCCCGAGGATCAAAGACAAAGACTTATAAAATTCTTGTGCCTTTCTACTAAAAAGGTCTAACCTGATAGGCTCTGGTGTACTTGGATTGATAGCAAACATTGATCCTATGTGATCAAAATATTTCCTTAGAGGCCCTGCCCTTAGATAATCCTTCTGTGCCTCATAAATCTCAGTAAACTTTGTGAAATCTATTTTTTCCAACCCCACAGATGGTTCATTTAGTGAGAAAACCTGTCTAATCTCATCCTCAGTAATGCTTATCAGGTCTCTTTCATTTATATCCTTGACACATCTTGTCATAGGATCATAGCATTTAGCAATCTGTATTAATATTTCATCATCCATGAAAACCTCGGGGCATACCAACCTCCCGATGTCAAATTGCCATACATTACTGAGGGGCACACAAGTGTTCCTTTGTGAATATGCCAATTTGAAAAGAATAAGACCGTTGTGCTTATCACCCACTTTAGCATCTCTCATCCAATTCCCTCTGTCATAGAGACCTTCTGCAACTGAATATCTAGGATGTGTCAGAGTGAGCTCTTTTACTCTTTGTGCCCCATTATTAGAAAATGGGAGCAACTGCATCAAATCCTCAAAAATTCCTCTCTTACTATATTCTATTTGACTAGACAAATTTCTCTTGGGCGGCATTTTGAAATTAGGGCTTCTTACTAAGATATGAATTCCCAAGAGAACTTTAAACAATATCAACTGACAATATGAAAGAAGACCCCGCAGAGCTTTACAAATTTCAAATGACTTAAAAACAAGAGAAAACAACCAGGCACCTGAAAAATCTTCTGCATGAAAACACAGCGTGAAAAATATATCACCAAAGAACATATGACAGCAGTGAAGAAAATCAATAATCAAATTCTGGTATATAACATCTGCTAATGGCTCAGAATTCTCCCGCATGTAACAAATTTATTCCACCATTACTGAAGTTGGCGGACCTATCACTCACTGGACGTGAAAATGTCATTCAAGAAGAAAATTCAAATTCAAGCTGTTCATATATTCCATTTTCGACGCATCGGGTGGTAGACAATCTTATCAACAAAATCCTATAGTACCTTTAGCAAGCTAGTTCTTGACCAATGAGAACATTTCAAATTTTAGCATGTGTAGAATTAAAATCCTTAAGTTCATCCTGGTCTGAGCAGTGATCTTTACACGTTAACATCACCTGCGGCCAATCAAAAATGACCGCCTCATCAATATATTTAGCACAGAGGACCCACCAAAAGCTTTCATCTCTTTATTGAAATCAATGGTTGTCGCTAAACCAAAAACTTAAAATCTAAGCATCTTATCCCAATGGTTTAATGACAACCGTGAGATCCTGCAGCACTTTAATCATCTGAGAAGCTAAGGTCCCACTGCGACACATCAGCGGGCACATATCAAATCAAAACACACCATGCTATAAAAGACTGAGAAGTGGACCCAGTCTCTTTTCCTTTCTAACTCCAGACAGTTTGAAAACAGTCAGATCACAGCTGTCATCCAACTAATAAAAAGTAAACACGTTAAAGTGAACTGGCGCAATGAGGCCCCACTGAGCACTTAAGTCTTTAAGAAGATCGGATGGTTGTCGCTATACCGCAAGCTTAAAATCCTCACATCTTTGATCAGTAGTATAATGAGAATTGTCCAATCAAACTGAAGATTAACCCCTTGGAAAACTTGACCCCACAATCAAACACATCACCTTCTATCAGTCGAAATACATTGTGCCACGTTTTCATACAGGTGGGTCCCCTCTGACTATCCTTTATAGTCTTTAAAATGCGTCAGCCGCCACCTAGTTTTCCTGAGAACCAATAAGAATTAAAAGATTGTAATGACTTATTTCCATTAGGACCCACCAAACCTTTTTCAAATAAAGCATATCTAACGGCTGTCGCTATACCGCAAGCTTAAAATCCAAGCATCTTGGATCAATGATATAACAACGACCGTAGATCTTGTCCACCCTTTAAAGTCCGCAAACTCTTCCTCCAGTCAGGCCCGCCTTGAGATAGGTGGCAACTTGTCGCTATATCGCATGTTAGAAAAGACTGACAATCGGGGTCTTGTGGTGTAATGACAGCCACTCGTTTGGAAAGTGAAAACCTTAGGAAAATAAACCCAAAACTTAGGCGTAGAGAAAATAAAAGGAGAAGAGGGGAACGGGGGCCAACAACCTTCTAACCACAAACGTATGACTTAAAAATTTAAAGGCACATGCGGATTAGCACTCTTAGTGAATCAAAAAGGTAACACAAAAAAATAAAAAGGAACCAACCAACTAGGGTTTTGGAAAAGAGGGAGGAAACCCAAGCCAAAAACCTAGATATTTTAAAGATACAATGCGGAGCCAAGAAAAATTCTAAAAAGTGATAATAGTGGCTCTTGCTTGGGGACATGTATCTGCTGTAGATACATTGAGAAACCAGAATCTCCTGGTACAGCAGACCAGAACAAAACTTCAGCCAAAAGTAGGGAACTATATACAAAAATTTACAACAAGACCTGTACAGGGATCACCGAACTGTTAGGAAAAATAAAACTTCAAGAACTGCCCATGGACAGGAAATTCCAGGAGTTCACCCACCATATTTGTCAGAAAATAAGAATTCGCTCCCCATTTTTCTTTGATAATAAAAAGCCCTAACTAAACAGGATCAAACTTTCCATGCCTGCCTTTGTCTTCAAGCCTTGCATTCCACATTAAAACCATATCTCCTTTTGTGAAGGATTTTTGGGTAGTCCTTTTATCATACAAGACTTTGCATTGGGCCTGCATCCTTTCATTTTTATCATGTGCATCAACCCTTAATTCATTGAGTTGAATCAAATCATTTATTCCGACTGCCATGTCTTCTTCTACATCATCATCATAAGCTTGAATGAACTGGTACATATGTAGAAAATTGTTTTGAGGCAGTCTAGCATTAATCCCATATACAAAATCAAAAGGGGCACATCCTATTGCCTTTTTTAATATAACCCTATCAGCCCATAGAGCTTGTAATAATTTTGAATCCCATGCTTTCTTGTTTTTATCCAGAACTCTCTTCAGAATCTTGATCAAGCTTTTATTACTAGATTCTACTTGGCCATTGCCCTGTGGGTGGTAAGCAGACGAGTATGAAATTCTAATACCATCATTTATGAAAAAATCAATAAACTCTTTTGACCTAAAACACAATGCATTATCAACCACCACAGTTTCTGGGCAACCAAATCTTGTCAAAATATTTTGCATCATAAAGTCTGTCACTACTTTGCTAGTTGCTCTTCTTGTAGGGATTGCTTCAACCCATTTAGTAAAATAATCAGTTGCCACTAAGATATAAGAATGCCCACCACTAGACCTATTAGGGATCTCCCCAATGAAATCCATACCCCACTTCTGAAAAGGGGCTTCAACAGAAACAAGCTTGAGTGGAACATTCCCATTGAATTTCAACTTTCCTGAAAACCTTTGGCAGGGATCACATTTCTTAACAAACTGATGGGCATCTTTAAAAAGTGTAGGCCACCAAAAACCTGCTCTAATGATCTTGTGAGCTATAGTTTTAGCCATATAATGCCCCCCACAAACTCCATTGTGCATATCTTTCATCAGAAGCTCGGCCTTTTCCTGATCTATACACATGAGTAAAACACCTTCATTGCTCCTCCACCAGAGCTCACCCTTTATAATTGCATATTTTATTGATTGGAGTCTGATAGTTCTTTTCTTATTATTATCCATCTCAGGGGGTAGGATCATCTTTTGCAAATATTGGACAACATCTTTGTACCATTCACAACAGTCCATATTGCAAATATAAGGCCTCTGATCCTCTTCCAACATATTTATTTGGTTTGCATTCAGATTACTTTGGGCCATCAACTTTGCCAGGCCTAATCCTCTTACCAGCTTTTTTATGTGGATATCAATGTTGAACTCTTGAATCCTATTTATCCACCTACATCTCCTTCCTGAGACCTCCTGTTGGACCAGGATATCCTTGACAGCAGCACTTGGTACATAAGCAACCACAGTAGCCCCTACCAAATAACACCTAAATATCTTGATAGCCTTGACTAAAGCATAAGCTTGTTTTTCAATAATATCATAATTCAATTCTACTACCTACAAGGTTTTGCTGAAAAAGGAAATGGGTTGCTCAAAACCCTCAGCATTTTTTTGTAATAACACTACAACAATAGTGTGGGTAGATGCAAAAGAGAAAACTTGCATTGGCTTGCTATAATCTGGCACCTTTAAGACTGGGGAATGCTTTATGGCCCTTTTAATGTCATTGAAAGCTTGAATTGCTTCAGTGTTCCACTCCACCTTTTCTCCTTTCTTCAACATTTTGGATATGGGAATACTAATTTCTGCAAAATTTGTTATAAACCTTCTTAAGAAGTTCACCTGTCCTAAAAAAGACTGAATTCCTTTAACATTTTTTGGCAAAGTTAACCTGTCAATAGCTTCAACCCTTTTTGGATCTATCCTCACACCATCTCTTGAAACAATGTGCCCAAGTAACTTTCCTTCTGTTACACCAAAAGTACACTTCTTTGGATTCAGAGATACCCCATACTCTAATGCTCTGGTAAAAATCTTTTCAAGATGTTGACAATGTTGTTCTTCCTTTGCTGAGAAGGCTGTCAAATCATCCTGATAAACCACCATGAATCTATCAATAAAATCTGCAAAGGCTACATCCATGGCTCTTTGAAAAGTGGCACCAGCATTTGTCAATCCAAAAGGCATTCTTACATAAACATACATTCCCCATGGAGTTGTAAATGCAGTCTTGAATTGCTTTGTGTCTTTGACCATGACTTGATTGTAACCAGAAAAGCCATCCATCATGGACATCAACTCTGACCCAGTGACCTTTTGCAACATATTTTCCATGTTTGGTAATCCATAATTATCTTTCAGAGAATTTGTATTGAGATTCCTAAAATCCACGCATAGTGTGATATCACCATTTTTCTTTCTAACTGGTACCAGATTTGAAACCCAAGTGGAATGCCTAATAGGTTCAATTATTCCAGCATCTATCATCTTTTTGAGTTCACTCTACATTTTGGGTGCCAAAGTAGGGTTAACAGGTCTCAACTTTTGTCTAAAAGGCTTTGCGCCTTCCTTGAGGGGAATCTCATGCTAAAAAAGGTCCTCCTTGTAAGCCTTAAGATCATCATAAGACTAGGCAAAAACATGCCTAAATCTTTTGAGGAGATCAATCAAATTTTTTCTAGTTCTTGGGGATAAAGATCTGCCTATATAGACCTTTCTAGGGGCTATCTTTGTGCCCAAATTTATTTCCTCCAGCTCATCAGTTTTAACAAAATTAGCATGGAAAATTTTATCCTTGTTGTCAAATGCTCTTTCAAGAGAAACCAAGCCTTTAGGAACTCTGTTTGATTTCAATTGCAACACTTCCTCCCCAAAAACAACATCCTTTCCATTTACTGTATTAACATAAGAACTAAAATCCATTTCTTTGTTACCAAAGTGAGACTCACAATGGAGAAATCTTAATATATCCTTATCATTAGAAAAAACTTGCCAGTTATCTAGATTGTCAGGGATGGAAGGCCTGGTCTGAACCTCAACATTTGAGACATCTGCAAAAGTAGCATCCTTAGGTCTAAGGGCTATATTTGCTAATAGGTCAACCATTCTATTAGAACTTCCCTCCATCCAACAGATATTAAAAGCACTAAAGCTTTCAATCTCATCCCACACAACATTGCTATATTGTTTCAACTTTTGATTCTTGGAAGCATATTTTGACCTTACTTGGGATACAACCAATTCAGAGTCACCAACTACTTTTAAACATCTTATACCATGTCTTGATGCTAGTCTCAGACCAATTAACAAAGCTTCATACTCTGCAACATTATTTGTGCACGTAAACAACAAGGAAAATGAGTACTTGAAAGTTTTACCATTAGGAGATATGAGCAATATTCCAGCTCTAGATCCTTCCCTGCTACTTGCACCATCAAAATACATAGTCCAAGGATCATCTAGGTCAATCCATCCTTCTTGATTTTCTGATCTATAGGTAGGGTCAACACCCTCATCCTCCTTCTTGTCTTGGACCTTGAAGGCATTGATGTCAGTATCAAGGAAACAATTTATGTTGTCCGGCTCCTCTTCTTCTATCATGTGTGGAGTCCTGGATTCTCTAGTAACCCTGATACTCTCCCCCTCAAAATTGAAAGTGGCAAATGATAGGTCACACTGTATGCTTCCTCCCATAGATGCACTCCATTTTCTTGATAGCAGCATCCCATAATGGGGAGGGATATCCACTACCAAAACACTCATAGTCAATAATTTATTAGGATAAGCATCCAACCTATAGGGCAAGGCTTTAATGGTACCAACAACTAGCACTTCTCTTGAATCCATTGCTTGGTTTCTACCATGGGGTGAATCTACTTTCAATCCTAAAGATTTCATGATCTTAGTTGGCATAACGGTGTTCGATGCTCCAGAATCAATCATGCAATTTTTTAGCAACTTTCCATTTATTTGTAAAGTCAAGAAGAAAGGGTCAACTGTTCCTGCTATGGTATTGACAACATTTGTATCCAAGTAAATCTGAGGAATTTCAGAAACAATCTCCTCACTATAGTTTTCATCTTTATCATTTACCACTGCTATTTGCTTTTCAGTTCCTCCTATTTTTTGAGGATCGGTATGTACTATGCTCTGTACCCATTTTAAAGAATTCTTCTTATGTTCCTCTATTCTCATCATTTCCAATAATGGAACTTTGACAGTGATTTGAGACAGTAATTTATTCATATCAACAGGAACATATTTTGAATCAGCAACCTCTAATTTTAGATCCTCAGCCATTTTATCAACTTCCTGGATGGTTACCTCTGTAGGTATATCAACTTGAACTTTGTCCTTATTTTGTATAGCAGGTGATACCTCAGCTGTTGGCCTTGGTTTTACTTTATACACAACATTGGGTTTAACATTCCTCTTTACCTTAACCTTATCAATATGAGGAGAATCCTTGATCTTTTCTTGTGATGTTTTCTTTATAAAAATGCCAGCAGGCTTGGGATCTGAATCACCCACAACCCTATTCCTCAAATTATAATTTGCCTTAGAAACCAAATTTGCTATTATCAAAGCAATCTCTTCATCAGAAGGCCTTCTCAAGGTAGTTGCTGAGTCACTTTTTTGAACATTGCATTGAATGTTGTTTGGCTCACTATCTTCATTATCTGAAAAGACTTGCTGATGGTACAATTCATTTTTGGCTTGGGAAAATGAAGCATCCTAATTTTCATCTTCCTCAGCAGAATCTATTTCACTTAAAATATGAGAAGAAATCATCCCACACCCTTGATCATCATAAGGTTGTTCCTCCGTGCACTCTTGTTCTTCTTGAGAAGATATATTTTGGGATATGGCACAATAATCAGGGTCATGGGGTGATTGACAAACAATGCACCATGGAATATCTTCCACTACATTCATTGAATTTCTTTGTAATGGGTCAGGGGTTCTATTATTTGGTCTATCCCCTTTGTCTGGGCTAACAGGTTTCCCATCCTTCCATTGAGTATTGTAAGGAAAATTTTGCATCCTTGGCAATTTATTAAAATTGTTGAAGGGAGGCTTGTCTCCTCCTGTAGCTTTATTATTTCTATTTTCACCAAGTTTTAGATCCTTGATTGCCTTAAGAATTTGTTTCAAGCTTTCCTCATCCTTTGGTTTAACATTTTGGGGCTTTCCTTGATCTTTTCTATTTAACAAAGGTGATCTGTTATCCTCTCTCCTTCCCAGCTTCCCTAAGATTCTCCGATTACTTTCTATATTCATAGCTAATTTGTAAGCTTCAACAAGACTCCTCGGGTTTTTGTCTCTCAATAAGTAACCCATTTTTGAGTCAAAGGCATTTAAATATGTAACAAGGCATACCCTGTCATCCAATCTAATGACTTGCAATAATTTATGCATAGCCTTTTGAAACCTGACATTAAACTCAACAACATCTTCATTGAAATCTTTTTTTATGTTATTGAATTCATTTAACATAAAACCCTCATGTGTCTTATCACCATATTGCTCTTTAAAACAATGCCTAAGCTGATTCCATGAACCTATGCTACCATGAGGCAAAGCTCTAAACCAGTCTCTCGAATCTTCTGTTAAAGATTGCATAAATAATTTCATAATAACATCATCTGGTACAATATTGTAATCATCAATTACATCAATGAATTTTTTTAAATGTTCTTCACAAGTTACAACATTGCTTCCTGTAAACTTAGGGAGCTTTTTCCTAATTTCATCAGGGATGGGGTTGGGATAACTAGGAATGCCATTGAAAACCAACTGCTTGCACCTATCATGTACAACACCTAAATTTGGAAAACCAGCACCCTGGGATGTGGATGCATTTGTATTTGTAGTAGCAGAACCATTAAATCCTCTTGGTAGGGGAATGCCACCTGTCTGATTGGTTGGGTGTGTAACATCAGCTCCTTGTGTCGTATTTAAAAAACCAACATCTGTAGGTCCTACAGACCTCTTAAGAAAATCAATTTTCCTTCTCATTTCTAATGTTGCTGCTTCTAATTTTGCCTTTTCCAGGTGTTTAGCTAGCAACTCTTGCTCTTTCTTGGCTTTTTCCAAATCTGCCTCCAGTCTTAAAGACTGGTCAAGATTTTGCTTAGGGTTGACAGGTTCATTGATTGAAATACCTGTGTCTTTTTGTTTCCCCTTATCCTTTGGAACCCATGTTTCAAAATTCTTGTAAACAACAGGTAGCTCATTTGTCTGTTCAGGGATGGGAACATAGTTTATAGCCTCTAAGTCTAACAGTTGTCTTTTTTAATTGTTTAGCCCTTATCATTGCTTGTCTAATTCTTTCTTCCTTATCCCTATCCCTTTTTTCTCTAATAGTAGCCTATTCCTGAATCCTTCTTTCTAGTTGATGAACTTCCTCAAATATATCTTCAGATTCAGGCAAAGTCATTTTAGATTCATTTTGTTGTGCTTGAGGATTTTCTTGCTGACCCTGAGGCTCCTGAAGTCCTTGTGGTATTATGGAACCAAGGGTGAAAGGAGGAAGAAAATCCTGACCCCCTCTACTCTTACTTCTCGACCTTCCTTGCCTTTGTGGATTCACCCTCCTATTCTGGGATATTCCTTCACCCTCTTTCTCTATGGGGGAGTAATAATTTTCATATTCATTCAGTCCTAAATCCATCACCTCCTCATATTCTGAGGCATTTCCTTCTTGATTAGGAAGAGGAATATTATGCCTTCTAGGGTTTCCCCTTTGTCTCCAAGTCATGGACATATCATTGGTATCTTTGTCCTTCTTTCCTTGGTTTCTTCTAGATATAATAGGAAGCCCACCCTGCAGACTTTCCTCAGGGTGTTCCCTACTATATGACCTTGTATTTTTGGAACTCATACTGCTATATTTTATAAAACACTGGTCACAAAAATGTTCAGATTCGCCACTCATGGAGTGTGAGATGATTTGAAAAGTTTAAAATTTACTCTTGTACTCTTCAACGAGGTCCACTGGTCAAAAATAAGTCAGCTAGGAGTCAAAGCTCTACTCGTACCCGCGTTATTTAAGATTTACTCAACATGATTCCCTAGTAGAGTCACCATCTTGTTGGTGTTTGAAAATGCTTATGCCAACTAGGGCTGCCAATATGCCTATGATGGATATTAAGGATTGGTTAGTTCCAAATGTGGACAATCTATAGGCAATTGGACCAACTATAGGGATAGATATTTCCCTCTTCTTCTTCTGGCTCTGTCAAACCAAGGCGGGTGCACCTGATCCAATAGTTGTAACTGTAACTGACTACTTCAACTCTGTCCCTTATTTCTTTATTGGATCTTTTAATATATAAAAATAGTGAGAGAATACTAAACAACAACCTATTGTTCATTGATCCTCCATCACTGGGTAGGACAATACATAAATGTAAATGAAACTGAAATTACTGGTAATGATTTAAAGATTTTGGGATTATGAAATCTGAATCACCTTCTTAGAACAAAGATAGGAGAATACAGGCCAGTGTCTTATCCATTGGGCAACGTATCAGAAAATAGATAGAATCCCAAGACAACTTTAAGAACAACTGGTTTTTGAATCATAAATATAAATACCCCAACTCTTCCCTACTTACAGATAATCCTTATGCAAATTCAATGAACATATATTTTACTTGGAGTAATATTTAATCCAACCCTAGGTCAGAACTCAAAGTGAAATACATACACATAAACCCTAAGAAAAGCTTAAAGATTCATAGAATAAACACAATGGAGAGGTAAAGATTTGATATTTGCATTAAGTATAACCATGATCATTTGCATACATCATATTCTGAATAACAAACTTACTGGACAATGATGCCAACTTGTATCTCTTCTCTATTATCCTGACAAAATAATACAAATTTACAATCCTCGACTGAGGGGTAGGGCTTTAGAATTTCCTTTTTTCTTCTTACACCTAACACACTCAATACCTAGAATGACCATGGGAAATCATTTTATATACAAGGAGATGCAATAAGCTTCCGGTCATTCTAGGGTTTACAAAATTTTAACCCTAAAACTTCACAACAACTACAAAATTTACAATAAATACACTCAGTCACAATGGCTAGGAAGTTGTAGTTGAGCTGACCTTCTTCATTTCTTTTAATGCAGTCCTTGGCTAGCTGTTGACAAATCTGATCTGCAATATTTGCTATCCTTTCTGCAATGAATATTTCCTCATATCTCAACCACCCTTATGACTCAAAATTAACCGCTCTGATCCACTTTATGAAGCTGGCGGTTTATCTTCACTCTCCATAGCTGGTATGTACTGATATCTCTATTTATTATACACTTCTTCACTTGGGAACTCAAACTTAACAAATTCATCCTTCTTGGTAGACAACTATTCCCATTCACCTATGATCTGTGTGATCTTCTACTGAACGGTGTCAAACATCAATTTGGAATTTATTAACATTTTAATTGTGCCACTGAAAGAAGACTTATCACTTAAAACATTAGTGATTCATTCTATGAGGAGTCCATCTAACCCCTCCCTCCACTGATAAGCTTCTTTAAATTCTCCTTTATCTGTGAAAATAGGAGGTACTAGTTCATAACTTGAAAGCATTAATTAAGCTTTCAACATACTTGTTCTCCTGATCAAATTATCCACAAAAATGTTGAAATGCACCATTTTCTTCACAATTTGATGCAATGGCTTTATTAAAGGATCTGGGTTCTCCTGTCCCTTTGATAACATACGAAACAATTTTATATTGGGAGACCTTTCAACCCATCTCTTCAAAACTGGAGCCATTTCATCCCTTTCTTTATTAAAAACTTTAAGCAAAGAAATTAATCTATCCATATGGCCATGTATAATAGAAGGCTTTAGATCTACTGCAAATTCCATAATCGCCCCTACTATTTTTACTTCATATTTTCAATTTACCAAAACTGTAGCCTTTGCATTTTCATCCTTTTCCTTTTCCAATTGTATCCTGATCTCCCTCAATTTATTTGTTTCCTCCGTCAACTTCAGCTTCTCCCAAGAAACCCTTGCATCCATATCTATTTCTGGGAGTGGTGAGGGTGGAAATTCAATTATTGGGCTTGAAGATGAAGCCACTGCAGGCTTATTAGAAATTGCTAATTGAGGGGATCTTTGATCCTATGGCCCTGATAACTCGACAATCAGTTTGTCCTTTTGAATTAGCTCAACCTTGAGCTCATTGTAAGATTTAAGGACCATTTTAAATTTGAGCCTAAGCTCTTCTTTTTCTTTGGCATCCTTCTCTGCCACACTAACATTGAATTTGGCAGTTTCAAGAATTAAATTGGATGCCTCCACACCAGATGTTTCTCCTACTCTTTGAACCATTAGGCTCCCTCTATATCCTGTGGAGAAATCACTCTTCTTCCCTTTATTTTTATCTTTATCAAGAGATCACATGACCAGAGCAGCACGATCTTCAGAAAAAGTAATTCCCCTAGCTGCCTGCTTAGCTTGTTCTAGTGTAGCTAGGGTCTTTATTTTGCTCTTCCTTACCTGGTAAAAAACAATGGCATCAGCAATATCCCATTCTGGTAGGATTAGAATCCCTGCTGTATGAATCATGGCTCTCCCTTCTTCTAGAGTGATCTTCTCAAATTGTCTAGCCATCTGTGCCTTGGTCTCCTCCTCTATTTCTTTCACACCCTTATCAGGGGATTCTTCCTTCTTCTTCTCACAAATCTCCTTGAGCTGATTAATTTTCATTCTCCACAAGAACTGTGAGAAGGCCTTGGTTTTAACAAAATCATCATCGGCAAGGAAAGAGTCACTTGCCTATTTTAGAATAGGGTCAATTTGCTTACCCTCAAATTCTTCTACTGTGAGATCCATGGCCACCTCCTTAGGTGCCTCCGGCATTTCCTCCTGCAAATCTTCATTAAAAACAAAAATATAACCCTCATCCCTTAACTGCACTAGCTGTTCTGCCACTCCATGTTCATCCAACTGAATAGGGGACTGAGAAGGAGAGTAAATCTCCTCTGCCAGTCGTTCTTCTTCTTGTCTTTGCCTTTTTGGGGAAGGTGCCTGCACTGCTGGATCACCAAGTGGTCTTTTCCCTCTTGAAGTGGAAGGAACATCTTCACTTCCCTATTGTGAGGTCAAAAGGATAGTATATCCACTCTTCTTTTATACTGTGTACACCCCCTTAGGGATTAACTTCATATATTTAGGCTGGTTTAAGATCTGCCTAGCCTTTTCTGGATCTGTCTTAGTCACAGATACCCTTTTCTCATTTACAGCACTCATGAGTCCCTCAAAATTCTCTATAAGGGCATTAAATTTTCTAGCTCATGGTTCAAAACTAACCAATGGGTCATAAGTTTTATCAAAATTCTGAATAAAACCTATAGACTTTCTATAAATCACCCATTTTTCTTTCTTAATCTCCTGAGCTTGAAGGTCAAACTCATTTCTTATTATGTCTTCTAGAAAATTAAATTGATGCTCAATAAGAGCACACCTCACTTTATCTTTGAACATGCCGGAAAGGAAACCCTCTGTATCTGCACACCTCACCACTGCCTTTGACATTCTGTAGGGTTGCAAAACCTTATGCAAGTGCACCCATCCTCCCTTTGTAATTACATATTGATGTGCCAGAGTTACATCAGGGAAGAAAGTTCCTCTACCTTTGCCAGTAAGTGTGGTTTCCTGTAAATTTCAAATTTGTCTTAAAATCTCAGCATATCCAAGCTTCAAAGGGACCTGATATGGAAAAATATAAGGTGCCACTTTACTGCCATATACTATAAATACTGTGGAGACTGGGTATAAAATAATGTCTCCAAAATTATGGACAATGGTAATGTCCTTGCAGTAATCCATTGGCCTAATCAATCTTAATAACTCTCCTGGGATCCTTGGATTATCAAAAAATAGAAGAGACCTAAGCCTCGATGCAAAATCTCTATCAAAAGCAATATAACTAGCATCAGTTCTGTCCCAGGACAAGGCTGTGGTCCACAATTGCACTGGGAGAGTCTCTCCATATCTTTCCTTCTCAATATTCACCATTGTACTGAAAAACTTCTCACCCTTATACAAAAATATGTGCATAAGCATCGAGTACCACCCGAATGGTCTAGAGACCTTCATATTCTTAATCCCTATTAATCCTTCATGAATTATTTCGACCAAATGAGAAGCAAAGTAAAAAATGAGGGCTAGCTGGGGGGGGAGTGACTGCACCATCATGAACATAAAAGGTACTGGCATATGAATCTTCTCATCATGCCCTAGGATCAAAGATAAAGACTTATAAACTTCTTGTACCTTTCTACTAAAAGGTCTAACCTGATAGGCTCTAGTGTACTTGAACTAACAACACACATTGATCCTATCTAATCAAAATATTGCCTTAGAGGCCCTGCCCTTAGATAATCCTTCTGTGCCTCATAAATGTCAGTAAACTTCGTGAAATCTATTTTTTCCAACCCCACAGATGGTTCGTTTAGTGAGAAAACCTGTCTAATCTCATCCTCAGTAATGCTTATTAGGTCTCTTCCGTTTATATCCTTGACACATCTTGTCAGAGGATCATAGCATTTAGCAATATGTATTAACAATTCATCATCCATGAAAACCTCGGGGCATACCAACCTCCCGATGTCAAACTGCCATACATTACTGAGGGGCGCACAAGTGTTCCTTTGTGAATATGCTGATTTGAAAAGAATAAGACCATTGTGCTTATCACCCACTTTAGCATCTCTCATCCAATTTCCTCTGTCATAGAGACCTTCTGCAACTGAATCTCTAGGATGTCTCGGAGTGAGCTCTTTTACTCTTTGTGCCCCATTATTAGAAAATGGGAGCAACTGCATCAAATCCTCAAAAATTCCTCTCTTACTATATTCTATTTGACCAGACAAATTTCTCTTGGGCGACATTTTGAAATTAGGGCTTCTTACTAAGATATGAATTCCCAAGAGAACTTTAAACAATATCAACTGACAATATGAAAGAAGACCCCACAAAGCTTTATAAATTTCAAATGACTTAAAAACAAGAGAAAACAACCAGGCACCTGAAAAATCTTCTGCTTGAAAACACAGCGTGAAAAATATATCACCGGAGAACATATGAGAGCAGTGAAGAAAATCAATAATCAAATTTTGGTATATAACATCTGCTAATGGCTCACAATTCTCCCACACATAACAAATTTATTCCACCATTACTGAGGTTGGCGGCCCTATCACTCATTGGACATGAAAATGTCATTCAAGAAGAAAATTCAAATTCAAGCCGTTGATATATTCCATTTTCGGCGCATCGGGCGGTAGACAATCTTATCAACAAAATCCTATAGTACCTTTAGAAAGCTAGTTCTTGACCAACGAGAACATTTCAAATTTTAGCATGTGCAAAATTAAAATCCCTAAGTTCATCATGGTCTAAGCAGCGATCTTTACACGTCAACATCATCTGTGGCCAATCAAAAATGACCGCCTCATCAATATATTTAGCACAGAGGACCCACCAAAAGCTTTCATCTCTTTATCGAAATCAACGGTTGTCGCTAAACTGCAAACTTAAAATCTGAGCATCTTATCCCAATGGTTTAATGACAACCGTGAGATCCTGTAGCACTTTAATCATCTGAGAAGCTAAGGTCCCACTGCGACACATCAGCGGGCACATATCAAATCAAAACATGCCATGCTGTAAAGGATTGAGAAGTGGACCCAGTCTCTTTTCCTTTCTAACTCCGAACACTTTGAAAATAGTCAGATCATAGCTGTCGTCCAACCAATAAAAAGTAAACACGTTAAAGTGAACTGGCACAATGAGGGCCCACTGAGCACTTAAGTCTTTAAGAAGATCGGACGGTCGTCGCTATACCACAAGCTTAAAATCCTCACATCTTTGATCAGTGGTATAACGAGAATCATCCAATCAAACTGAAGATTAACCCCTTGGAAAACTTGATCCCACAATCAAACACATCACCTTCTGTCAGTCAAAATACATTGTGCCACATTTTCATATGAGCGGGTCCCCTCTGACTATCCTTTATAGTCTTTAAAATGCATCAGCCGCCACCTAGTTTTTCTGAGAACCAATAAGAATCAAAAGATTATAATGACCTGGCACCGTTAGGACCCACCAAAACTTTTTCAAATAAAGCATATCTAATGGCTATCGCTATACCGTAAGCTTAAAATACAAGCATCTTGGATCAATGGTATAACGATGACCATAGATCTTGTCCACCGTTTAAAGTCTGCAAAATCTTCCTCCAGTCGGGCCTACCTTGAGATAGGTGGCAACTCGTCACTATATCGCATGTCAGAAAAGACTGACAATGGGGGTCTTGTAGTGTAACGACAGCCACTCGTTTGGAAAGTGACAACCTTAGGAAAATAAACCCAAAACTTAGGCGTAGAGAAAATAAAAGTAGAAGAGGGGAACGGAGGCCAACAACCTTCTAATCGTGAACGTATGACTTAAAAAGTTAAAGGTACATGTGGATTAGCACTCTTAGTGAATCAAAAAGGTAACACGGAAAAATAAAAAGGAACCAACCAACTAGGGTTTTTGAAAAGAGGGAGGAAACCCAAGCCAAAAACCTAGATATTTTAAAGATACAACGCGGAGCCAAGAAAAATTCTAAAAAGTGATAACATAGTACATCTCAAAAGGACACCATTATGATCCTTTCTGAATAGAATTTCATCTATCAGCACAAAGGGAATAGATTTTAATCTATAATATCTTCTTTTTACTAAATCTAGGTCTGTACTTGACATTGTCCCATCTTTAAGTAGTGAATCATGTTAAGCAACCAACCTGCTGCCTTGGCATGTTCTTCTATAGAATGCATGACCAGAGATGCATCTGTTTGCTCTGATTTCTTTGAAATTTCATCCTTTTCCAAATTCTCACAAAGCCTCTTCCTCTAACTAGCTTGGTGGTTTGAATATCAATGTCATATTCCATCAATTTGGTAATCCAACCAGCTCTTTTCTCATTTAGGTCTTTGGAAAGAAAAAATTCTTTGACACTTGGATGAGTAACCTTCAAGTGTACCTTGCAATGGGTCAATAAATATCTGAACATTTTAAAACTTTTTACCATAGCTAGTACATGTTTTTCCATAAAAGAGTACCTCTGTTCATACTCTTCTAAACCTTTTCTAAAGAAAGCAATAGGCTGCTCCAATCCATCTTAATTTTCTTGAGTCGGCATTGCAGATATAGCATCATGACCTCCATAAGTATAAAGGATAAAATCCTTACTAAAATCTGGGTTTAATAAAGCAGGAGCTTTTGTCAAGGCTTCTTTGATAGCTTGGAAATTGGCTTTCCTTTCTTTAGTCCATGGTTGTCAAAGGCTTTTTAAATCTACAATACTAGGCAAGAAA
Source organism: Chamaecyparis obtusa (assembly GCA_027943335.1). Taxonomy (NCBI): domain Eukaryota; kingdom Viridiplantae; phylum Streptophyta; class Pinopsida; order Cupressales; family Cupressaceae; genus Chamaecyparis; species Chamaecyparis obtusa. The sequence goes on from BSBK01010921.1 coordinate 63,863, forward strand.
TACCTAATAAAATTAATCCTTCCTATGAAAGATTGAAGGCTTTTCTTATGATATGGCAAGGGTAGCTCTAGGATGGCTGCAATCCTTTTAGGGTCTACTGTGATTCCTTTCTTGGACACTATGTATCCTAACAATTTCCCTTCATGAGCAAAAAACACACATTTCTTGGGATTAAGAGATATCCCAAACTCTCTACACCTTTCCAAAATCTTCCTCAGATGTTTGACATGATCTTCTGCATGTTTAGAATAGATAGTTATGTCATCCCAGTAGACCAGTACAAACTTGTACATGAGGCTTTTAAAGGCCATATCCATTTCCTTTTGAAAAGTAGCACTTGCATTTGACAAACCAAAGGGCATCTTTTGATAAGCCATGGTTCTCCACCATGTTGTAAATGTAGTCTTACATTGATCCTCCTCATTAACTAGGATTTGATTGTATCCTGAATAGTCATCCAATAATGAAAATCTCTTAGATCCAAAGACACATTGTAAGATTTTTTCCATAGAGGGTAATGGATGGTGGTCTTTTAAAGAGGCCTTGTTAAGATCCCTAAAGTCAACACATAATCTCAACTCCCCATTCTTCTTCCTTATAGGAACAAGGTTGGAAACCCAACTAGTATGCTTGATGGGGTAGATGATATCACTTTCTATCAATTTGAGCACTTCTCTATGTATAAGTGGCTCAAGCTTGGGATTAACAGGCCTTTGTTTTTGCCTTACTGGCTTGGCATTAGGCTCTAGTTCAATAGTGTGTTGAGAAAGGGCTGGATTAAAACCTTTGAGGTCTTCATATTGCCATGCAAATATATCACTAAACTCTTTAAATAATTGGGTGTAAGCCTATTTTTCTAAATTAGTATTTACTTTTCCAAATTATAAGCTTTTACTTGGTTCCAACTCTAATTCAACACAATGTTCTTGTTGAACTACTAGGCTAGCTTTGTTCTTCTTAAATTGATCATCCTTGTTGAAGACAATTTCTAAGGTGACAAGGCCTCTAGGAATCTTATTAGACTTAAGTTGTATTACTTGGTCACCATAGTTCTCCAATAGTCTATCTTGGTTATGTTTTGAGAAAACATCCTCTTCAATCAAGAACTGTAGAATTTGCTCATCATTGTCAAACACTTGCCAATTGACATTGTTATCAGGGATAGAAGGTCTAACAATTACTTTGATATGTTGTTGGGTCTCTTCCTTTGAAATACTATTAGGAATGTCATACTGAGATCCAACAATAGCTAATCTATCTGCATTTTGATTTAGCATCCTAGGGATGGCAACAATATTGAAAGCACAAAAGTCTTCAATTGCATCCCAAACTCTATGTTTGTATGCTTTCATGGTGTCATTATTGGTTGCACTTATCCCTCTCACTTGGCTGACTACTAACTCACTGTCACCATAAACTTTTAGGGCTTTGAGCCCTCTTTTTCTAGCCCACTCCAATCCATTCACTAGACTTTCATACTCTGCAGTGTTGCTAGTGCAGGAGAAACTGAATCTAAAAGCTATATAGTATCTTTCTCCTTTTTTGGATACTAGAATAGCACCACCACATGAACCATGTCTTCTTCTAGCTCCATCAAAAAATAATTCCCAAACCTGGTTGCTTTGATCCTCTGAATCAGTGTCCTCTTTAAGAAGGTTTGTCTCTGTGGATCCACTTTCTTATATCAAATAGCTTTCCAAACCAGCATCCCAAATAAAATTTTCTTTGGCTTCTAAAGCCTTTTCTGATTCTAGTTCATCTAGTAAAATATTAGGGATATTTTCTATCTTAGTGTTGGTTTCTCTGATAGTTGGGAAGTCATTGCTATCAAATGCAAGGAAACTTGCATTGATCATATTGGACACATATGGTTCTATATGGTGTGCTGAAAATGATTTAGATTTAATGGTGACCTTGGTACCATATCTTGTGTGAAAAATCATGTGAGAGCAGTCAGAAGAAAGGTAGTGTCCTATCTTGGTTGTAAACTCCCTTGACAAACATATGGAAAATAAAGTAGGGAGATCTATGATATATATATCAAGTAGGATTGAGAAATTAGGACTTTCATGAAGGATTAGATTGGCATCCTTATCCACACATATTGTATTAACTAAGGATCCATCAATTTGGGTGATCTTCTTTTGGAGGGGTTCATATTTTAGTCCTAGTTGGTTAGCCACCTTTTTGGGTATTACAGTACTAGTAGCTCCACTATCTACCATACAGTTATGTACTAAGTATTTTCCAATAATTAAAGATACATAAAAGGGAGGGGGTTTTGTGTTCCTACCTTGAATGGTATTGGCTTTGGAATTGCGAGTTGGAGCCTCCTTTTCTTGATCAGTGTTGACCAACACTAGCTTTGCAGTCTCTTTTGTAGGTTGAGGAGCTATTACTTCAGTCATGGCTTTCTTCAAAATATTAGGTTGTCCTAGAATAGCCAAAGAGTCCCACATAGACATGGTAACATTCACCTTCTTCATGTTGTCTATAATGTTTAAAGGTGTCACAATGTGTACTTTTTGTTGTGCTTTTACTATGATAGGCTCCATTTCTTTGAGAGTCTGGCCTTCTTTGCTTGTAATGATAGGAGCCTTCTTAAATATGATGGGAGTAGCTTGCTATAGTGGTTCTATAGATGTAGTAGCTTTAGTCCTAGAATCTGCTCGCTCCATGTCTTGGGCTCTTCTCTTTGACCTTGTGTTGGTGGCAATGGAAAATTCACCATTAACTCCATTGAAGTCTTGCTACTCCCAATTAAAAAGAGCAGTCTCATCAACTTATGATTCTTTTTGAGGAATTGATCCACTGGAAGAGGCCTTTGATTGGGCATGTGAGGCATTCTGAACCATTAGTACTTGACTCATCCATCCATTTGAACATGTAGCCTAATTATGAGGCTGATTACAAGGAAACCACCATTCATTTTCCAAGGCCATATTATTTTGACTAGGAACCATGTCCCTAACTAGATTTGCAAAATTAAGAGGTGCAGGGTTGTATGGTTGGAAAGGTCTTTGATTAAAATTTTACCTTTGTCCTTGATATCCCCCTAGGTATGGTGGTCTATTTTGTTGATAAGGTTGTCCTTGATTTTGATATTGTTGATTAGGACCTTGGCCTTATGGTTGAAAAGGGGGTATGATTCCTTGCCCTTGCTTCTTTAGGTTTGTAACCTATTTAGTTAAAGTCTATAGAAAATTTGTCATTTTTTGCTAACTATTTTGCTGACTATTCTTCATCTCTTGTAGTTCTTGAGAGAAACTTGCCTTTAGCTCCTAACTTCTTGCACTAGCTTGAGGTTCTAATATGGTGGGAATAGGGGTCAAAGGATGTATTTGTAGAGGTGTAGTGGGCTAAAGGCTAGGAAAGATGGGCATGGGTAGCCTTCTTGCTATCATGCCTGCTTGGATTAAATAATTTTCGGCCCTGAAAACTATGTCAAAAGCTTGAGGTAAAGAGGTTCCACCCATAGATTGGATCATGATAGAGATTTGAACATTCAATCTTTGCAAGAAGTAGAGGAAAGCATGATTAGCTGATGGCCTTACCGAGACTGGAATTCTATTCCATGTCTTGAGGAATCTATTGTTATAATCTATCATTTGTTCTTGAGGGTCTCTTTTAATGGTTGTCAACTACTCAACCAAAGACAAGTTGTCTAATTTATCATCAAAATGTTTACTCAATGCATCCCCTAGTCCATCCCATAAATTAATGGAACCAACAGTTAAAGTTCTAAATCATTCAAGAGCCTTACCCTTGAGGGAGGCTTCTAATAACTTAGTGGCCACATCTTCTTGAGTTATATTATGTATGCTACAGATAGTGGTCACATCTCTAATATGTTCAAAATTTGTAGTTTGTCCTTCACCTATAAAATTAGGTAGACTCTTTAGTGCCACCAAGGGCACATCATGATCTTAAGCAAAGTTTGATGGAATCCCTTGGTTGAAAGGTGCAAAAGAAAACTACCTAGCCATTGTAGGAGCTGAAACTTGCTAAGTAGAAACTGTGTGAGTTGTATTTGATGTTGGATTTGAATCTTCTTCTAGATCTCTAGTTAGAGAACTTCCTCTTCTTCTGAGATGAAAAGGAAAAGGTCTCCTTTCTAAAGTATCAAGTGGTGTAGACTGTACTCTCCTTGTAGGGGATTCTCTCTAGGTTGATATACCTTTGTAGCTTCTTTTTAAGGGAAACTTTGAAAATTCAGTGGGCTTTGAGCTCCTAGTCTCAATCTTTCTCATAAACTTTGAACAAGGTTAGCCTGAATCTATGAAATTAGTGGAGTCACCAGATATACTTGAATATCAATCTTTGAAAGGCATGTATTATGCAATTGGTATATCAGAGATAGCATAATCTTTTGTAGATAAAATTCTTTTCTAATAGTCAGAAATGTTCTGCCCAAGGTGAGGTGTCTTTGAATCTAATATTTTGAACTTATAAGAACACCTTGAACATAAATCTAAACTTTTCTCCCACCGGGCGTGCCATAATTGTCATGCACAAGGTGGGATATATTAGTGCTTATGGTGCATACTGACATTCCTTGAATATAAATTTGAACTTTGGTCCCACCGGGTATGCCAGAATTGTCATGCACAAGGTGGGATATATTTGTGCTTATGGTGTGTACTGATAGTCCTTTAATATAAATCTAAACTTTGGTCCTACTAGGCATGCTATAATTGTTATACACTAAGTTTGCACCCTTGTTTCAAGCTCTCTTGGTCAAGATAACTTAGTATAACTTGGGAATCATCTCCAGGTTGTGGGGCCTATGCTAACTGAGTTGAGACCTCCAGGTTCTAGGTTGGTTCCTCTTGGATAATCATCTTAATTTTTTTCTTGAAAAGAAAGTAAACTCTTGAGGGGAAAGGACTAGAAGGAATGCATGAAAGGGAAATGACTAAAAGAAAAAAATCCTACTAGGTGATACACCAAATATATGGTATGAATTATAGTATAGAGGATGAAAATAGTGCACAAACTTAGGTCTACGAGATCACAAATCACTAAACAGGCTTGCATCAATATTCATAGAAGGGTCTGCAATAGAGAGAGGCTATTTAGGGAAAGAGAGAATTTCACAAACAATATCCTTCCTAAGAATTTAGACACAATCTATAACCTACAAAAAAAACATTCACCTCTGCAACTAGGTATAGGAATGAGATAGATTGTTAAGGGGTTGAAGTGTACCCACAAGATCATTCAAATCAAATCATCCACAAGAATACACATGAATTGCAGAAAGAAAGAGGGATCAGGAACCCTAAGATATTACTAAAAACATACATATACTTAACCCATTAAGAGAAAATTTAGACAAGACAAGCATAGGGATAGAAAGAATGTCACAAAATACCTTTGCAATATCTAAACCTCTATTGGTTCCTGATTAGGAGTTTATACTCAAAGAGACACCAATATTCCTATAATGGATATTAAGGATTGGTTAGTTCCAAATGTGGGCAATCTATAGGCAACTGGACCAACTATAGGGATGGATATTCCGTCTTCTGCTTCTGGCTCTGTGAAACCAAGGTGGGTACACCTAATCCAATAGTATTAAATGAGAGAATACTAAATAGATGAAAAAAATGAGAGAATATTAAACGAGAACCTATTGTTCATTGATCCTGAATCACTGGATATGACAACTTGCATAAAGTAAATGAAAGTAAAAACTGGTAATAATTTAAATGCTTCTAGGATTATAAAATTTCAATCATTCAATACAAAACAAGGATAGGAAAATATAGGCTAGTGCCTTATCCATTGGGCTATACCTCAGGAAACAAGATGAATACAATGATGTTTGTACAAGAAATGGTCTCTGAACATAAACACAAGTATCCCAAACCATTCCTACTTATGAGAATCCTTCATATAAAATTTATGAGAACATATTCCAGTTTAAGCCATATTTAATCTAACCCTAGGAAAGAACTCAAAGCATCAATACACTCATATAAACCTTTGAGAGGTTTAAAGATTCACAAAATGAAACAAGGGAGAGACAAAGATTCAAAACTTATATTAAGTATATGTTATAAAGATCCCCAAGATAACTGAGAGGGGGGGGGGGGGGGGTGAATCAATTATCTGATATTTTAACCATTCAACTTTATTAACAGCTTTAAACAATATATCCAATATGATAATCAACCATACAAAGATAACCATACACAATTTGCACAATGACACAAGATATGTTGACTAGGGAACCTCTTGAAAAGAGTAAACCCTGGTGGGAATGATGCCCACAAAATGATACTAATATGAAATTTCCTTGTTAGAGGATGGACCCTATTAGGAGTCTTATGAAATACATTCAGTACATATGAATCCCTCTTAGGAGATTTTGAATCCCTGTTAAAAGATTCTAACCCGGTTAAGAGTTATGGAAGACAGAAGGACCCACTACCCAAACAGCTTCAAGGCAAGATCTCTGAACCCACTATCCAAAAGACCTTAAGATTATTAAATAGAATAATATGAAATATATTACCTCCTTCTCACTATAACACAACCACACTCTCTGCTACACAAGATCACAAACTCTGATCTCTATACTCACAAATCTTACTTCACTGCTGTACTGACCCTTTCCTTCACTTCTTCCATAGATCCACAACAATTACGATCATTATTTCATCACAATCTCATTAAAACCATAATACAACTATAAACATTCCTTCTTATATATACCACACTCAAATAATTACAAATGAGTTAGTCCTCAATTACAAAATAATTATTTCAACACGTTACAACAAAAATCACATAAAACTGTCAGCTTCCAAGTACTGTAACTTTCTCCAAACATATCCTCAAAGTTTGTGTTGTGAACCATGTCATCATAAATGAGCCTTCAACATCCCTACAATTGTGCAAAAACAAATTCCAATCCAGCTAAAAGATATATAACGATTTCCAAAAACCGCTACTTAGGAGCTCTGTTAGAAAATTATTTTCACCAAAATGCTTATAACTTTCTCAAATGAATATAAATATTTTTGTGCACTTAACCATAGGTTAAGAAAACACTAAATAACATACTACCAACTGTGCAAAAACAAATATGCAATACAACATGTGTGCCAACTAAAACTATGTCTGCTTTCCTGCTAAATTCCATAATATCACTGTGTTGACATCAATGACAATCCAAGTCATGAATGCAACAACCACTACTAAAAAATGATCACTAAAACATAGAAAACAATATCTCAATTCCTCACAACAATATCCTCATACATATATTTGCATTCATTCCTAGCAATCTCCCCCACTAGCATTGATGGCAACATAGATGAAAAACATCCAATGTTCCAAAAATCCAATCACTGTTGTTCTGCTATAGATCTCTCTGATATAAAAAATTTTCTCTCCCATTACAATGTCATAATGTTTTTCATGAATCTCTCCCCCATTGACATCAATGACAGAAAATCTATCACTATGTCAAAAAGTAGCTCAATGTCAATAGACACTAATTTTGAAAATACAATACACTAGAGTCCTCAATGACTCAGCTCAAATACAAATACTCCCCCATTCAGGAAGTACCATCATCCAGTCCAAAAAATATAGATGCATGAACCACTGGATGGATGCAACCATTTGCATCATTATTCAAGAGATGGTTGGGGAATGACCCCAAGCATACCTCTCAAATACTCAAATGCTTATTTCGGTAAAGGCTTAGTGAATATGTCTACTATCTATTCTTTGGTGCTGATGTACTCCAATCTGATTTCTTTCTGTGCAACTTTCTCTCTCACAACATGATATTTGATCTCTATATGCTTTGTCTTTGAATGTAATACTAGATTCTTTAACATACTGACTATACTTGTATTGTCACAATGTATGACAATAGGTTCATCAAACTTTATTCCAATGTCTTTCAACATTTTCTTCATCCAAATTATTTGATTACAATTGTTTGCTGCTACAACATACTCTGCTTCTGTTGTGCTTTGTGAAATACAATTTTGCTTGTTACTTAACCATGAAACCAATCTTCCTCCAAGAAAAAAGGCTCCACCACTGGTGCTTTTCTTGTCATCAACACTGCCTCCCCAATCTACATCAGTGTATGCACATAATGTGAAATCATCTGAATTATCATACCACAAACCATAATCCATTGTTCCTTTCAAATATCTCAGTATCCTTTTAACTACTGCATAGTGTGATTCTTTAGGTTCTTCTTGAAATATTGCTACAATTCCAACTAAATGTGCTATGTCTGGTCTAGTATGTGTCAAATACTGCAATCCTCTAATCATAGATCTATACTTCTTCTGCTCAACTTCTGCTATCTCATCTTTGCTAGACAATTTAAGTCTTGTCACCATAGGTGTTCCAACTGGCTTGCAATCTTCCATTCGAAATTTTTTCAACAAGTCATTCAGATATTTAGTCTGACTGATAAATATACCATCCTTTCTTTGTGTTATCTGCAATCCCAAAAAGTATTTCATTTCTCCAATCATACTCATTTCAAACTCTGTCTTCATTTCTTCTGCAAATCTATCACTAGCTTCATCTTCTCATCCAAAAATAATATCATCAACAAAGATAACTATAATCAACAATCCATTTTCAATTTTTTTTATGTATAAGTTACTATCTACTATTCCTTTTGTAAATCCCAATTTCAGTAAGTACTTGTCTAGTCTTGCATACCAAGTTCTAGGTGCTTGCTTCAATCCATATAATGCTTTCTTAAGTTTACATACCATGTCTCCTTCTTTAGTTAAAGGAAAACCTTCAAGTTTCTCAATGTAGACTTCTTCTTCCAACTCTCCATTCAAAAATGCTCACTTAACATCCATCTAATATACCTTTAATTTCTTATATGCTACATAAGCTAAAAACATTCTCACTGCTTTAAGTCTAGCCACAGGAGAAAAGGTTTCTTCATAATCAATACCTTCTTGTTGTGAATATCCCTTACATACCAATCTTGCTTTGTTTCTAATTACTTCTCCTTGCTCAATCATCTTATTTCTAAATACCCATTTAGTTCCAATCACATTCTTATCCTTAGGTCTAGGAACCAATTCCCATGTCTTGTTTCTTTCAATCTGATCTAATTCTTCTCTCATAGCTTTAATCCAACATTCATCTTAATAGGCTTCAGTAGTAGTCTTAGGTTCAACTTGTGAAATCAAGCATAAATGTAACTTATTCCAAGTAAGAACTCCTCTATCCAAGCTTCCAATAATCTACTTGACATGATGATGCCTTGATGTGTACCTATTAGGTGTCATAGTTTCTCCTCTTTTAGTTTCTCCTCTTGTCTCATTTGTAGTTTCTTTTCTGCTCTGATCAACACTTTCTTCAACATTGTTCTCATTTTTCAATTCACTGTTAGTCCCAAAAAATTATTCAGTAGATTCATTGTTAGACTGTAGATTAGTACCTTCATCAGATTCATAATCAAGCATTCTTTCCTAAATTTTGAATTTCTCATCAACTCTAACATTTGCACTCTCAACAATAGTTTTAGTTCTTTTTTTATAACATCTGTAATATTTACTTTTCAAAGAATATCCAAGAAAGATTCCTTCATCACTTTTAGGATCAAACTTTCCTATATCATCATCTCTCTTAATATCACATTTGCTGGCAAAGATTCTAAAATACTTAACTGAGGGTGTGTGTCCAAACCACAATTCATAAGATGTCTTGTCCATATTTTCTCCGATCTACACTCTGCTCATTGTGTATACTGCTGTGTTCACTGTTTCTCTCCAAAATATTTTAGCCAAATCAATTTCAAATAACATAGCTCTAGCTGCTTCAGTCACTGGCCTGTTTCTTCTTTCTGCAATACCATTTTGTTTAGGTATTCTAGGGGCTGAATATTGTCTCTTAATACCATTCATTTCACAAAAGCTATAAAACTCTTTAGATGTAAATTCACCTCCTCTATCTGATCTTAAACACTTAATTCTCATTCCTGATTCATTCTCAAGTTTGTTCTTAACAACCTTAAATTTATCAAGTGCCTCAGACTTTTCTTTCAAAAATGCAACCCACATCATTCTTGTAAAGTCATCAACAATAATCATAAAGTACCTTTCACCATGAAATCCTCTAGTTCTTGTAGGTCCACTCAAATCTGTATGAGTTATCTCCAACTTCTCAGTAGATGTGAACTTCTTGCTAGGGAATGAACTCCTTTTCTATTTAGCCATCACACATTTTTTGCAAATCATATTAGTAGGCTTCATAATCTTGGGTAAGTCCCTTATTGCAAATGTATTACTTACTTTCACAATGTTATCAAAGTTTATATGACAAAACCTTCTATGCCATAACCAACTGTCATCAATTTTAGTCATCAAACATGTCATCTCAGTAGGATTCAACTAAAATACATTACCTCTAGTTCCAGATCCTTTTCCAATCAAATTTACATCCTTATCCTTAATCACACAAGAATTTTTAGTAAACCAAACTTGATATCCCTTATCAACTAGCTATCCAAAACTCAACAAGTTATGTTTTAATCCATCTACAAAGTAAATGTCATCTGTGTTAATCTTTCCATCAAGAGTAATAGATCCTATACCTTTGATTAAACAAGGCACATTGTTACCAACTCTAACTACTCCTCCATCATAATTGCTAAACTTTATGAACTTTCTTTTATCACCTGTCATATGATGTGAACAACCACTGTCTATAATCCAGTCAGCTCTCTTCTCAACTTGGAAAACTAAGGCTTTTTCTTCCTTAGTATCTAATTTAGTAGTTTCTTCTTTAATTACCACAAATCCTATGTCATCATTATCATTGTCACTGTCACTTAAGTGTTTCTCAATTCCTGCTTCAATTTCCTCATCATTAACATAATAACATTTCTCATGTCTTCTAGATTTGTTTCTATACTTCTTGACTCTTTTAGGACATTTAGATGCATAATGACCATATTCTTGACAAGTCCAACATTTAAATATTTTCTTACCATCAAGTTCTCTTTTCATAAGTAATGCAATATCTTCTTCAATCTTCTTATCTTCTTCAGATCTGGTCCTGCTACTACTAGCATAATCTCCATTTACACTTGTGCTTCTTGATAATGTAGGTCTAATGCTAAGAGCACTGAATGTTGTCTCCATTCTATGTAACTCTCCTGACATTCTTAGATTCATCTCTGCTGCTTCTAATCTTCCAAGAAGGGTTTCTCTTGAAAATTTTGGAGTGCAAGGTATCACTTGTTCAATCATCTGTGTTGTCTACCTGAATACCGGTGTCAATGTTCTCAAGATCTTCCATATAACTTCATGCTCTGTCTTTGCACCTCCACAAGACTTTATCCCTATAATAATTTTAGACACTCTACCCATATAGCTTCTAATAGATTCATCTTCCATCATTCTTATATATTCAAATGCACAAATCCAATTATGTAACCTATCTTTCTTAGCATGTTCATCTCCTTCAAAAGTATCATATAAAGATTTCCAAACATCATGAGCTCTAGTTAGATCTTTTACCTGACTATATTCATTTTTTGGAAGTGCTATCAAAATTGCCTCTTTTGCAAGTATGTTACACATAAATATATCTCTTTCCTCATTAGTACAACTTTAAAGTTTGTCTTCCTCAATGATAGTCTTTGCCTCATCATCCTCCTCAACCTTTGTGTCTCTAGATGATGAGCTGGGGATAGGAAATAAAATAGAGGTGGGTGAGTATAGATTCCCTGAGGATATTGTCTACTCAGTTCCATTAAATGATCCATGTGAAATTTTATTTATGAACACTACTATGGGCTCTTCTTCTTTCGACTCTGTCGATTCAAGTTAGAAAGATGGTAATATTTTCGCATTGAAAACAATATCCCTACTTCCTATGATCTTCTTTCCCACTAGAACCCAAATTTGAAAACCAAATTGATCTTCTCCATAATCCACAAATAACCCTCTTTAACATTTAGGATCAAGCTTTGTCCTCTTTTCGTTTGGGACATGAACATATGTTTCACATCCAAATAACTAAACGTGAGTATAACAAATTCTCGTATCCAACCACTCTTCTTCTGAAATGCCAAAATCTAACCGAGATGAAGGGATTTGGTTGATCAATTAAATAGTTGTATTAAAGGCCTCCGACCAAAATTATTTTCCCAAACCTACATTTGAAATCATGCTTCTAGCCTTTTCCAAAATTGTTCTATTCAACCTCTTGGCTGCTCCAATTTCTTGAGGTGTAAATGGAACAATTTTTATCTGACGAATGCCATTATTAGAAAAAAAAGAATCAAATTTGAATGAATAGAATTCACCACCATTATCTATTTATATTTACATTTTATTTTATGCCCAATTTGATTTTCAATGGAAGCTGAAAATTTTAAACTTAGTTAAATACATCAGACCTCTTTTGAAGCATAAATATCCACACTTTCCATGCACAATTATTAAGAAAGGTAGCGAAATAATTATCTCTACCAATAGAGATCACCTCAATCAGGCCAAAAATATTAGAGCAGACAAGTGCTAATGGTGTATCCTTCTTCTCATTTCCCATTTTTAGAAAACTCACTCTCTTTTCCTTGCCATAAAGACAATGGCTCAAGAAAGTTAAATCAAGGGATTTGAGATCTAGTAGCTATTCGTGCTTGTGCATAATGTCAAGACCCTTTTTGCTAATATGACCATGCCTTTGATGCCAATCCTCTGAGTTTCCATCCTTAGCTATCATGGAAGATCCCACTTCATCAATACTTTCTACTATGTAGGGACTACCAATTTTATCTCATTTTGCAATAACCATGGAACCTTTGGTAACTTTTCATCTATCTGTTAGAGAGGTAAGAAATCCCTTAAAGTAGAGCCGACTCACCAAAATTAAATTTCTTTTAAATTGAGGAACATGAAAAATATCTCCAAGTATCCAATTAACACCTCCTTTTAAACATAACAAAATATCCCTTTTCCCAATAATCTCACAAGCTTTATTATCTCCTAAATAAACTTTTCCAAATTTACCTTCCTGGTAATTTGAGAAGAGATCCGTGCATGAGGAGGCGTGTAATGATGCACCAAAATCCAATACCAATGAAGTTGAAGCAGTTTCACTTGTTGATAATATCAAAGGACCATCTGCGCTATCATAATCTGTGTTTTCTTCAATGTCCCGTACTCTGTCTTGAGCCTTTTTGTAATTTCTACAATCTTTCTTTTGATGCCAACTTTACCACAAAACAAAAAATCACCATTGCACCCTCTTGACTTCGATCTTTGTATAGATTTTGATCTCCTATGGTGATTATTCCTGCCCCTATTTTAACTCATTCCTCTATTATCATTACTTACTAGTGTTAAGGCTTCTCGAGATGAAGGTTCATCATTCTTCCTTCTCATGTCTTCATTGAGAAGTGTGGCTAAAACTTCATCAAAAGCCAAATTTTTAGAGCTTGAAGTTGTAATGCTTATGGCTATAACAACACCATCCTAGCTATTTTGTAGGAAACATAAAAGTAGGAAAGCTTTTATCTCATCATCTTGCGTCATGCCAACTGAATTCTCTTGGTTGATTAAGGTGTTGAATTCATTGGGGTTATTTTCCATGGTTGTACCCTCCTTCATTTTGAGCTTGTAAAATTTTTTCATGACAAAAACTTTGTTTGTAGCTGAAGCCATGACATATGTGCTAACTATTTTATCCCATACTTCCTTTGTTGTTATTGAAGTTGTCACACTAAACAGAACATTATCTAATAGCAAAAAAAAGATTGATGCCCTCGCCTTCTTGTCCAAGGTCTCCCAATCTTAGTCTTTCATCAAAGATGGCTTCTTCATTTTCCCCTCTAAAGCAAGTGCAAGATCTTGCTTAAACAATAATGACTCCATCTATACCTTCCATAGGCTGAAATTTTTGCCTGAAAATTTTTGCACTTTTGATTCCTCCATGTCTTTGGAAATTTAGCCCCAATTTCCAATTACCTTGACAAACCCACTCTAATACCAATTGTAAGTTTAAAGTTGTAAAGTAAAATTGAAAAATATAACAGAATTCAAGATAACAAACATACAATTGAAAAACACCATATTTACAGTGGTTCATCAATTTGACTACGTCCATTTTCACAGGGAAATTCTTTATTATATCAATATTTTTTCTTATTACATCCTATGTTAAACAACATAGACTAAATAGAAGCATACAAAATAAACCGAACAACCAATGAGTATGTTTGTTGGTCCTCATTATTCCAACAAAATTAATGATTCTATATATGAATAAGTCATCAAATAGGATGATAGGTCCAATGTATTTGAGTTAGCTGTCAATAAATTCCATTTAGCTGTCAGTCATATCTAGTTTTCTATCAATTATATTAGTTTTCTTTAATGTTTGTTAGCATAATTATAAGATCATGTTAACTCAACATGTACGCTCGCAGCAACTAAAACGCATAAAACTGGAAATATTGGCAGAGTTTTCATCTCCAATGTCTATCCCTTTCTTGCTCGCTCTTCTGCACTAAACTCTGTCAGTTTAGTATCTGTAAGAAAATACATTTCAGGCGGCTTAAGAGCCAGGTAAGAATCTAACCATAAATAATTGAGGTGGCTTCCCGAAGCTTTTATTATTCAGACATATCCGCCATGGGGGACACAAAAAAGTGGGTAGAAGGAAAAGAAGAGGAAGATGCTGCTTTTGTCATTGATCGCATTATTTAATCTTTATTTTCTTGTCTTGTTGATTATGCGCTTCAAAAGTTTGAGTCTCCCACGTGACAGTGGTTCTTGTCCAAACCATTGGTTTATCTTTGTGAAGTCCTTTCAATAAAAATTTAATTGGACAATTAAAAGATGAAAATCGATATATCAAAATGTTTGCCGTTTTAAGTGATACATTGTGAATCTCAATGAAAAAAATAAATCAAAATATTAAAAAATAAAAAATTAAATTAATTATAGACCTATAGCATATGAATTTATGTAAATTGTTTAAGTTTATGTTGGATTTATTAAATTTTGAATTGTTTAGAAATTCAAATTTTTATATAATTTTTATTCTTTTTACAAACGTCTTCTAAAGTGGAGGTCTAATACATCATCCCATTTTCAACAATATTGATAAAGTAAGGAAACTTGGAAACTATTATAAGACAAAAGTTCAAACTTTTTGAATGTATCCTTGGTTTATTGGTGAAGTTGAAAAGTTCTTGATGTGCCTACGAGGGATCAAGTATTTTTGAGAGTAAGACTTTAACATCAAAGAAAAAAGAGAGAGAAATACTACTATGTAACCTTTTCTCCACTTATATAATTATGTATAGTTTACAAAATTTTCTTTGAAAAATGCTTGTATCTTTGGATCATTTTAAAGGCATCAAGAGACTGTCTTCTTTGATCAAGATTGTTACTCTTCAACCTCTCCCTATCTAGCCTATTATTAGGCCACCTATGGAGGTCATTTTAAGTTCATGGTGGATGGAAAGTGATGTCCTTATTTCAGACTTGCAAAGTTGATTAGAAATCACCCCCTTTTCTTTTCCCTTTTCCCCTCTCTCCATTTATTTCATTCAACTTGTCGTCCCTTGGTGTTTTTTTTTCTCAAATTCTCACTCTCTTTCATATCTCATTAGATGTATATGTTATGATACCAAGTTTGGAGATCTTGTCTTTACGATTCATTAACTAATGGAAAACTCAAAATGTTGGGTCAGGGCCTCAAACCGAGTTTTAGACTAGTGGGTGGTAGGGTAAGACATTTTGAGTTTTCCATCTTGGTTTCTCAAATTTATTATTTTCTTTTTTAATTTTTAAAGGTTCAATGGATTGCCCCTTTTTCCAAAAGAAAAAAAAACTAGCACAATGCAGCCCAACACCAACAAGGGGAACATTTTCACCATACTCGGCGTCTTCCTCATCACCTAAAGACCAACAGTACACAACCATACCATTCCAGGGCCAAGAGAAGCAGGGGGAAGAAAGGGGAGAAGATCCCCATCATTCTTGTCAATAGCGCTTAGCACAACAAGAATCTTATGGGATCCCAACCACCCCACCCCTACAAACACGGCACACTGGAAAGAAAAACAAGGTAGTTCCCAAACCTTCCTGTCCAAGGCACATAGCACGACAGGAAGCACACATAAACAAACACACCCCACCTCTGTAAACAAAGCATCTTGTAGGGAAGAAGCAGAGCCACTGCGAAAACCTAGTGAACTCCCATCCGAATCATCATCATCACTCTCTGCATCCTCTTCCCTAGAAACCCCCAAATTTGAAAGCCCACTCCCACTCCCAGAAACTCCAACACCAAGCACCACAAAGGGCAAGTGCTCTTCAAGAAATAGAGCATGCAAGAGGTCCGAAAATGAATAGGAAGGCCGAAAAATGGAAGATCCTTCAAAAATCTCCATGACACCCCACCAAACTGTAGCCAAGTGACTAGTAGTTCCATCTGGCTCATCATCTGCATCTTCTCCATCGCTCTCAGGCACCACAGGGCCTTTGCGAGCTGTAGAAACTCTAGTATTCAAAATGCTCCCTCTCCCGCAGCTCCCGCTCTCCATCTTCTAAAATGAGGAGAATGTAATAAAAGGACATAAATAGATAAAAAAAACCCTTTAAGTTAATAGGGTAAATTATGGCATATGCCTTTAAAGGGATTGATAACTCTTTCATTAACAAAGAGACTACGAAAATTTATCTAAACTTGGAAATAATATATTTATCAAAATTATTTGTAAAGAGTGTAATACCAGCATACTTATATTGTAATCTCAAGTTTCTTTTTTAAATAAGCTTCTATTGTTATGGGAGTAGATCCATTTCTTTGATTTCAAAAAAAGTAGTATATTCAACTAACAATCACAACTAACCCTTCACTCAATACATTAATCCTCTCCATTTGAGCATCAAAGAAAAGATCTTTGTTTAGGTCAACGGAAGGAAGCTGAGGCAACAAGGTTCAGCCAGCAAATCACCAAAATAAATATGTGTCAAGTATTCATTAGCCTGATCTACTATTTTGAAAATAATAATTGCACCTTCACAAAATTTTCATGATGTTAAATTTGACACCTTTTCAAGTATCATTAGACCATTTTTTCTTTTTAATTTAACATTCATTTGGACATCAATTTTAAGCTCGGGACTGCATCAATTTTTTGTATGTTATATTTGACATCCCTATGACCCATTGGAATTGTTTTTGTTTGAGGTGTTGACATTCATGTTTTGTCATTGACGTCAACATATGTTTTAGTTGGTTTCATCAAGATTCTCAGATAGACTAGTTATGACATAAATATACAAGTCTGATAGGGTGATACAAACAATGTACGACATTCCAAGGTACATGGGATCAAATTTGTGAAGTAGGAGGTGTGTAGACCTTATGTCTAAGGTGACATATCATTATCTACTTGTTTTCATGTGTTATGGCTGATTCAGTGGAGACAGGTTACGGTGTAGTAACAAAGGATTATGACAGAGATGGTCTTTGAGTTTTCAAGATAACATGGATGCAAACCTGGATTGTGATATATGAGCTTGAGGCTTGAAAAAAGAAACATGGGAGAACATTATGCGAGATTATTGGGTTGTTGGGATTATGGTGATGTCATAGGTGGCATGCGATCTTCCAAAGACCTATTTGGGGCCAACTAGAGAAGATAACATGTTTAGAGGGTTTCTAGCTTAGATTATGGATCTTAGCATGCATTTGATGATTTTTATTTGTTCTATACTTTTTTAAGATACTGTGTGTATCTTAGAAATGGTCTATATATTTATTTGTGCATTGGATAAGTCCTAATAGGATGATCTAATTGTTTGGTGTAACTTGTATAAAGGAAAGTCATTCCTTGGATTATTGTTAGTATGGTTCATAGAGTTGTGAAAGTTTGTTGTTGTCAGGTCTTCTGGATGTAGAGTAGAGATCATTCATTGACCACTTCATTGGAACTATTTAAGTAAGGCTAATTTTTGTAAGTCGGTTCATTAATGTTATTATATACTCTTATACATTTATTTAGGTGGCGGATCCAGAAAGTGGGTTTAACCTTCAAAAGGTGGATTTAACCTTCACTTTGGGAAATGTTGTTAGGACATGAGTCTATCTTTGTAATCAAATCCTAACATGGTTGGATTTAGACTCCTAATAGGGTTTTTCCTTTAATAGGGGCATCTACTGAATATAATAATCAACTCCTAATAGGGCTAGGTCTCCTAACAAGGACACAATATTTCTAGTACATTATTTGTGGGTTCCATCTCCACTAGAGTTTTTCCCTTAACAAGATTTTTCTAGACTAAAAATCATTGTGGTATGGTGTTATGATTTTGTGGTGTTCTTGTAGTTATATTATTGTTTCAATTTTTTTATAGTAATCATAGAAAAGGATTTAAGTTTCATATTTGGCACCCAATTGATTCACCCCCCTCTCAATTGTGTTGGTGCATTCTTATTGCTAATAACTGGTATCAAAGCTCTTGCTCCTTAGATATAAAGCTTAATCACTTGAGAAGATCCTAAGATGGCTTATTGTAGGAAGGAGAGCCTAAGATAGCTTCTTCTTCTTCTTCTTCTTCTCCTCCTCATTCTCATTCTATTTCTAGTTCTGGTTCGGGTTCTTCTCCTCCTCCTTCTAATTTTCCCATTTCATTGTGTGTTTTGATCTTCAACAGGCCATATTTGTAGTCATCAATAATTTTGTAATTGGTTATTATCATATAAGTCAATATAATATTTACTCTCATAGATATTTGAAGAAATTTAATTTAGTCATTATCATAGCATATGATGTCAGGGAGTAAGAGGTTACTAAATTATCTAATTTTCTTTGCATGTTTTGATCTTCAACAAGCCATATTTGTAGTCATCACTAATTTTGTACTTGGTTATTATCATGTAAATCAATATAATCTTTACTCCCATGAATATTTGAAGAAATTTAATTTAGTCATTATCATAGCATATAATGTTAGAGGAGTAAGAAGTTACTAAATAATCTAATATTATTTCTATTGATTAATAATCATCCATCAATTTTTTTTTTATAACATAAGCCTCAATACATTTGATCTTTTTTTTTTTATTATATCATTTGATAACAAACCTCTCCTCTCCATCATTACCTTAGATATTCATTGTGTTTGAGCTTATTCAATGTTGAACTCTATTTTCTCTTCTCTTTCTAATATCAAAGTTGATGGGCTTCGACAACTCTTCATATTAATCTATGAGAGAAAGGCACCCCATACTATTGGAAAACATAAGATTTCTTTTTTTATGATTCCTACTATAATAGCCACATATTTCACTGTCAACCAGAGACCCATGTTTGACTGCAACCAAGGTAATAATGATGGTTTTCACACACTATCTATGCCAATTCCTTTAAGTTTTGAAAGCCAATAGAATTGTTCGTTTTCTTTTAGACATGGAGGGTACTGTCAAATGTGGTGGAAGTTAGCTTTATTCTCGCCAATCATATTTTGTTCAAAAATTTCTAAAACCAATTAAACAACTCAATTCTGCATGTTTTGCAACCGTAGCATTTCATGAGGAAACAGTAAGTTAATGTATTATTTCACATGGTTTCAGTAACGTGTTCATGCTCTCATATTTTGAACAGCATTGAGAGTAAATTAGCATTCCCAATAGCAATATTTGACAAAGGTCCTGAATATTCAAGATTTTATGAATATCGATAACCTTGTGCATATCCTTCAATTATTGCAATCCATGCAGCCACTTTTGTCATGTTAGCAGTTTCCAAATGTTTCAAATGAAACACATCTTCTGGGGCAGATTTGTACTGGGATAAACTAGTAGTAGGAAGTGTGTTGGCAAAGACAATCATACTCCATGAGATAACGTACCTAATTTGATGCAATCCGTTGAACTATAGGCTTCGTGCGTATCCATTTCTATTCATTCCACAAGCGCTTCAATACCTTTCCATAGGTTCATTCCACACGCATATTGCAACGTCGCATTCCATGAGAAAACATACTTTCAAGATAATTGGTCAGACAATTCTATTCCCTTTGTATGCTTCCACATTTTACAGGTATGTCATTCAGATTTCTGAATGTTACATGTGAACAGAGACTACGAAGTTATTGTTAAAGGCCGATAAATTGCATATAAGAGTATTTCAAATTGTAATATCCGACAAAAGCCCCCAATTCCATTAAGCTTTGGTGGATGTCTATACTTTTCCCACAACCCCCATTTTGGCACGAGCAAGTAGAATAACTGAATCTTTCATTCATAATCTTGGGATTAAAGAATCAAAACTTAACCCAGTAAGAGATTAATTAACCTTTTATTTTATCGCAGTATAAGGAACTTTATTAGCTTCTCTAAATTTGGATAGGTTGACTAACCTTTTTTATTTTTAGAAGAGTTAATTAACTTACACATTTTATGCAATTTAGAAAATTTAATTAGCTTTTTGCTTTTTTCTTTTGATAGGTTTTTTTTTGCAAATATATAGAAGGAATTAATCTTTTAATAACTTTTGAAAGAGAAAATCTTTTTTCAGTAATTCAAGTTGTAAAATTGACAAGGGAAATTTTTTAAATTAATTAATTAAAAACATCACAATAATTTTATTGATTAATTTGATATTTTCCTCTTCAAATTTTAAAAATAATTGTTTGGAAAAATGTTAATAACATCGATTGTGGTAAGCTGCTTAAGTTTCTAGATTAGCACCAGAATTTAAAGACCGCATTAGAAAGATGTTATTTATGATGCAAAAATTTAAATTTTAGACATACTAATATCAAGGCAACAAGTTATAATAGAGGTTATTCAAATTTATTATTATTCCTCATTAATACCTTTATTTAAATATTTAATTAAAGGACTTATGATTTTTATTATTTGAATTAAATATTAGACTATTAGTTGCTATGCTAATTAATAGAAAATAAAACTTTAATTTCCCTCAAAATTAGTTGAGATTAAAATTATTATTAGAATCTTATATTAGTTTGGTAGTAAAAATTTCAAGAAATATAATATATTTATTTTTTAAAAATACATATTATTATATAACATTTTTATTAATCATTATTCTTTGTTCCAAAACATATCACCTTAACAAAGTACAACATGACACAATCTAAATGTATTATTATTATTAAATACACTTTGATAATTGAATTAAATTTTAAAAATATAAGTATTACTAAGAAATGTTTTATTGAATGGACATAAGTATTTGAATATGTTTTTTTTTTGCACCACTTAAGTTCTAAGTAAATTCTATGCTAGATTGGTACCAACATTATATATGTACTAAGAATCATATAGTTTTATTTCTTTTCACCTAGTAACATATATGTCTCACAAATAGCTCATATTAATTTTCTTCCCTTCATTCATGAATTTCATTGGATGATGTGTAATTTTTAACTTTTTTTGGAGAATGTTGGAATCACAACTTATCATGTCTAATTTATGATATCTAGTTGAGCTCTCCTTTGTATTGGAAAGATAATTGTTCTTCATTGGAAGTTGGGATGAAATCTATTCTTGATACAAATATCTTACAAAAGATTTGATATATTCTAGCCAACTAATCTCTTGCCCTAAATGAATGGTACTTTTGGTGAAATTGTATAGAGCTTGAGAAAGGAATATGATTATGGCCAAAGATGATACCATCCCTGTTATTAAGTAGAGTCCTTGGAAGCTTCTAACATCTAGTCTTGAACATTTTTCAAAGTTAGAACATGTATTGTTAGAGGCTTTGAAATACTTGTCATCCATCTCTTGAATCTCACCACTATTTGAAAGATTTAGAATCCCCTGAGAAAAATCTTGTACTAGAGGAGAAGCTTTTTGAAACACCTACATAAAAAATATGACAAACATATAATCTTATAAATAATATTTCCAACAACATAATAAATAATATAAATCTTTGACATTACCCAATTCTATATGTAAACTCAATCTATGTCATTGAAAATAAATCAAATATATATTTTTTAATTTTTATAATTTAAAGGCAAACTTACTGTTGACGATTAACTATAATATAAATAGAAAAAAAAACTTACGAAACCAAAGCCTCCACTTCGGTATGGGTGACCCACTATCGAATAGCCGCATCGGGGAGAAAGAAAGGCACGAACATAGGGGATCTCATCTATAACACCATCCACGCCTCCATTCTTTCCTCCTTTCGACAGCGCTGCCTCGTACCCCCGTGGTGATATTTGTTTTTTGGCTATTCCCAAATTGTTCCTTAAATAACTGCCAACATGAGGAGTGGCATAGCCCACCTTATAATTACCCAACCCATTTATGAGTGGCGTAATTTGCTCGGCGGTCAGTCTCGAACTGAGATTAGCCGTATAGCTGGACGTTAAAACGAACGGTACAAACACCCACACTAAAACTACTATTCGACTCAAACTGTTATGGATTCTCTCTTCTGCACAATAGGAATGAATATGTAATATACAAATATTATATCAAGGCTTTATAAATTTGAACAGCATATAATCAAGGCAAACATGGTGCGAACAGAGTGGAAAGGGAATGCTTACGGTAGGCGTAAAACACAGCAGAAAACGCAAACCTGGAAAAATTTACTGGAAATTTAGGTTATTCAAATTTTAAACGCGTATGGAGAAATTGAAGAAAGAAATGAGAAAACAAGAATAAACACTTTACCAAAGAACAGTGACCACTTGGTAAACGGAACTTCCTCTGAAATCTGGATTTATTTTATGCTCGAGCAGCCAGACCACGAGTCCTGTATATAAAACAAACACCGCCGTTGTCGCCCATAGTGCTGAGTAAATGGCTGTAAGAATGTCCAACCATCGTCAAATTCCTCGTTTACGGCAGTGCGAGCTACCATAACTAAACCCGTTTCTGTAAATGGCTGTGTGAAATCAACCATTACGCTCCGCTCTGCTGTAATTGAACACCCACAGCTGCGTCGTATTCCTGCCAAAGCCAAATAGCATTTATAAGATTGGCAACTCTGTAATAATCTTCCCAAGTAGTAGAAAAGCAAGGAAAAATATACAGACCTTGAGATACACTAGGCGGATGAGTTCATCGTAAGTATCATTTTTCCAATAAAGAGGAACGAAATCATACAGCAGTTGATAGTCAAGCCTTTTCACAACAGCCTCAAATACATCAATGATGAACCCACTTAATGTAGTCTCATTACTCTTGGTGTTAACAGAGACATTGATAAATTTCTCCCATCCAGTCACAGGTACTGCAATCTTCAGCCTCTTTGGAACTACCCAATCGCGAGGAACCGTGGAAAGCCCACCTGGCCAAATCACGGATCGACGACCTTAGTTACCAAAAGACGGTGTTTTGAACAACTTAGAGGAGTTGTATGGCCAATACCCAACAATTTGATAGCTTTTTCCCACCATATTCACTATCTCATAAGTATAACTGTTCATTTCCCCGTCGTGGAACTTAACAGGTCCGCTTAAGCCACCAAAATCTGTTGAGAAAATTTCCTGCAATAACTCTCTACCTTGCTGGAATACCTTGATTTTGGTAGTTTCAATTACTGCAAGAGGTGTTGAGGGTTTCAGAAAACTTAGCCGTGCATTTCTTTCCTTCTTTCCGATTGCTCGAGCTATCATGAGCACTGAATCATAAGCCAATAAAGCATATGTTGGGGATATGAAGCTCAACCGTCTTCATTATTCCCTCCGAGAGACTCTGTCTCTTCGGTCTCTTCTGCTGACATTTCAAGAGTCTCCTTTGGAGCTTTTTTATATTGTATTCGCTGTAATTTGTTTGTGTACTTCTGGATTAAATAATATATTCTCCTGTTCAGTGTGGACGTAGGCCTTATTGGCTGAACCACGATAAATCTGTGTACTCTGTTTTTGCATTCTTGTTTTGCGCATTTTATTGCTGCTCTAACTTTTACAATTGGTATAAGAGCAAGGTATTTCTGTTTAGAGTTCAGGGTTGAAATTCTGGGATCATGGAGGAGCTCAAAGTGCAGAAATTTACAGGCAAAAATTTTGGCCTATGGATGGTGCAAATGGAGTCGCTTTTAATTAAGCAAGATCTAGCACTTTCTTTAGAGGGGAAATGGAAGTAACGAGACATGATGTCTGATGAGGATTGGGAAACAATGGACAGGAAGGCAAGAGCGACAATTCTTCTTTCACTGTTTGAAAATGTGCTCTCTAATGTTGCAACAAAAACAACAACAAAGGCAGTTTGGGACAAGCTGAGAACTACTTATGCAATGGCGTCTGCTGCAAACAAAGTTTTCATCATGAAGAAACTCTATAGTCTCAAAATGAAGGATGGTGGTAATATAGAAAATCATCTCAATGAGTTTAATCAGTCAAGCAAGTTCGGTAGGCATGCCAGCAAGTGATGAAAACAAAGCTGTCTTGTTGTTATGTTCTCTTCTAGCCAGTTGGGATGGAGTTGTAACAGCCATAAGCACATTGCTTCCTAGCAAGAAAAAGTTAGTTTTTGATGAAGTTGCAGCTACTCTTCTCGGTGAAGACATGAGAAGAAAGAGTGATGTTCCCTCATCCGGTGAAGCCTTAACAACAGTAAGCATCGACAATAGAGGAAGGAGTCATCAAAGAGGAAGAGACTCCAATAATAGAGGAAGATCGAAGTCTGCAAAAGGGACAGATTCGAAAGAAAGAAAAGGGGATTGCTGGTTTTGTGGCAAACCAGGCCACTCAAAGAAAAATTATCATGCTTTCAAAAGGGCACAAGATAAGGTGCGGGACAGTCAAGCTAACACCACTTATGAGAAAGATGAACCAGGGATTTTAGTTCTTGATGCAAGTGATACTATTTCAGAATCATGGGTACTTGATTCTACGACATCCTTTCATGCTTCCTCATGCATGGAGTTGTTCACAAATTATCACAAAGGTGAATTTGGGAAAGTTTATTTGGGTGACAATAATGCTTGTGACATTATTGGGAAAGGTGATATTTTATTACCATCACATGGAGGAGGACAATGGCTTTTAAAGGATGTTTGACATGTTCCAAAATTGAAGAGAAATCTGATTTCTATTTCTCAACTTCATACTCAAGGCTGTCATACATTTTTCAATCCCGATATATGGAAGATAACAAAGGGATCTTTGATAGTTGCAAAAGGAGATAAAGTTGGGAGTTTGTATATTCTAGAAAGTAATGGTGAAGTGGGAGCTGCTATGACAATGGTGGACAACAACTCGAAGCTTTGACATCAAATGCTCGGGCACATGAATCGGAAAGGACTTGATGTAATACTAAAAAGAGATCAACTGTTGGGGCTGAAATCTATTGATATAGATTTCTACGAACATTGTCTCTATGGAAAATAGAGGTGGGTCAACTTTTTGAAGACCGGTAGTCAGAAGAAGGGCACACCCTTGGAGCTTGTTCACACCGATGTTTTTGGACCCACTGAGGTAACCTCTTTTGGCGGGGCTGATTATTTTGTTACTTTTCTAGATGACTGTACAAGAAAAATTTGGATTTATATGCTCTCTAGGAAATCAGAAGTTTTCTCTAAATTTAAAGTTTTTAAAGCCCTTGTTGAAACTCAAAGTGGACACAAGATTAAGTGTCTATAAAGTGATAGTGGAGGAGAATTTTGCTCTTCGAAATTTGATTCTTTTTCTGCGGATAATGGTATCTGTCGTATCAAGGTTGTTCCATTTACTCCACAAGAAAATGGAGCATCAGAAAGGTTGAATAGGACAATTCTTGAGAGAGCTTGGTGTATGCTCTCTAATGCCGGCCAAAGTAAGGAATTTTGGGCTGAGGCATGCAACACAGCCGTGTATCTCATCAATCAGAGTCCCTCATCATGATTGGACTTTGGCATTCCAGAGGAGGAATGGTTAGGAAAAAGAATTTCTTATTCTCACATCCGGGTGTTTGGGTGTGAAGTATTTTTCCATGTGCCAAAAGAAAAAAGAACCAAGTTGGATTTTAAATCAATGACAGGTTCAATATTGTGGATACAAATGGGGTCGTCTCTAGTGATTGCAGTGTTAGGGTCTATCTAGTATCCTTCTAAGTGACCTGAACCAGGATTAGTCCTACCAAGAAAAGAATCATCCACTAAAGCAACCTATGGATTCAAATCCTCTAGTCCTACGCATGACTCGTTAGCTACCTCA
This sequence comes from Chamaecyparis obtusa, assembly GCA_027943335.1. Classification (NCBI taxonomy): domain Eukaryota; kingdom Viridiplantae; phylum Streptophyta; class Pinopsida; order Cupressales; family Cupressaceae; genus Chamaecyparis; species Chamaecyparis obtusa. The sequence continues at coordinate 90,031 of BSBK01010921.1, forward strand.
GGTTGAGAACTATAGGTATGAATGATATCAACATCCTTGTCAACTATAGAAGAATATGAGAGAGACTTCCATTCGTATTCATGTGAATCTATATCTGAATCCCGACTAGGGTGTTTGCACCATGCATGTTTAAGATGCCTTAAGGTAGAGGCTCTAATGTCACCAAGGGTAACTTGTGTTGTAATAGGATCTTTTGTGTCTAACTCCTCTTGTTCTATGTGTGAAACTATTGTATGAGCAATTGGATTGGTTGAATCTCCCCAAAGGAGATTGGTGGAAGGTACCCAATCTTCACACATATCCTGTTGGTTTTTCAAATTGGTCTTGTATTCTATTTTGTCATCACTATCCAACTCAACAAGGATAGGATCAACATTCTTCTTATGACTCTCAAATCCTAAGCCAATTGTCTCCTTAGACTTGCATCCAAAAAGAGCATGGTCAAGAGGCTCAGCTCTAGCATCTAGTCTGTGACTAAGAGGACCATGTCTTGGATAGCCCATATTTTTGACAAGGGTATACCCTCTTCCATAGACCTTAGGAGAGGGTGAGAAGTTTTCATTATGCATGTATTTGTCTTCTCTATAGATCCAGTTTCTAAAAGCTACTTCCTTTTCATCTTGGATGGGTATTGAAGACTCCACAAATGTTCCAAACAAAGTCATGGCAGAAGAAGGCTTCATCTCTTGTGAAGACCTACCATAAGACCTAGGTGAAATTGGCATATTTATAAAGGAGTCAAGTTGATATCCTCCCATGCCAAGGTCTAATATCTTGGATTTAATTTTTCACTCTGATAGGGTTGCATTAAAATCCTTTGCTTCTCTATTGAGGGGGACATGAGTCCCTGCTGAAATGGCATTAACAGATAAGGTGCTATCACTTGATATGCAAACTTCTACTCCATTGTATGGAAATTTAACACATTGGTGATAGGTAGACGGTACTACTTGCATGTCATGAATCCATGGTGTACCAAGTAAAATGTTGTATGCAAGGGGTCCAACATCAACAATTTGAAAAAAAAATGTCTTTCTCAATGAGGCCAATCCTAACAGGAAGGACAACCAACCCCTTAGAGCTTCTTTCTACCTCATCATAGGATTTTATGGTAATCTTCTTTTTGGTATCAATCACTTTCTTATAATAATCCAAAGTCTTTAAGAGACTCAAAGAACAGATATTGAGCCTAGCACCCCCATCTATCAACACACACCTAACATGGGTTTTGTGGATCATGACTTTGATGTCAAGGGCGAGATTATGCGGATGGCTCAAAGTTTTGTCACCATCTTCTAAAAAAGTGAGGTAGTGTGGGCTAGCAATATGATTGACAATGTTCTAGAATTGGTCAACATCTATGTTGGTAGGAACATTTGTTGTGCACAAAGCATCCTCAAGGATTTGTTTGTGTCTTGGGGATAATTCTAAAAGCTCAAAGATTGAAATCTAAGCTAGGGTTCACTACAATTGATCAACAAGGTTGTAATTCAAGTTAAGATTCACAACTAATTTGGTGGTGACATTTTTGGATGTCACTTGCTTGGGTTTGTCAGACTAGTTGGATCTGGGACCTCTAATGATCACAGGACCTTGACTTTGACTTCTTGTGATAGCATTAAGAGCTTGGGATGACCTTTGAGAATGAGGACCCCTTAGCACAACCATGGGTTCTTCATAAAATATAGGAGGAGAGCCCACATCATAACCATAAGGATCCTTGTTCCTCATCATATTGACACTTTCATCCACAATTTCAAGCATATTGATAACATTTTCTATAGACGTGTAGGTGTAATTGATTTTAGCCTTGCCATTCTTAGTTTTAGAGGTTTCCCCCTTTTCATATTTGGGCAAAGGCTCCTTAAATGCCTTATGGTCTGCATTGGTGTTCAACCCATCAATCTAAAGTTTTGCGCTCTCAATTAGATCCTGGATGATATGCTTAAGCTTCCAGCAATGTTCAATGTCATGTCCAATACCATTGTGGAATTTGCAGAAAGCTTTTTCATCGCACCAATGTGGTTTGACTTCAGGTATGCAAAAATTCCTTGGATCTTGAGGTTGTACAAGGTTATTAGCAATGAGTGTCTTGAAAACATCCTCATACAACTCACCAAGTTTAGAAAATTATTGCTTCTCCTTTTTGGGCATATCTTGATATCTTGGTTTATGGTCTTGTTGATTGGAGGATGTATTGAGCTTCATGGCTTGAACTACACTAGATAAATGGAGGACACCTTGATCCTTAGGTGGAGAAGAGTCCACAACTCTGTCATTGACTACTTGTTTGTTTTTGTTCTAGTACAAGTTCTTGCCTTTTTCCTTATGAGAGTTGTTATTATTTCGACTATTGTTGTTATTGTTATGTTTAGTCAAAATTCCTTCTCCTTTCAAGACATCCTCAATTCTACATGCGGTTTTGACCATAGTGTCAAAGGAATCAAAGACCATCTTCCGAACCTCATACTGCATTTCAGGCACCAAGTTTCTAACAATGATATTAGTCCTTTCATGCTCAGGAATAGTCCTAGAATAGCGAGAGCATAGTCATCTTCATCTTTTTAAGAAGGTAACAAAGGCTTCCCCTTGATTCTATTTCAAATTGTGCAAGTCCAACATAGTGATTGATCTTGACAAGTTGTATGCAAAATGTTGAACAAATCTATGGACAAGTTCTTTGAAAGTCTTGACGGGAGGGGTTATGTTGGTAAACCACTCCATTGCTTGACCCTTGAGACTCCTTGGAAACAATCTCATAAGATAGGAGTCATCTTGGTGAAATTCAAAACTCATGATGTAGAATTGACACACATGATCATGTGGGTCACCATTGCCGTCATATTTGACATATTGGGGAATTTCAAATTTCCTAGGAAAATCCTTCATACTCACACTCCTATCAAAAGGATTAGGACAAATTGAATCAAGGTTGAAAGAACTCTTGGGAGCCATCATTTTCTCCATCATACTTTTTATTTTCTTGATTTCCTCTTCTTGTGAGGGGCTTTGTTTCTTGATTTTTCTATCTACATCAAAGTTGTAAGGGACCCTCGCACCCTTGTTGATCAATCTTTCTAGGAACTTATCCTTATTTTGCTCCACATATTTTTCCATATATTGTTGGAAAAGTGGCTCTTGTTTCATCCTCATAAATTCTTGAGCATCAAAACTTGTACTACTACCTCCATGTTGGGAGCCATGATGAGCTCGTTGGGAGGGTTGTCTTTAGTCCCTAGGAGGCGTTTGTCTCCTATAGTGAATGTTTTGTGAAGTCCTTCTTCCTCTAGGACTAGGAGATCTTGAGGGTGATCTTGAATACCTTCCACTTTGTGGAGTCTTAGGAGGAGTGGGTGGAGAAGAATTATTTCCACCACCAACACATATGTTTTTGTATTGGTCATTAAGTTGTTGGGAAAAAAGCCTATCTCTTTCTTCTTGTGTGGCTCTTCTCTCTATGTCCAATAAGGCTTGCCTTTCAGACTCTAGGAGTCTAAGTTTTTCCTCTTTTGTGGCTTGTTCATCCAAGAAGGCTTGTTTTTCATGCTCAATTCTCTTGAGCCTTTCACTCGTATACCTTGAGGTTGTTTGGAGTGGTGAATTGGGTCTTGAACATTTGAACAAGTCATTAGTAAAAGCTGCATTCACATGAGCATCACAAGATTGGTTGGTTTGGTCTTCATGTTGTGGCCGTTCATCTTGGTGAGCTGCTCTATAATACCTTTCAACCCTTTGATGTGCACCTAGATATCTAGTATTGATAGGAGGTGATTGTGGTTGATTGTCATGAGAGAAATCACCAAATAGCATGTTATCTCTATGTCTCTGAAATATGTCATCAAAGTTTTGATCCATTGCTTCCCTCTCCTTTCTAGTCATGGTGTAACTCATGTCCATATTTGATTGAGAAGGTGCTAAGGAGGTACTAAACTCACTAAGACTGCTCTTAGGTTCAAAGAAAACTTCTATAGTATTCCTAGGAGATTGATCAAAGATGGGTTCTTTTCCCTTTCGCTTTTGGCGAGTTTAGACTAAAGGTAATTGTTCAAAAACTACTTGAGGTCATTTCCTTGGTTCACTTGATACCTTGTTGTAACTGACATGAAATAAAATAACATTAGTGATAAGATGATCCTATGAAACATCAATGTCAAACTAGGATAGTGAAAGTATTCAATTGTCCCAAAAGAGAGACGGTGAGATAGAAAGCTGACAAGAGGTATAAACCAACACTACCACAGAGGTGCATAATAAAAGGATAAGTATCCTAACACATATGGATCAGGAGGATGATTTACCCAAAATATATTTTTGATTGAAATTGAATTTATATGGAAGTGAATGTGGACAAAAGAGTACTAAAACTCTCCAAGTGTGCTATCAAAGAGTCTAAAGGTTAATATTCTCAACAAGGATGATTCCTAACTTATCAATGACAAGCAAGATCAGTTGTGAAATAAAAAATCACTAACTCAAGATGTCTAAATAAAAGAACCCAAGGTACAAATAGGCTTCCAGTGGTAGAGTATGTAACCTACTAAAATATGGTCAACCAAGGATAACTGAAAGTGACACAAATTAGTAGGACAACCAAAAGACTTTGTGTGACAGTTTTCAGAGTACTGGGATGATACTATCTTTCTAGGTGATATTTCTGACAGAGGTTAGGTGACAATTTCTAGGTATCCAGTGCAATAAAATCTAGGCAAACAGGGTGATACAAAATCAGGGACCAAGTATCACTTGATAAAACATAGACTAGTGTGCGATGAGTTTTTAGTATCATACGACTCTTGACCAGTGAGTGTGAAAATCTCTATTTTAAGGGAAATTTGATCAATGTTTCGATTTGGCAAGTTCAATTTCATAGTTCAAATTATAGTAACAATAGATAATAGATAGGTTTTCAAATAGTAGGTGATCAAACATGTCATCAAACACTTGGACAAGGGCAAAAGAAACCTTGCCAAGACAAGCAATTATGATATCAAAACAAGAAAATCCTATGAATACTACCGTGATGTTTAATGCTCAAGAATGTT